>VZTY01001079.1:52784-252190 GCA_013400935.1 Turnix velox | reverse complement strand
GGGCAGAAGAACAATGGCGGAAAGCCAAAATTAAAATAAAAAAAGGGCAGCTAGGGAAACATAAAGATCATTTGCATGACAATAAGGCGAAGAAGCCCCACAACGTTACTTTTTTTCCTGAAAACACTTTCCTTCGTAAATCCAAAAAAACCCCAAACAATTAAGAGCCATCACAAGGTGCCAAGAAAGGTGGTCCAAACTTTTCCCTCTCCCATCCTTGTTCTCCAAATAGCACACGGAGTCAGGAAGCAACAGCCTGCTGGGATCAGCTATAGGACAGTGGCAGGACCAGGTTAGATAAACCATGGCAGGGACCACTGAGAGCAGGAGCGGGGCCGGGCTGTGCCCAGCGCTGCACATCCCTAATTCTCAGTTAAAGCCGATGTTCCGCACAGGTGCCCTGGGCAGCACCGAGCTTAATAACGAAACGGACCCCGCCGTCTCCCCCGTCTCTCCCAAACACGTTGCGGGGCACTACCGAAGCATCTGCCCCCGCCTGCGGGACAGGAGCAAGCGGACACAGAGGAGAGGGCTGCCGGATGCAAGTGACAGGTCCTTAGGAAGGCACTCCAGACCCACATTATCCCGACGAAGCGTCCTCTCGCCTCCCTCTCCCCATTGTTTCCCGTTGCCCCTACTGCTGGGGACAGCAGGCAGGGGACAGCTGACCCTCCTCTAGCCGCCGGGGAGGAATCCTCCTCTCCCCTTCCCTTTGCCCTCCGCCGCTATGCTCCCGCATCCCTCAGTTCATCCTTGCTCCCCCCTCGCACCCTTCTGAGCGGAAAGAACGGCAAATCAGGGAGGGGGAGCTGCTTCCTCCCCCAAGGCCCCGAGGGGACCCCCCTCGCCCCGCCCGTTCCCCAGCCGCGGGACGGTGCGGGGAGGGGACGGCGTGCGGGGATGGGATGGACGGGACGATGCGGACCGCCCCCTTCCTCGCTCTCCCGTAGGGGCACGGGCCGCTGCCTTCGCGGTGGGAGTGGGCGCCTTGGGCTCCCCGCGGTGACACCGCAGCAACCCCACGGAGCTTTTCCTTTTTTCCCTTTCCTCCCCTCAACAACATTCCTCCTCCCAGCGCTCCCCCAAAGCCTGCGACATGGTAGAGACGGGACTAACCGGGAAGTAGCCTGTGTGCCCAAAGCATCCCCCGCCCCAGAGCGACACTTTACTTAAACCTATAGGACAGCGCCGAAAGTGTCACCACTGTCACACTCAGGGTCCTTCAGCAATATTCCGAATGAGCAAAGTAGCTGCGCCATAGGGTCACCGCCCCCTCCCCTCCGCACCCACCCTTCCTATCGCAGAAAGATGCCGTTTACACCAAAACCAGGTTTTTTTGGCAGTGAGGTTACAGGGGAGCAGAGAGAGGTCCTCACACTCCTACCTGCCTTCTGCTGGGGGAAATTTCTTCTCATTCCCACAGAAGAACCCAAACTTGGCGTCTCCAACAGTTCATTAGCTACATTTATAGTGCGCAGTATCAACTTTGTCAGCCTGTAACCCCACTTCTGCGGCTGATTGTGCCCTCCCTGCGGATGATTGTCCCCTGCCCGGGAAGAACCATCGTACACATCATTCCCTCACTAACCCGTATTACTCAAGTTGAAAGATAAATGAACTCGCCAAGAGATTTCATTAAAAGGACACGTGTGTTTGCATATCGAACCTTCTAATGAACTGTCAGAAACTGATAAATACTTCCATTAGCCGTGTAGTTTTTATGTCTTATTTACAAATAAATTAATTAGAATTTCCTGAGCAAATATTGCATCTTTTCAGAACTGTCAGGGGCTGAACTGGCGGAATATTAAACCGTCTGGCCACAAGTGTCAAAATTTCTATTTAAAGTGCAATTTTTAACAGCGAAATTTTCATAATTTTTTAGTGAAACTCAGAACACTTTAATTTTTATATATTTCATATTTTATCGCATGCTAAATACAACTTTTGAAGGGATGGTTTGTGTCTTTGAGAGTTGTTGCACAGGAAGAAATTGCTTAAATATGGGTTAGTTAATATTCTATTCATTAAAACTTTAGGATGCATCATCAGATAGAAATAATGTTCAGTGGTTTGCTAATTTAGAAGTTTTAAAATGTTTTACAAGTTTTTATAGTAATGTTTCACCCTTTATTTGTGAAGACTGATACTTGATAAAACCCCATTTTCAACTGCAGAAATTACATTTACATGGTCTAAATACATTTTCTCATATCACTTAATGGGAAAAAAGGAAAAAAAAACCCCTCAACCCTGACATCAGCAACATTTTAGGCTAGAACTTCCATAGAGTTTAATGTATTTTTCCTGGAAAACTCCTGAAATCGAAAGTAATAGTGGCTTTGAGACAGTTACTTTGGTCTCAATGCATCTAAAATATCAGTTTTTTTAAGACTTGCATTGATTTAAACAAAAAAACTGTCTTTGAAATGTGTGCAAACTCAAAATATTATAGATCTTGTGATTTCAATGAGAATGATGCTTGAAAAGTATTTCCAGTTTGCATGGAAGAAACCAGTTGTCTGAGGAGCAGCAATATTTGGTAGGATTCCCCAAAAATCTATGGCTCATAGATGGGAGCTGAGATCCACAGTGACCTTTTTGCCTTGAATTCTGAGTAAAAATCTGTCTGTAATTTTAAGTTCAGTCACTTTTCTTCTGCAAATACATGCACAATGCATGGTATGAAATAGATTTGGATTCTTTTAAATGATGAACAATAAAGCTAAAATGCCATTTAATCTCATTTGTTATTGTGTTGAAGAGTTTTATCTAACATCCTTTGGAGCCTTGCTCATTAAATACAAATCCAAGTGTGTTGCAGAGAATTTTACATAGAATTTTTGCCTGTGAGGATCTTAAGATTGAAGCTGAAGTTCCCTCTTTGCCAAATATTAACACTTTACACCCATCTTTTCAAATTACCTCAACTTTAGGAATATAGGTATTAAGAAAGAGACAGAGCCCCTATGTCTTGAAAACTCCACACTTTTCCTTAGCAGCATAATTTGAAAATGGACTTAGCAGTGTTTTAACCACTAAACTTCACTAAATCTAATGTCTTATCTTCTGCTCATCTGAAGATCCCCAACAGACACTTTCTGCTTCCAAGCAAATTCTAGAGCTCTTAGCTTTATTAAGAAAATTATTTCACTCTGGCTAAGATTTGAATCTAATTAATCTGTCTTGCATCTTAAAAATTATAAGTAAATTCAAGCTGCAGACTATTCTTCAGAGACAGCTTAAAATATTAATTAATTAAAGAGTGCATTTTCCATTTATTTTAATTACATTAATACTGTTACAATAAATAAAATAGTTCTGTGCTTCATCAAATCAAACAAACTTGAATGCAAATATTCTGCATGGATTAGTTATCTGTTCACTTTGGCTCTTTCACTGTTTATATTTAAAGAGGAAAGAGATGCAGAAATATTTGGGGGTTCCCATAATGAAATGGGGTCCAGCTGTTTGGAAAGATCAGCTCACCCTTCTAGGAGGTTGATACAGCCCTAAAAAAGTGGAATTCTGATAGAATATTGCTTATAAAAACATCCAGTGATAGAAAGCTGGATGCCTTTATAGACATTTTTATCAAATAAAGATTTTTTCATTGTTTTAACAAGGTAAATTTGAAAACCTTTTTTAGATCTCTCTGATCCATTTCCCTATGATGCTTTCTGATCCACAGACAAAATGTTACAAAACAACAGGATGAGTTGTGCTTTTAGTACCCAATTTAACCAGAGCTGGCATGTTCTAGATTTGCAGGTGAACCCCTTTATCAAGACGAACCACAAGACAAGTCAGAGGCAGTCTTGTAATTATGTCTAAATAAGTATCATTCACTCCTTTAAACTGCATCAACTGAAGAAAAACTAAATACTGAAGAAAAAGTTTCAGAAAAACTCATGAGTCACAGGAAGTGTTACAGAACACATCTTTTACACATTTCAGATGGGTTGGAGTCTTTTTGTAATTTAGGGCCCAATCCTGCCCCCTTTGATCTGAGAAATTAATCACAAACCAACAGAACTAATCAGAATAGCAACTGGAACACATTAGTAAATGTTTCCAGGGTCAGGCTTTATGTTAATAAATATTTCACAAAAGATACTTGCAATATCTAAACCTTTACCACGTTGCAGTTATGTTTATATTCCCAGAATATAGATAAAAAGATTGTTTTACCACGAGACTAAATACTCTTATTATGAAAGCTGATTAAGCAGCTTCTATGAAAATGCCAACCTAAAACATGTTTAATGGTAAAACTTTATGAGAAATGCAGGATTTTACACTGGGTCTTGTAACAAAACATGAAATATTGAACTTATTTTTTGTGTCAGTACTGCATGTGCCAAGAATTCAGAGAAGTGCCAGGTATCTCTAGTACTAGGTTTTTCTACCATAACATCAGCAGAATTAGTTTTGTTAAAGTGCTATTTTAGTATTCTGGTGAAAAGGGATATGTATTTCTTCTTTCCTGAGATGAAAATAAACTCATACAATTTATGTGTGAAAAAAGTATATTCCGAATCTGCAAATCTCCATGAGGTCTGAAATCAGGATGTGTCTTTTTTCTGCCTTTGAAAAAAAATATTGCTCCTTCTATCTTATCTTCTAACACTGATAGCCTCAGGACAAACATAGATTATGTTAGAAAATTGTCCTTCATTATATCGATCTAAGTTCACTCCCAGCCTACCTGTATCTGATGGCAGAACATTTTTATTAGCTTTAAATTATTCGCATTATAAATTCAAATTAATAAAATGTTTTTATCTAAAGTTCTCGAGCAGATGGCTTATAAAGTTCTTAAACGCTTCCTAAGTCCCACCAAATTTCCTTTTATACCCGGAAAAAAAAACTGACTGCAGAGAAAGACCAGCATTGTGGGAAGCACAGCAATGCCTTTTGTGAAAACTTATTAAGACAGCATTCTAATTTGTATATGAGGTTTTAACAATTGTAATATTTACAGAGTGCTGTTAGACTGGATAAAGTTCATGAACTATTTAAGTTGGTGCTGCCTTTGCTTTAGGGTCCCTGATAAGAATTTGGCTTTTATGTTGTGACACATAGGATGGATTGAATTCTGAACAGCATCAGCAGGCTCACCAGTAACACTGCTCCTGGAGCTGGGATTGAACTGATAATTTGGCAAAGATGCCAGGCAATTGGTAAAAGCCTTCTTATGCTCTCACTATATTTAATAAAGCCACCACCCCCACTCCCACCCCACTTCTATATTTTATAAAGCAATTTGCCAGGATTTTCATCTTCTTTTTTTCCCCTACTGAAGAGATGACAAAATGCCCCTTGATTGGTAAAGCAAGTAGGCACTACGTGTGTGGCATTTTTAATATACCTAGATTCCTGAAAGTAGGAAGACTTACCAAAAAGAGAAAGAAGACCCTGACACGTGTAGGAAGGAGGACAGAGGGTAGGTAACTTTCAGAAAGCCCCCTTTCTTTTCTGAGTCACACAAACACCGAAGAACATTAAAATTTTGCCTTTTCTGGCTACGGGAACAGGAAGATGACTACATCAGTTTATGCAAACCACAAGCCATAAAGCCTCGATAAATAATTATGTGTGACAGCATGCTAGAATGAATGTATCACAGAGTCATTTTAAAAGTACGTGCTTTAAATTCATGCCTTCAGAGATTACATATGAAATCAGAAAGATTTTTCAAAATGCACTTATGTTTTGCATGCAATGAGGCACATGCACTTAAGCACACATACACACACACACAAAAACTCCTTAGATTTTTTTTTTTCAGTTAATTGCAAAACAAAGTTCTGGAGATTAAAAATGCTACACTACAGAGTCCCTACTTCACTGACAGAGGAAAATTTTGCACTAGAAGTATGGTCTATAAGCTTTTGAAAGCTTTTACTTGTACTCAGACACTTGGTGTCTGAAGCAATTATCACTGAAGTATCTTTTTTTTTTTTTTTAAACAGAAGAGGAGGAGCAATGGTGGTGCTTTGTAGGAACAGAAGCTTTCACCCTTAAACAGTGGTCTTACAAAGTGGCACCAAGAGCTACATCTGCCTGCCTGTCACTAGATTCCCATAACTTTGCTGGAGTTTTGGAAGGGCAAAGAATGAAGGGGTCAGGCCGGAGCTTGATAAGACGCGCACTGACAAGCCTCTCATGCAAAGCTAATTGCGGAGGGAAAGTCAGAGCTTCTAAAAAGATCTTCTGTTTATCATTTTTTTTTTTTGTGACTTGCTCAGGCTTTTGAAAGAACAGACCTTTTTGCCTCTTCCCTCCTTTTAATCGCTCTGGGTGTGGTAATTGCAATCGAAAAGTTTTTTCAAGAAATCTCCAAGATTTCTTGTAATTCAGTATCAAATTTTAAATTGTCGGTGATACTAATGATGCATGACTTTTAAACACAAAGCTCATTAAAACTAAGGGGTGAACTATCCCAAATTGAGTAGAGAATTTAGTTTTTCATAATGAATTAGATGCTCTCCAGCATAGCTGCCTCTAAGTTATGTGTTTTACATTTCCTTGTGAATTACTTAGTACTTAGGGGAAAAAAATCCTCTGGAATTCCCTCCAGCTTCCCCCTGATCCTGTTCTCAGAGCTCCTGCAGGAACTGTAGAGATCTCAGGATGAACTTAGAGCTCACCCAGGGAAATGCTGCAATTTTGGTGTTTGGACCAAGAAAGTATAACTCTCCCCCTAGAACCTCTGAAGCCAGGAAATGGGTGCCATGGTCACAGTCCCACCTTTTCCTATTAGCTAACTCTGCTTGTAGGACAAAAGCATGCTAGGACCTGACCTCACAGGAAAAAGGAAACTATGCCTTAAAGTATTGCACTGCTTAAAACATTTAAATAGGCTGCAAGTTCTTTGATTTATAACTATGATTAACAGAAATATTCTGCTGTTCAGTTCTGAGCAAAAGGAGAAAGTACTACTCAGATGAGGACAGGCTAAGACATCCCTTTAAGGTCTTAATTTCCCTATGCCATTATCCCTAACCCACTATTTTTGATAGTTTTTCTCTGAATTAAGCCTTGGGATTGTCTGTTGTGTCTTTTCACTAAGCCAAACACAGCCCTAGCGGGGACTGCTTTGCTGTAACCTCACTATCTGTGTGTCTTATACATCCTGGTGCCTTTTACACTGCTTTCTGTCTTCCAAAAATCCAACTCAAATCCATGAATCATAGAAAGTCCTCTAGGCCTCCTACTTAAGGGTTTAAGTAAGGTGCAACGGGTCCCTTGGTCTCCTGTTGATCTGAGGGGGCTCACAAAGATACAATTTGTTTTCTTTTATGTTCAAAATATTCATTACTCTACTGTTGATCACAATTAAGAATCAACCGAAACAAATATCGTCTCTTTAGAAAAGTTACCATAGAAACAAGACCAGAGAATTCCCTTTAAAAATGTCAATATTTCCCTCACATTTAAACATGGACTCCCAGGCATTACTCATGCACCATTAAAAACTGCAACATAGCCAGTGAGTCATTAGTTTAAAAATATATCCAGAAGCATACACTCTTTCAAAAGACAGAGATGTTTTTGTCTCAGTAAATAAGTATCACGACACGACCCGGCTTTTGATTTTATCTTGTTCTGTTTTCCATCCCCAGAGAAAACTTGAACACTGCTGCCTTTTGTTCAAACACCTGATGGAGGAAGGGG
Source organism: Turnix velox (assembly GCA_013400935.1). Taxonomy (NCBI): domain Eukaryota; kingdom Metazoa; phylum Chordata; class Aves; order Charadriiformes; family Turnicidae; genus Turnix; species Turnix velox. The sequence goes on along the minus strand of VZTY01001079.1, from coordinate 244,510 downwards.
AGAATAAAAATCAAGAGTGACAAAACACACAGATTGTGAGAAATAGCAGCAAAAGCCGGGCAGGGAGGAAGAATAACTCTGACTACATATTTACATGGTAGTAGACAAGATGAATGGGAAGAAAAATGCCTGAAATGAGGCACAGTGCAGACATTCTCCTTTCAAAGAGAGAATTTTAATGTCCTATTTTAAAAAAGGAATTCCTTAAATCGAGAAATTTCCTCATTTAAACTAATTGAGGCTATGGTACTGTGCAATAACAGTTGATTTCCATTTCTTTGTGCCAATCTGCAGTATTATATTAACCACACATACTTTTCTACTCCATCTTCTGCGGGATCACTGCAAACTCTGACAGATTTTGGCAGAGTAGAAGAAGGTCCATCTGCACAAGACACTTTGATCATATGGAAGTAGAAGAAAATATGCTGGAGTCAAAGTAGAAGGTGCTCAGCAAGAAATAATAATGCAAATTTAAAGAAAATTCAGAATTGGTCACAAAGAAAGCTGATAAATAGTTTATTCACAAACTCTTGCATATTTTGAGATAAAATAAAGGCATTGTGCCTCCCCTTTGCATTACTGGCTCTGCTGTAGATAAATAGCATGGCTGAATGGAGCCAGATTAATGATAATAAAGACAGCTTTCTCAGTTTCTTTGTAGTAGAGCCAACCTGAAGATGCAGAAAAGAAGCTAAATTGAAATAATTTTTGCTCTGTGCCTCTTATGGATAGGTTTTCTTTCTTTCATTTTCTTAATGCAAGGAATCTTAAAAATTTGCCTCTGAAATTTCAATGGTAGAAGTCCTCTTACTCCTGCTCAGACCTGTTTTCTCCTTTTTTATCACACTTCCTCCATTTTCCCCTGTTCCAGTTTAAAAAAACGCTAAGCAAAATTTTTTTTTCCAATAATCAATTTCTACCAAATATTTAAATTTTTCAAAAATGCTGCAAGCACTTTCCATATCAAGAAGAGTCAAATTGAAAAGAAATGCAGTTTGTAGCTACTTATATTAATCTGTATAAACACCATACTCTAATGGCTACAATGTACCCTAACTATTTTTCTGACAGAATTGTGTCTTCTTTTCCCACTTCAACTGAGGGACATGGGAAAAGAAGAATAAATTCAAGGAATGAAACAGTTTAAAGATGAGGAGAGGTTCAGTATCAGGATGGAGGTATCTGGAAGACACATTCTGGAAGTGAAGACAAGTTTTAAATTAACTTTTAAATTTTAGTTATGAAATTATTGCAAATCAGAAAGATAAGTACTGGGTGGTGTTTTTCCTCCTAATAGCAGGAAGTGCGGTGCATTGTACAGCCTCAGCTGAGATATCTTTAATGCCTTGCTTCTGATTTAATTTTTTTACTATTCCTTAAAAGAAAGAACAGGTTCTGGAAATATTTAGGTATCTTTTTGAACTAGCAGTGATCTTAGGAAGAGTCACACCCCCAAATTTAGCCCAAACTACATCCCAGCCACACTGGTGAAAGGCTTTACTCAGCAGGCATTGCTCAAGAGGCAGAAGCAAACCATTGCCAGCAGGGAGTGCAGGGAAAGGTTGAGACATGAAACACAGACATAGCATGGTAAGTTTTCAGCTGGAAGCTGATTTTAAATCGTTGGTAATTATATTTATATTCATCACCACAGGAGAAGGTCTGTTTCCAAACCAAGTTGTTCAACATTGTCTGGATCTGCAAACCACATTTCTGGGTTTTATGGACTCAGTGCTGTAACATTACATGGTGCCCATGAGAACTGGACTATGCATCTGGATACCAAAGTCAGATGATTAATGTGCTGGAGCTGCCCTGGCAGAGAGCTCCCTGCTGACCACATGTCTAAGCTTGGGCTATTTTTATGTGAAGTGTGAGATTTGCTAAAGGGAGGTGCTAGTTTCTTTGGCTGACCTCTTCACCTTACGTCTTCAGTGGGATGCATTTACTCACTCCATTGTGAGATTTCCCTCTGTTCACCTCATCATTCATTTCATCATTTATCTGCCTTTACATAGGAACAAATAGGAAATGGAGCCAACACAAAGGGCTGAGGCTCAGCCCTGAAGTCCATTCCTGTAGCTTTATCATATAATCATAGAATAGTTTGGGTTGGAAGGGACTTAAAGATCATCTAGTTCCAACCCCCTGCCATAGGCAGGGACACCTCCCACTACATCAGGTTGATCAGTGCTTCATCCAGCCTTAAACACCTCCAGGGAAGGGACATCCACTGAGTTCCACAGGCTGCTCCCTGGGCAACCTGTTCCAGTGTCATCACTCTCACAGTACTTTCTGCTATCCAGCCTAAATCTACCCTCTTCCAATTTGCATCCATTACTTCATTACATCAGTTTCTTTGCCTCATATGAATAACAACACTCCCTAAAATCATGACAAAAATTTCTGTCACTTCTCTGGTCTTGTTTCCGAAAGACAAGTTGCTGGAGCTGTAACAGTTTACACCGGGGAAGCTCTGTCCTCATCTATTTTTATTCACACATATGAATCACACTTCCATGCACCAGAGCTAGAAATAAAACAGTAGTCCACCTCGAAGCTTTAAATTACTTAGGGCCTAATTAAGAGTGTGATAGAACAGATATGAAATTTAAGATGCAGTCAGTGAGTAAATTAAAGCAGACACCACCTCATGTGTCTGCTCTATGCTTCAGCACAGTAGTTTCATGCAGAACAAATTTCCCACTCAATTTTCCCCCTAGACATAGCATAGAGTGATGTAATAACTATGATTAACAGTATATGAAAATTAAACAATTTAGAAATTGCAGGGTTTGGAAACATGACTATCATTGGTCTGACAAAAGAAAATGATATCTCTCTACATCAGTTTCTCTCATACATGGATGAGGGTTGACTGGATCTTGGCCCACTCCAGTTGCCTTGTGACGCTGCAGTTTTCAGGCACCTGCAGGTCTGGGGTAGGCAGGTCCCCAAGCATGATCCTGCATCTGAGAGGTGGAAGAGTGGAGCTGAATTAATTCCTCATGGTTTCTATAGACAGGCCACTTGTTCAGGATAAGAATACAACACGAGTACATTAAAACAAGAACATTGAGCTTCTTTTTAGAGAGCACTTTTAGTTAGAGTGATGATGAGTCCCTCAAAAGGGGATATGTCTCAAAAAGACTATGAAAGCTCTCCTGTTTTATCTATGTGGTACAACCTATGAGTTCTACACTCTTCATAAGTCTGACCATTCATCTGCACGGAGATGAGAGATAGAATAATGTTGGAAATTACTTCTTATCCCTGTCATTTGATCTTGCCCTTTTCCCAACAGGACTCCTGGTTAACATTGGGCTATTTTACAAGAAATTTTCCCATTGCCCTTGGTTACCTGTAATAAAGACACAGTTGGGCTAAATGGCAGCATGTTTTCTAGTTTCCTTGGCATCACTTTGGATCAGCAAAAATGTTTACTTTGTAAATCTGGTTGCTTCAGCTGGTGAGGCAAGAGAGAGGAACTAAGTCTGTCTCTTTGTCCTAATATCAGACCATATAATTTCTCTTTGCAGTTCCCACTTTGCTTCACCACTCACAACTTTGAAACAACTATACTGCTGGGAATTTTATAAGGTGATTCATCTGCCTGAAGGGTAACAAGCAGAAAATAAAAAAACCCAAGATCATCAAGAGCATTATTTTTTTTAAAGCTGCTTCCTTTCCATGGGTTTCCCACAGAGCCCCGACTTCTGCTCTCCATTGCTGCGTAGAAGTAGAGTATAAGGACAAGAACATGGATCTGAGAAAGCTTTTTGCTTTCCACTCCATTACATTAAATGAAGAGAACAAAAATTTGCCTTTAGTCCTGGTTGTGTGTCAGGGATGACATGAGATATGGAGAGGAAGAGAATTTCTTGAGGGTATCAACAAAATACAGCTTTGATTGCAATTTGTTAACACATTTAACAAACTGGATGTTAAACAAAATGCACTCTGCATTTGGCTAGAGAGCTGGACCTCACTGTAACCAAGAGCTAGAGAACAAGAATGCTATAAATTGCTTTCCAGTGACTGAGAAAGGGAATAAATCCAAAGTCCTTTTTTATGGAAGAAGAAATCAGGCAGCTGCACTATTTCACAGTTACAGTGTATAGTTTAAGGCAACAATTATAAATCATCATTTTCAAGGGTGAACACCCTGAATGGAGAAAACAGGCAGAGGGACTGTATCCCTCAGCTGCATTGGCAAGAAATGTGCCCAGACTGACAGCATCAGCACATCAGCTGCCATTGCTCCCAACAACAGCAGGACCCTGCAAATGACAGGTCTGAAGAGTGATGCTGAACCTCCCCTGCTGTGCACTCAGAGCTGGGGGTAACTTCTTCCCTCCTTCCTTCCCACTCCCCTGCAGTGTCTGGCCAGGGGAATTATCCTTACACTTTAAAGCTGTGCATTTTTAGAGAAGAGAGAAGATGTTGTTGGAAGATCCTGCGATGCTGCTCAGAGGGAAATGGGTCACAGCTTCCAGGAACTTGTACACTGGAGATTAACATGCCACTGAACACTGGAGGTGGCAGTGTGGAAGGAAGGGTTGACACTTCAAGCAGAGAAGCAAAGGATCACCTCTGTATCATCCTTCATATTCCTCTGAAAGAAGCTCTAAGGTTGTGCTCAGATCCAGAACTGACTTTTTGTAATGTATCAAGAGTCATGCATTGGAAAGATGCATAAGGGTGGAGTAACCCTAACCCTATGCCCTGCTGGGAGCCAGCCTGCACCTTAGGACATCTGCAGTTTCTCACACAAAGAAGTGGCCATGCCTGAACAGTGGTCCCATCACCACCTCCTTGCAGAAACACTGCATGACCAAGCAGGCCAACCAGGCTTACTTGCCAAGAAACCTGATGTGTATGACTCAAATCATTGCAGTGGGTAGAGTCATAAAAGTTGGTGTTTTCCTATAAATGCACAGTGTCAGAGTGGGAGCTGTGCCCTTGGCTGCTGAAGACAAGCTTTCCCAAAGTTCCAGGGCAAGACCCGGGAACCAGAAGGTGGCTGGTGTCACCTGGGTAGACCTCTGTGCCTGATCACTGAAGAAACCAAAGCCAAGTTCTAGGACGCCTTCATAATCGCACTGAAATGTAAGAAACAACAGGCAATAACTGAGAGAGAGATGTGAGGGCAGCTGGATTGCCATTCTGGATGTAGGCACATCCCACTGCAGGCTCCTAAATCCTGCACTGCTTCGAGCACCAGATTTCAGGGGCAGCAGCCACATTATGGAGTTTTCCTCAGAGTGCCAGCTCTCAAGCTTCTAAGAGCAGGGACATTCATTATAAGCAGAACTGCTGGATTATTTATCATTGGAGAAAATGAAGCACTCTTACTTACACGTTAGTTTAAAATATTAATATGAAACTATTTGTCAGCAAAACTCTCAATGGTTATGAAGTATGTGAGGTGCAGCAGATTTTACTTACAGGAAGACCAAACCATACCTTAACATCTCTTTTGTTGGAATTCAGCAGTAAATTCTGTGATTGAAATATGCTTTGACTTTAACACCTCTCCAGTGGCTTGCTGCTTTTCTTTATTAAAAAGCATCCCAGCACAGTACTTTTTCTTGTTATAGATCACTTTTTGCCCCTCACAGTAGAAAATGTGTGCTCACACTAATTTCTATAGACCAGATTATTATTATTATTTTTTGTGATGATCAGATCTCAACAACTTGTCATGGCAGAATGATTTATGCATCTCATTTCAATAAGAATAGGCTTCACTTTGATTTGAAAAGAAAGAGTTTTTTTTTTTTTAAACAACTGAAGTAAAAGACGATTACAGAGACCTTTGGAAAAATAAGAAATGCAAACATTTTATTTCCTTACATTTGCCTAATAAGATAGTCAGCATAACAGCAATAACAAAAGGATTATTTTAAAGCCTAGAGGATTTTTAGCACAATTGGAATAATAGTTTTTAATGGAAGGTGCAGGCTAGAGCTGCTTGCTGTGAGAACTTGGACAGATGGGAGAGGAACTTTGGATTTTATGGGCTGATCAGACCAGTCAGAGGAGCAGGTCAAGATACTTTCATAGCAAGTCCTCTCATGGCCTGGCCACACAAAGAAACTTGCATTGGCATAAAATACACCTCATAAGCTGAGCCAATAAATCCACAATTGGAGTAGGTGTATCTACTCCAGGTGAGGAGACAACCCAGAGAGGTGGTGGATGCCCTATCCCTGGAGGCCAGGCTTGATGAGGCTCTGAGCAACCTGATCTAGTGCAGGATGTCCCTGCCTACTGCAGGGGGTTTGGACTAGTTGGCTTTTGAATGTTCCTTCCAACCCTATGATTCTATGATTCCTTAACAACAGATTCCCAGTGCTACCTACAAGGACTTGTCACCTGTCTCTAATTCTTCCATAGTGTTCATCTCCAAATTAAACAATGAATTTCCAAGCTATAATACTCTCCATTTCAAACTACAGTATTTTGAGATGTACAAAAAGGAGCACACAGAGATATAAGGATGGATAGGAAGACAACAGGGTGACCTCCAGGTTCAGACTCATGCCAGACTCAGCAGAGAAGTATACAAAGCCCTCCAGAGCTAACAAGGACAATAAAACATTTTGCACTACACATTTCCATACATTTTTGGCCCTGAGAAGAAGAACTGGTAAGTGGGCAGAAAGTTTCTAGTTTTCTTCCCATGTCTGTCCACGATGCTTGGTTTTTTGGTTTTTTTTATAAGTCATTACATTTATCAGTTCCTGCATTTTCTTATTTGTAAAATGGACACAGCAGAACTTCAGCCCCTCACAAGGCTGTTGTAGAGTTCAATTCATTAAAATTTATAAGATGCAGTCAAGTTTTTAGCCAAGAGTTGCAGCATAAGTTGCAAAACTTGTAACTTCTGTTTCCCTACACAGCTGAATGCAAAGCAGAGGAAAAAAAACCCATCATGCACACAGGGTTCCTTGCACTGCCATAGCCATTTTCTGTCTTTTACTTATTGTCCAAGCTGAAAAATTATAGATAGATATTCACAAGTGGCACATCTCTTTTGAATAAGATGTGACTCCCCTTTGGGATCACCAAAAGAAATCTGCTTCCAAATTTGTAGATAACAGAAGTAGAATGAACTGACTGACTCACTGAGATGTTTGAGTTTGCTGTGATACAATGCTGCTAATGAGAAGCTGAAAATCAGACCAAGCACTGGGGAAAAAAAAAAAAAAAAAAATAAAAGAAGTGATCCAAGTATTTTTACCCTGGCATAAAAATAAGCAAGAGTGGCACAGTATGTTAATTTAAATATCATAGCTGAGAGAGAGATGTTCAGGCAGATTTCTGTACCAAATACTACAGAATAGAAATAAACAAAGGTGGCTTTCTGAAAAAAAGTCAAAATCAGAACTATGTGGGACAAACCCCATGTCTTAACTGGGTTTCAGAATGGCCCAAAGATCACTCATATTATTGCAGTGACGACATGGCAATTTCATGGTCTTCCTTCTTATAATAAGCAAGATCAGATAATTTGTCTTAGCTCCACCCATATGATATGAAAAATACAGGGTTTAATGAGGTGGTTGCCAAGGGATAGTCTCATTAAACAAGAGTGACAAGAACAACCTCTTGTTTCAATGAAGTCTTGTGGAGAAAGAAGAAAAAATAAAGAGATATGAATTACTTGGCAAGCTCCAAATATATGAATATCTGGACAGCAAATCTTTTCTGCAGGCTGGTCAGAACTGTCTCCTTTGGCTAGGAAAGCCTGGGATCTAATGGGATTTTACATGCCAGAATTAAGCAAAAATCCTACCCCTAAACCAGAGGAGATATTGCATAGAATCACCAGCAAATTTTGGCAGGGACTAGAACTCCCAGGCTCTATTGCTAGCTCTTGACTTATCTTGGGCATGCAATTTAACCTTCCTATGGAAGATTTCTCATGAACACCAGAGGGATTCAGAAACACTATCTCATTAATTTTCATTAGACTCGTGCAACTTCACCCCTTGGGTCCTTTGAAAATCTCTCTTCCTGTGTTTTTTAGCTGACTTCCCTGTTAAGTAGGGATAATAATTACAACTGATCAACCTGTTTAAATAGTGCAGTTATAATATCACTATTATATTCATAGATTATATTCAGCACTGAAATAAATGCATCATAATAAATAATGCAGAACTTAAACATCTGTTCTGGTTAGTAAATAATTCACAAGTCAATAATTAATTTTCTAGCTGTTCATTTATAATTAATAAATATTTGCCAAATATTCAGAATCTGAAAAAATTTGTCTGAACTATTATGTGAACTTTTCCTTTTAATACGTATTTGCTATGGGTGTCATTTATTTTGGCATTTAATTAACACAGTATTATTTTCTTTCTCCTGATTGAATGAGTGAAATATTTCAAATGATGGAAAGGAAGTCACTGTCAACATAGAACCAGGAATATTCACCTTGTATGACTCTTCAGTGTCCACAAAAACTCTCAGTGCTTTGAGGACTCACCAGTTTCACAAACAGCATCATTTATGGAGTCAATTTCAGTGCATTTATTTGTGTGACAAACACTTGTATTATTTGACTTCATTTGCCAAATTCCCTGATTTCCAGTTGTTCCATTAGCCAGTTCTTCAGTTTATTCCCAGTACTTATATACTTCAACTAATTAATATCCTCACGATGATTTAGAATGTGATGATCAAAATTTGGATGGGAATGTTTTTAAAATAATAGCATTTACAGCAAGATATACCTTTAGTAATTCTTTGAGAATTTTAATGCTTTTTATAACACTGTCACATTAGTAAAAGGGAATCTTTGACACATCTAATTGTGGCTGTCTTAGTAAAAATGCTGTCTTAGTGAAAAGACTGTCTTAATAGAAAAACCCCAAAGCTCAGTCACTGCTTCTTGTTCTGCAAAACATATATCACTAAATATTGCAAAAAAATCATTACCATCACTGTGCACTTGTAATAAAGCTTAGCAGCAAAAGACCTGAAAGATTGAGACCATCCAACCTGAGGCACCTTCCTAAGCTGCTCAAATGGAGTAATTATTTTCTGTATGCTGTAGGGGCTACAGAAAGAAAAGAGTCTGCTCTACAGGGCAATCCTGGCTGTGGGCTGAAATGTTTGAGGAGACACATCTTGGTCTTTCTCTGCTGACTACACACAGGGCCAGAGCAGCTTTGCTCTCTTATCACTTCATGGGGAAATTGAGCCTGTACATGCTGACTGAAGATGTTCCTGTTGTTTTAAAAGCAGGACAAATAAACATTGACTTGCTACTTTCAAAAGGGATCTCTGCATTCACCAAATGTTCCTGATTAAGTCTCTGTAATAGAGTAGAATGGAGTAGTCTGGTTCTCCAGGGGACCCAAAATATGAAACAAATTTAAAATCTGAATTTAAATGCTTGTTCAGAACAACACCCAGCACGCAGACACATAAAAACTCATGCCTGTGTGGGGACATGGGTGGGGGCACAGGGGCTAGAAATGGGACTGGGAGACAGGCTCAGGGCATAGCTGTCTGTCTACAGCACCAGAGGCTGCACTTCTTTGGCTAATTAGATCTTGATCAGATTAATCATGTATGCAGACCTGCTGAATGCAATGGGACCACTGCTGGAGACAAGAATAAAAAGCAAATTTAAGTGCTGCAGGTGGTTAGATTGTTGAGAACTAGAGCCAGAACCTTTCATAGAGCAACTCAAGTAGGGAGAAGCTATCTTCCTACCTATTACTTCACCAGAACCATTAGGATTGTTACACAGTTGAATATCCCTGAAACAGCAAAGTATCATTATAATGGATTTTTTGTTAAGAGTTCATAGCATCCATGAGCCTATTCACACAGCAATGGGCAGCCATAAAGCTTTGAAGAGAGGGGTTTAGAGAGTGGAAAAGTAGCACAAAGGTAGTTCAATAAGATGTTGGTCTCACAAACAGTATCAAAAGACTAACTTTTGCATAGATCATGACATTTACTTTAAAAGCTAAGAAGATTTCTATTGCTCATATTATTTTCATTAGGAAGCTACACTTGTTATAGATTTTTTTTCCCCATGCAGGCACAGATGAATGAGACAAAAAGTCAGGTATTAAAGCATTAATATAATGGCATGACATCCTGTAAATAAAGCTTTGTCAATTATCCATTTACTTTAAGTGTCTCTTTTGTTAGGCCATCATTTTTAGGTCATCTCTGCAATTTAATCCAAGACAGCTGTAACAAGTACTAGCCCTTGAATATAAGCATCACCTACAGATGCAAGAAGCCAACAGCAGGTGTGTTCATTGTACTTTGTTGAGAGGATCTTTGCCCCTTTTTTAAGGGATTTGGTGCAACCTGGGGTAGGGTCTACATTGCCATTGATGCTAAAATAAATTAAATTTGCTTAGAAACAATTTAAATACTCATGGAGATGCCAGTATGAAGGATGCCAAATGCACTGCTGCCAGTTTCCATACACTTTATACTGGTCTATACCCGTGTGGCAATGCGCACATAAAGATCAGGGGGGTGGAACATCTCTCCTATGAAGAAAGGCTGAGGGAGTTAGGTTTATTAAGCCTGTAGAACAGAAAATTTTTGGGAAGACTTTATTGCAGCATTTTAATGCTTAAGAGAGCATTTACTAAAGATGAAGACTTTTTACCAGTAATAGGAACAAGGGGAAATGGTTTTAAACAAAAAAGAAGGGAGATTCAAAGGTAACTTTAAAGGTCCCTCCCAACCCAAGCCATTCCATAATTCTATAATTTGATGATACCTATTTGCTTATTCTATGTATGATGCAAAAAAATTAATAGGATAGCTTGAAAGAGCACATATGAGAATGCTGTGGTGAGTTACAAAATCTATGAGGAAATTGGGCATGTCATTACAACTCCTGAAGAATGGAAACTGATGGAAGATAAAGCATTGATCATTGCTGTTGCCTCCAAACTGCTGTTTTCTTTTTCAGAAACCTTGTTATTGAAACCTTCAAGCAGAAGAAGTTTCAGGGTTTTAATTTCCATCCAGTTCTCTGGATTCTGTATTTTCTCAAAGATTTGTGGCTTAATCCTCTCTGTCCCCCTTAGGCAGTTCCCTGCCCAGCATGCTATTTTTATGGAGGATCTATTATATATGCAAACAGTACTACTCACAGAATGCATGGGGAATTTTTCTGAGATGGTGGACTATCAAACAATGCACCCAAGAGCACCGGTGCTAAACCTGTCAGAATGGAAGGCTTACACCATTTTCTAGGGTTAGTTTTCACCGATTTCCCTGAGTCAGAGCAACATCTGAAAAAACTATTGTGACTACTGTTTTACTAAAGGACTTTGGAAACTCCCTACCAGCACTTATAGACTTGGTTAAGAAACCAGCTGGTATACCAATAAGTTTCTAAACTAATAATGAGTAGAAGAATGTAATGAGTAGAAGGATGTAAATTTGAAGAGGGTAGATTCAGGCTAGACATAAGAAAGAAATTCTTCATGGTGAGGATAGTGAAACACTGGAACAGGTTGCCCAGAGAGGCTGTGGATGCCCCCTCTCTGGAGGTGTTTAAGGCCAGGCTGGACAAGGCACTGAGCAGCCTGATGTAGTGGGAGGTGTCCCTGCCTATGGCAGGGGGTTGGAACTTGATGATCTTTAAGGTCCCTTCCAACCCAAACTATTCTATGATTCTATGATTACTTTTTGGGGTAAAAATATAGATAGGCTGATGTTTGGAGCAAAGGAATCCATGACAGTTTGCCCACCCTCTTCCTCTCATTTCTTAAATAATGCATGATTTGTAATGAGAGCAAGTCAACATCTCATTATCTGGTGTAACGTCCTCTTCCCAGTCACATGAGCGTGCAGACTCCCAGAGTACTAATTCCCAAAGATGCAGCAGACTTGTCCAAGACGTTATGAGTATCAAGAAACATTTTATACAACATGCTATTGGAAATAATCTCACACACAATGTCAAATGCATCCTAAGCATATTCGGTGTCAGAAGTTCCTAATAAATTATAAAGCCAGAGAAGCTCAAGGAAAAGGAGGCTTTGCTGCAAAGGGGACTTGCATTTTCTTTATCTAAAGAGATGACATTTTGCCTTTGGATGATTTCCTTGGCAAATACTATAGACCAGTGTCAGAAGGGGAGGCAAAAGAGAGAGACTGTACAATATTTCCTATTACATGAATCACATGGTGGCTTTTGGTTCAGTAGACATAAACAGCTTTAAAGTTCAAGGCTAATTCAAATTGGATTTTAGAAACACAAAGTCTTAAAACATTTGCACCAAACTAAGGGATTACGCTCTTATCTTATTCATAGAAAAGCTTTTGAAAAAGAAATAAATATGGTAGCTCAGATTTTAAATTGGGTCTTCAAACCTCTCTTGTCTGGAGCTGTGTCATCTGCCTGGTTGCCTATTGTCAAAAGGTAAAATGTCTCATAGAGAGATGGATTTGCATAAATAGCTATCACCTGCTGGCCACCCCAGGTTAATGAAAGTGGGGAAAAAAATAAATGTATGAAGCCTTTGAGCCTAATCTTTCTTGACTGTTTCTGTGCCAAAACTGATGAGCAAAATATTACTCTGATTGTCCTCTTAACTTGTAGGCCATTTACAACCCAGAGCCAATCTTGCCCCTTGCTATCACTGGAATCTTTATCTCTACCTACTGAAATCAGAGATCAGAAGGTGAAGAAACCTTTTCATAGTACTGATGCTTTTAGCTTTCTGTTCCACTCATGCACCAGAAAAAAAAGCAGTGCAGGAAACTGTGATACAAGCTGTACTAAACCAAAATTTCCCCTTAGTGGGTTTGAGGAGAGCATACCCAGCAATCAGACAAGGTGCTTTTTCAAGACTCAGGAGGACCATACTGTTATTAACCTGAGAGTATGTTGGTGATAGCTGCTCTTTGAACTAGAGGTTGGCCTAGACCTGCTCACATCCCTTCCAATCACCATTTCTGTGATCCTAAATAATGCTAAGTATGAAAGTTAACATGGTAAATAACTACTTACACAAAAGATAATAAAAAGTATAGCAATTGTGAAGGTAGTAATTTTGTTCAGAGAGATAACAGATGATTCCGACAACTTACTACAGTGTAAGGTCTTTTACCAGTCATGTCAAATGAATTGTTTTTCATAGTGTCTGTTCTTTCCTTTTTAGAAGATTTACAGGAACCTACCATTAATATTCATGGGGATTTTATGTTTACACCAGAATAACATAATAGACAATGCTCACCTACAGGTGAATCTAATTTCAAAAGAAGTCTCTGAACTATAGTCTATTATTTAAGAAAGTTTCCTAAGTATTTAAAGTTTTCAAAGTTTATTCTCTTATGTGCAGGAGAAAAAAGGGGAGATTGGCTTACTTTTGAAGACTTTTAAAGAGCTGTGAGCATGACAAAAACATTTCCTGGAAATCTCAGGGAAAAAGTCACTGCTGTGTGCCAACCTATTCCATGTGCTATGACGAGTCTATCATCACATATATTAAAACTCATTCAACTATGAAATATTATAATGGCTAAACCTTGGGTTACACAGTGTATAGTCAGTTATCTGTCCATGATAATGGTTGATGCACATCTGCCTTATTGCACATAGAATCAAAGAATAGTTCAGGTTGGAAGTGACCTAAAAGATCATCTAGTTCCAACCCTCCAGCTATAGGCAGGGACACCTCCCACTACACCAGGCTGCTCAGTGCCTTGTCCAGCCTGGCCTTAAACACCTCCAGAGCCAGATCAACTATGATGTGCTGCTGTCACTTCATCTCAAATGGACATGAAATGCAACACAATGCATTTATTTCTTTCAGAGCAATCTCTGATTGATCAGTAGGTGACTTAAACGTGACTGTATGAGCAAGCATAAGGAGCTGTCTTGTTATAATGTGGTGCAAGGGATGCCCACAGAAGGTTAATCCATTCTCAGAAGTTGCTAAGTAACAGTACCCCAAGCTCAGGATCACTAATTACTCGACAGCTCATCTCCAAAGACGTTTACTTGTGCTTTATTGGCTGAACATTGCTGTTTCTAAATAGTGTATTCAGACAGTAGGGGTTGAGAGGGGAAGAGAAATCACTGAGTTGATTTAAATGGTTGGAGAGTCTGACTCCTCTAAAAATTCTGAAATTTGAATTAACATCTCAGCAAAAACTCCCTAGTTGTGAGAAAACTCATTGACTTCTGGACTGGTATATACTAATATTCCAAACAGCCATCACTCCAGCTAGAATGGCACTCTTTATTTTGAATGCACAAAATTCATCAGAAAGCAGGTGAAGTAAATCTGATTTTTCCAGGCTATCATGTGAGTGCAGTATTAGACTTTTGGAGTGCACTTATGTTTTGCATATCCCAGGTACATAATTTCTGTTTGCTGGAGGTTGTTTTCTCTCTGCCAGGGATTCTTTCCCATCTCCTTTTTTTAAGAAAGAATCAATCCAGTCAGCTCCCAGCACACAGGTAAATAAATTTGTTCCAGCAATGGGATTAAGGTCAAAAACATAACCAACATTCATACCCAAGATTAAAAAAAAAAAAAAAAGTTTTTTTTCTAATGCAGTTTGAAATCTTTCCAACATTTGAATGCTGTGACATTTCAACAATAATAATCTTTCTGCCTCTCATTGACAAGTGCATCTTGGGGAAGGAATTTTTAACATAATATCGGATGGGAGGACTAGAAACAATGGATATAAATTAGAGGGGGATAGATTTAGACTATCTAGACATAAGGAAGAAATTCTTTACAGTGAGGGTGGTGAAGCACTGGAACAGGTTGCCCAGAGAGGTTGTGGGTGCCCCCTCTCTGGAGGTGCTCAAGACCAGGCTGGACAGGGCACTGGGCAGCCTGGTCTAGTGGGAGGTGTCCCTGCCTATGGCAGGGGGGTTGGAACTCGATGATCTTTAAGGTCCCTTCCAACCCAAACTATTCTATGATTCTATCTTTGTCAGCAAACACTTCAATACATGGCCTTAAGATCCAAACTAAAGTTCTAGCAATCCCTTGCAGAAATTAAGAACAAGTTCAAATCCAAAGGACCTGCATCTAGTTCACAGACACCATTCCAACATTAGGCAGTAATGATGTACAAAATAAATAAAATCTAAAGCTTATTTGGTGTAAATACAATAGCACTTTCAGAAGCACTTAAAAATATATAAAAGATACCTGTTTATGCGAAACACAATGAACATGAAATTTCTTGTAGTGAGAAACCTATTTTTCAATTTTGCCAGAGAATGCATTTGCAACTGAAATAAAAATCAACTGAATTTGTTGCATAACTTAGACACAGCTTTATCCTCCTCTGCTCAAATTAATATATGGGTTAGCAATTTATATGCCAAGTCTTGGCTCTCAGGAATTAGAAACAGCTGAGATATACTGCAACACTGAGGTTTATGATATGAAAATGCTGACAGACTCAAATAAAATGGCACTGCTGCTACATCGAGTGGGAAACTTGATCCATGAACTAATACTGACTGGGTCTAAATGTCTGAATGCACAGCTTCAGTCTAAAGGGTTCAAGTTTGCCCAGGGGACGATGCCTAGCCTATATCTCTTTGTTTACAATAATCTTCAATATAATGTCATACCATAAGAGACCTTCAAAAACCATCTACTTCCAGAAAAAGTATGCTGTAGTAGATCACCAGCACAAGGCTTGCATGACAGCTGAGCCTGCTTAACACCTTAAAAAGAAGGGATTAACAGAGATATTTTCCCAAGCACTGTGTGTGAGCCTCCTTCCTTTCCCTCTCAGCATTCACAGCACTGTACTCCCTGCCCTGCTCCTCACACCCCAGTTGCCCACCACACCTGGCTGTGGCCACCAGCTCTCTAATTCAGAAACATCCCTATGGAAAAGGACATTCTTTATAAATACTGAGATTTTTTTTTGCTGTGGCCTCTCCCCAAAGCTGAAAGGGCTGGATTATGCAGACGCTCATGGCTAGACCCCAGGCTAATCCCTCTGGATGAGGGTGTTGTAGCTTTCACTTGGTAAAGCTCGCTGTCAAAGTCATTTTACAGTGCAGTGCTTCTCTCACCAAGGGGCTCGTCTCAGCAAGTCCTGGCCATCCTGGGCACTTGTGAAGGAAAGATACCAGCCACAGTCACTGCATTTGATCCCCACAGAGATCATTACGTTTTGCTGTTTCCTCAGGCCATGGCTAAATAAGGCTTGTGGTGTCTTGGGGCTCTAAAGATGCATTTTTCTTTCATGGCACATCTCTGCTTCACACAACACTTCCACAAAGTAGAAAAAAGTTCCAAAATAAAACCAAGACACACGGAAGTAGTCTCCAAATGCTGTAACTAAGCATGAAATTCCCCGAGGTGTGAGGTAATTGCAGCACCTAGCTGTCATGGTAACAGGCACGACTGTAATTAATAACATTTAAAGCGTGCTATCTGTGGAAGATGTTAAGAAGAAACCTCCACAAGCCTGCTTGTTCAAGGCCACCCCTGCCTTCCCACTTATCCCACCTCAAAACTCGTCTTATGCATCCCAGCCAGACATCATCAGATTTTCTTCTGAGATTTCAAACCTTTATGCAAAGTCACTGCCAGACATTCATAAACAGAATGAGACTGAATTTCTCTGCCCTGAGGAGCAATAACACCAAACACTTCTAATTTGGAGAGGGGAGCGTACCATTTTTCTCTAACGTGTGCTCTTGAATACTGGGAACTAATCTAATACTGCTCAGACCTCCTTTGGCAGCTTGGCTTTCCAGCTACCACATCAGCATGGCTTTCCAGACAATGTCATGCTGCCCTGCAACTGAGAAAAATCAATGAAGGTTAAAATCACACACATGAAGGCGTTGCGTTGATCCGCACTGCCATTCATTTAAACCATTTGGGGAGGCTCAAAAAACAAGCCAATTATTTTCTATTTGCAGTTCTAGTGCAGGGCTAATACACAGAGCAATACCTAGTACATAAGGAAATGTAAACCTGGCAGTTTACTGCTAAGTGACCCAGCTTATACAGATGTAATTAGAAAGCTATTAAACCAGGGTCCCTTTAGCCATGGCTTCAGCTGAACAGCTCTGCTACTAATACTATCCATTTAACTGCATCCATTTATAGCTTGAGCACTATCACTTTTTAATAGCATTACTATTAACAATCAGGCAGCATATGCTGTTTTGAGCATCAATCCTTGCCTGCCACTGACTACTTATAATCACTATGTAAATTAAAATTAAAAGAACTGTAGCACTACCTGAATGAAGGTTGCACCTTCTCTACCAGGTGTGGAGGTGCCAAGGACCAGTCCTGCTCTCTCCTCATCACTATGTGATAGGCCAAAGGGATCATTTAGTGTGGTTGGATGTGGCAGCTCACCCAGGGTGATGTACCACCTGGGTGAAGGACTGTGCCATGTCACCTGCAAGTGAGCTGGTGAGCACCTTGCCAGCTTAATGGTAACAGTGATGCCTTCCCCAGATGCCTCCACACCTTATTTCAGAAGTCAATGGCTCAGAGAGAGCAAAATTTAGCAGAAATTGGCTTTGTAACCCTCACATCAATGTGTAGCTCATTTTTTATGAGAGAATTTTTGCCCCACATCCATCCTTTCTGTGAACAGCCCATAGGATCACAGAGAGAACCTGGTTGAAAGCACAAGTTAAACATGAAGATTTGTACCATATAACCAGATACTAACTCTCCTCTGTCTAGTCTTTGAGAAAGACTGAATCTTGTCCCCAGGAAAGACATTCTCATTCCAGTGACCCCTCTGGATATTTCTGAAATTCAAATCTCTACAAAGATCCATACAAGAGTTCATTAGATCCATAAAACACTTTCAAAATAGGTTCAACTGGAATGCAAATGAAGCCCTGTGGAAAGAAGACAAATTGCCTCTTTTTTGAGTTGATATTTTCTATTTTTGTCCATAGTGACTGATTTGTATCAGCATGAAGTTCAGTATTTCAGTTGCATCTCTTTTTAAAATCAGATATTTTCCTAACTACCTGCTCTTTCTGTGGAAAGGTCCATTTAGAAGACACTGATTCTAGAAGCATCCAGGCTACAGAGATTGTACTGCATAGAATGGTTTAATTAGGTAATGGTACATCAGTATTTTTAGGAGAACTTTCATTTATTACATGGAAGTGATCATAAAAGTTGAATGAACCCTGGAAATAACTTGTTCTTTTCTGAGATTATTCAAAACCTCCTCTTTATTTTTAGATTAAAAATCTATCTTAATTTCAAACTGCATAGATACAGTGTACTTAGAACATACATAATTAGAAAAGAAAATTCTAGATTGCTCTAGATTAGGAGCTGTAAAATTTTCCTTAACTCTGGTAATTGCATTGAGTGAAGTTTACCATTGAAGGCAAAATATTTCTTTGTCACAAAATGGCTTGCTTCTCAAATTCTCTCAGGTACAATCATCCATTAACTGGGTCTGCTAGATCTAAACTGAATTCTATAGATACCAAGACAACCAAATTCAGGATTTTCCCTTATTTAATATCCTTTAGTCTTTTCTCACAGCCTTTCCTCCTGAACAGGCATTAGACTCCAATCCCAGAAGTTACATAAGTTACTCATGATTGCACCTACCCATAGGTCCAATCTTCCTACACATCTGTGGAATTTCTTTTGCTTTGCTAGACACTACAGAAACTGTGACCATGTACCTTTCTCTACTGATTTTACCTGAAAGCTTCCGCATTTAGACCTAGGCATTTTAAAAATGAAAATATTTGGCTCCTATACTCCAAAACTATGAGGCAACAAGCATTTCTCAAAGCATTTCTAAGAAAATACTGCAAGTTCCTAGGGGTAAGGCACCCTGGCACTAGGCAGTGGAACATCTTAGAAGTAACAAATCAAAGAAGTTAGGGAATAAATAAAGAGATACTAATCACTGCATTGGAATCATAGGTTTTGAAGCAATGAGAAGAATTTGTGCACTTTCTAATCTAAAGATTTAAGTATGTATGGAAAATACTAATGTGGAAAGAAGTGGTATAGAAAAACCTCAGCATAGGGATGGTTTTGCTGGAGGAGGCCAACTTTAACAGCAGAGAGGCGCGATCTTTAAACACAGAGGCCAGCAATCTTAATTGTACTATCCCTTGAAATAACAGCAAAACTACAGCACAGACAATAATATGATTTTAACTAAGCTGCACAAAGTTCTTGAGCTGTTGGCTCGCCACTATGTCCTCTAGACGAGATACGTATCAGAAAATTTTTATCAAAGTATTTTTAATTTCTATTTGTTGAATAGTGATTGCATTGGCATTGAAGATGCTAAGTGTCTCACTGAGTTAGATGTTTTATGGGTACTCATTATAGCAGTTGACTACATATATCTAAGTGTTTTACAAGAAAAGGACACAAAGTTTCTCACCCAAAGAGAATTCGTGAGCCTACAGGCCATCCCATTACAACCCACACAAGGAGGTTTGATGTGGTGTGGCAGCTCACTGCTATATTACTGTAACAATTACATAGACACATTGTGATACAGTCCAGGCTATTACCAATAAATGTAATTTATCTAGCCTCTATCATTTATAGAAATCATAAATGTCCAGAAATAAGAAAATGAGATTCTGCTTTCCTAGTCTTCCTAATGATGCTGTTATTTCAAACTAGCTAACAATCCTGTGTCCAAGAGCTGTTCAGCTCTACGGAGTCGTTGTGCACATTTCCATTTGCCTAAAATCAATGTAAGACTTTCACTGATGCTCTTTAACAGCAATTTTTTCCTTTTGTGATTGTGACATCTCTCTCTGTCCTGCAAAATGAAATTTCTCAGATGACCTAGCACAAAATAGTCCAGTTTTGATGTTTGTACTGAGACCTGCTTCCCTCACAGGAATCATTTATAAAATAAAGCCAAACCTGGTGCAGCAGCCAGACCAAAGTAATTTTTTTCCCCATACTGTAGCTAAAACATTGCAAAACAAAAAGGAAGTGTACAATAAGCACACACTTGCTTAAATTTTACAAAGTAGAAATGTAAATTATTTCTTAAAAAACTCAAATATCTTCCATATTGTGCACACCTTGACATGTTCTGTTTTACATCAACTTCAGTCACTGCAACTATGTTCTTAAATCTGCACAAGCATCCATGACAATTTTAAATACTTTCATCCAACTTTGGCATGGCAGCTCCTAGTAGATGCATTTCAATGCTTTAATACTTTTGGTAGAATGTTTTAAGTCACTTGATTCAGATAAAATCTCTGTAAACAGAGACAAGCCTCATGTGCCAGACTTAAACTGTTCAATCCCAGCAGTCTGGTCTCTGCACCGAAACTGTCCCTGATGATCCTGATATTAAGAGCTGGTAAGCACAGGCATCTCGTCATAAATCAAGACACAGGGTGTTGAGTACTTGGAGAATTATACCCCTTTTCACACTTTAATACAGGCCTTGCTGCCAAACAGAACTGGAACACTTACAAATGTGAGCTTGTAGCTGGAAACCTTACTGAAGCCACAGCCCTGAAAACCAATCTGCTTTCCAGATCAACAGGGTTTACTTATGCATAAAGTCTGTGCATAAGGATGATGAGCAACAACCTACTGGCTGGCTGGGGATGACACACCTTTCCAGATGGCCACTTATTTTCTACCAAGTTAGGTAGACTGGATATCACCTAAAAACAATTTTAAAGTTAGGTAGACTGGATATCACCTAAACACAATTTTAAAGTAGCAGGAAACATAAGTACCTATGTGAAGACCAAACTAGGAATTTGTGTCTTGTATGAAGCCTGATGATGCCTTGACTATGAGCTTCAGTGCCTCTTATTTCCTCTTGCAGGGAGTCTTACTCATTTTCCCTTGAATTTTATATCTTGTCCTGTGCCAGGAGTAGGACATTTTAATAAGATATATGATTGGAGGACTAGAAATAATAGATGTAAATTGGAAGGGGGTAGATTCAGGCTAGATATAAGAAAGAAATTCTTTATGGTGAGGGTAGTGAGACACTGGAAGTGGCTGCCCAGAGAGGTTGTGGATGCCCCCTCTCTGAAGGTTTTTAAAGCCAGGCTGGACAAGGCACAGAGCAGTCTGATGTAGTGGCAAGGGGGTCGGAACTCGATGATTTTTAAGATCCCTTCCAACCCGAACTATTCCATGATTCTATCCTCACATGTGTTCCTGCACTGCCCACATTTGATCCCAGTCCTCATCCTGTCTTGCTGGAGCCTGAAATCCTCAACTTATACCATGTTTCTGCCTTGTCCCTTGGCTTGATTCTTTCATGACTTCTCCAGTTCTTGAATTTTCATCTCCACTTTTTCTTTCACTCTGATTGAACTGAGTTTAAGCAACAGGCAGGACCACTCGTGTGCCAGTCGAGACAAACTGATCAGACTGCAGCTTGCTGCATCTGTTTCTACCAAGCCTGAGAGCTCTGACTGCTGTAAATATATAATAAAAGAAACTAGTTGAGATTGGGAGGCTCTACACTCTGCTTGGTGTCATTTTTTTATTGACTGTAACACAATGAATTTTGGGAATCTGCCTTCTTCCACAATTTCAAGGGGAATGTTGGAGGCAAGTCATAGGAAGAAAAATGTATCAAAAGCTATTAAACACAAAGATATCATCTGTGGTTCAGGATGTTCCTGGACTGCAAATAACTGAAAGCTGGGGACATACATCAGAAAAATGTAACTACACACTGGCCTTACTCCATCCTGCTGTTGCCTGCAGTTGCATGCAGTCTTACATGGTCCAAGAAAGATCTTTTTATGTTCTCAGGTAGGCATGGGATCATCAATGTTTATAATCAACTGCATTTATTGGAGGGGATAACTGGAAAACTGAAAGTAGGACTCCTCCTAGAAGAGCCACTGCCTCGAGTACGTCTACAATGGTCTGAATGTGAAAAAAACTTACTCATGGCAACAAGATATATTTTCCAGAGCAGCAATATCCCTACATGAGTGTCTCCCCATAAAGTTTAAGGTAATGTCTTTCCAGATGACCTGCCTTCTAGTTAAAAAGATGATGATGGTGGTGGGAAGAGAGATAGATGTAAGTCCAAGCACTTTGCAAGAAGTAAAATGACCTGTAGAGCCTACTGGAGCGACTGAAAGGGGAAGAAAAGCCAGAGTGAAGCAACCTTTCAATGTCAGCCAACAGCACATGTCTTTTCTGTGGGACTTGATCAAAGGTGAAAGCAGACCACTTAATTTCTTGACTTGTGAAATACAGAGCTGGACTGTGCACTTATGGAGTCATGGAGCCTATTTCAGCTTGTAGCAAAGGAAAAAATCTGAAAGGAGTCAAGTAGTGGTAGCACAAAACCTGAGCCATAATGCAGCTGTTCCTGAAAGCAGATGTGCTTGTTTTATGCCCTGCACATACTTGCTCTTCAGTTCCACCCTTGGTACCAAAGAGAGAAGCATGCCAAGGACCCAAACACGTGGCAGCAGGTGCTGGCCATAGGTGAGGAAGCACCACAGCACAGACAACTGACACATACCACAGCCTGGTGCTGTCTTGGGGATAACCCTGGCATCTGGCAAGTCTATCAACAGCAATGTTCTACACCATTTGGCCAAGATAGTCTTTTTTCTCCCTCCCTTTGTGTGACTCTGTGCAGCAACCTAGTGGACCCCTAGGAAGAATCCAGCTTCAATACAATTAGCACAAACATCAGAAAATATCTCCCCATCACACAACTCCATACAGCCAGGGCACAGCTTGAACATGTTTATTCTATGCAAAGCTTCTGAAGAATTTGCATTAGAAAACAGAGACAAATGGAAATTTTGGCTTTCACTGCTGTTTTTAAAAATCAAATGTCACCCAAAGTGTTATTTACCTATTATCTAGATTCTGTTGTTAATAATGCTAGCTTTGCAATATGATTTTTAAAAATTTATTTTGAAACAATATTAGGAAATGCATTTTGCACCATGTAATTATATTAATAAAGAAATTTGTTTGATGTTAAATATTTGTTCTTCTCTCCTTATAATCATACTTTTGATGCTGCATGCATTTACAACAAAAATTGCATTTTCAAATGTTTTCAATCTGGTTTCATGATTATTTTAAAATCACAATCCATTAGAACCTTAAGGCTTTGAGTGCAGGGTTTGGGGTTTTTTTGGTTTTTTTTGAATGGTCTGTTTTGCTTTGGTTGACACAATGAGAAGAAAAAAGTAATTTGAGTTTAGCATGTAGAATTTAACTAAGCTTTATTTATTTTATTGTCAGAAGTAATAATAGAGAGTAATTTAAGTACTTTGAAGATGTGCATTTAGTGGTCTTTGAAGAATAATCCCATTAAGATTAATAATGAATTACATCTGAGAAGACTGTGTCCCTTAATGCTAATGTCTTTTGCAAGGTGGATAAATCGCTCAATTTAACAGCAGAGATGAATGTGCAGAGAAGCAGTAGTTGCACTGGTTTGTTTGATGTTGGAAGGTTCTAATTGTGGTGGTTTTTTCTGTGTTGTTTTGTTGCTGTGTAGAAGACAGAGACTCATGGTCATTGAGGGATGAGCAACTCCCTAGAATAATCACTATCCACTTCTCATGACTGCTGCAGGGTTTGGTAATAGTCCTACCATTGCCATCGACCACTTCTCCTAGCAGGTCTTGGTCATGGTGTGCACAGCAAGCAGCCAAGATGAGGGGATGAAGACCCTAAGTGATGAGAATGTAGATGGCCTATTTCTCAATTTGGCTCAGTAAGTTGTCCTCCTGAGTGTCCCACACCAACATTTTTTGCAGAATGCTTAGCTATGCAGTAAAAAGTAGATAAAAGCAGAGCCTGTGTCCTGGCTCTTCTAAGAGTTGGAGGGATGCACCCAAGGACCAAAACAGAGTCTGAAGATTAAAGTGCTAATCTGTGGTTCACACCACCCAGACTGTACTGAGAAAGAACCAAACTCTGTTCTGCATCTTTTCAGCTCCAGCCATCTAGCAAAGACCTTTTGGGGCAAACCTCACTCCCCAGTCAGGATATGTGGATAAACACCACTGGTAGGACTTCAGGCAGAACTTCCTCCTCTATTACATGTGTGTCAGTCAGCTAAGCCTTCATCCCAACTAATTTATAAGCACTGAAGAGATCACATCACACACTAGCACAATCACAAAATCAGTGCTCCTTTGCCCAGCACACAATGGTCTATGTCCCTTCTGACTGAAAAGAACAATCAATTCAAGGGGACAACAAACTTCACAGTATGGGCAGCTTTCAAAGCACCTATTAAAATTACCTCTTCATGTTGTAATTGTTTACTAAGATAGTTGCATTGATTTCTTTCCCTCACATCTGAGAAGTAATTGCAGAGGCTCATATTCAGAAGAATGAACATAATATACTTATAAAACTAAGCATGAAGAATCAGTTTAGATTTCACTGAGTGTGAATTTGGGGAGAAAAATTATCCCTCCACCTTCTTGCTGCTAATGCAGTAGGGTTTATTTTTGAATGAAGGCAATATGAGCTTAAATTAAATGTCAAATATAATTTAACATTAAAGCATGAAGTGGCTGAGTGTGTGCGTGTCAAAACTAGCAGCACTTCTGAGTGGTTAATTGCTATCTAAAAAATAATAACCTATAAAAAGATCTCTTATTTTCAGCAGTGAGGCTTAAATTTACTGTACTGGAGTAATTCTAACAAAATAGAGCTCAGAAGCCTTTTTAGTCACCCATGCCACATGAAGACACACAATGCCAAAGAAAAACATCTGCAATCTGGCTTCTCTGGGAGATGTCTAAACTCCTTTTCTAATCAGCAATGAGAAATAGACACTTCTAGGCTGCAGTTCAACTTGTCCTAGACTAGACATCTAAAATAGGTCAGAAGAATCCTATGTGAAAATGTCCCTATTTCTCTCCTATTTCTAACTGTAAAGGAAGCCAGGAACAATTAATTCAGAGGCATAGGGCTACAAGACAATGTGTAGTTTTGATTATTTTCTGCAACAGGACTGCCTGATCAATGCTACAATTACATTCTTTTCACTGACACCTCACAGCTAACTTCTATTAGGGTTAGGAAGCGGCTGTTTCGTGCAACGTGCTGCTCACTTTAGAAAGTAGTAAAATCCTTGCAAAAGAAACTCCATAACTGAGATTCCAACTCTGGGACTGAAGTCTGGGAAGACATAATAACAATTAAACCAGCTAAAACTGAGCAAGTGGACCCTTTAAGACCAGGCTGGATGAGGCACTTAGCAACCTGATCTAGTGGGTGGTGTCCCTGCCCATGGCAGGGGGATTGGAACCAGATGATCTTTTAAGGCCCCTTCCAACCCAAATCATTCTATGATTCTAAATAGTCATACAGGACAGACCTGGATGATTTTTAAATAAGTCTCTGGCTACCAGTGGGCAAAGATCTATATGCTGTAGTACAATGATCTGGCTGGAAAACTCCACTAAAGCTGAGTTCTACTTGAAGGAGGAGACAATTTTATTAGGGGAAAACAAAATGGAGAGGCAACACATGCTTTTTATATTGGCATACTTCCTTCTCAAGGTTATGACTTAACTTTCCCCCTCTTTGTTTGGTATTCCTAAATATAACAGCATAAATACTATGGAAAATCTGACTCAAATGCATTAGGAACAGCTAGACAAAATCCTGATATGTGTGAAGTTAATGGTAAAGCTATCACTGACTTAAATTGATTCACAACTTCAATTCTCCAGCATTTATAGCAACGAAAAAAATGAGGTGGTTTCCAGAACGTAAAATAACAATGTGTCATTGTAATGTCTCTATATAACTATTTCTGCTAGCAGGAGGAAGAGATCTGAGATAAAAGTTTTTGTAAAGGCATTCGGGGTCAATGAATACAAATCAAACAAACTAAAACTTTCATCATGATTTCTTGTTTGTCTTCAAAGTTAATTTTCAAGAGCTTACATGGACACAGAGTGCTGTGTGTTATAGGAACTTGCCATGTTTGCAAGTACAGCCACCAGTACAGAAGTTTTGATACCAGAGTACACAAGAGATACATAAGTCATATATGATGGAGAGTGCTGGAAAGTTAAATTAATAGAGTAACCTGAACATTAAATATACCTTTAATAATAAGAATTACTACATATAATCAGAAAAGCTTTGAGCTAGATTTCTAAATAATATGCAGTAACACTGGTCATCATATATAAAAATCTACTCACAGTGGTTGTTGTATGGTCTCCTATTCTTCTGCAAGATAAACTCCATCAAAAATAATTAAGAACTTCCTTTGAAACATCAAGACTTGATGATTTAGTGGAGAAGACTGGTTTTAACAGATGAACTCCCGCTCTCAGTAATTTTTCCCATCCCTCTGCCAAAGTTACTGTCCCTGAACAGAAGGGCAAAGTAGAATGTGGGCCTCTCTCTCACACAGCCCCTTCAGACTGCTGAGGTATCAGTCTAGAAAGGGATGCCCTTGAAGTACAGGTGTCCAGTCTTTTTTTTCTTGACCCTGATACAGGGCAGAGTTGAAAGAAATACTTGCATCAAAAGCCTTAAAAATAAAATATGGGGGGGGAAAAATGTATCAGAACTACATCAGTTTTCTCACACTTGTTCTCCCAATGAATTCAAGTCAAAACCTTTTGCCTCTACAACTGTCTTGTCTCTGCTAGATGCTAATTTTAGCTGGGTCCTCCATTACAAGGCAAGATGAAAGGGAAGTTATGAAAGGATGTGAGCTATAGCTTTCCTAAACCTTTTAAAATATTTTTGCAAGTTGCTCAGTCAACTCCCAAATACCTGTTCTGGTTCTATCATAGTTCCAGAACACAGAACAGAAACACAAAGTGCCAAACAGATGCAACTATTTGTAAGAAAAAGCCAAACCCTTCTGTCCTCTCTCAATGATCTCTGACTTACAGAATCTTGCCTGAACATTCATCAAATATTCCCTTTGTCTGTTGTCATCCTTCTTAAATACAGAAAGAACTCATTCATGAATGTATAAACTTTTGTCAGTCTCTAAAGTAAATGGAGTTTCCTTTTAAAATGCTTTACATCAAAATCACTCAGTGCACAGTGCTCTGTACTGTTATCCTCCTTTCTTCAGAGACTGTGTCTGCTTTTGATCCTTTATTCCAGACTTCTCCCCAGCACTGATTTCTCTGTCAATTTGGGAGCTGTGCCCTGTGCTAATGTTTAGATGGCATATTTTGATGTTTTTCCTGTTTCACTTCTAAAAAAAATATCTCTCAGAATCAGGTTAAAGATGCCCAAGGATAATGCAATTGAGGTTTTTGTTCTAATTCTCTACCTATCCACTATTAGGTGAAGAAATAGTCAAGCAACCTTTGATGGGCCAGAAATTCCATTTGATTTGCACCAAGTTCCTCACCTACACAACCTTTGGCTCATCCTACTATAGATAAAAGGCCCAAACTCACTGAAGACCATAGTCCAGGAAAATGTCCCTCTTTGGGAAGCAGCAATCAGCCTCTACATTTTCGACTTGGACAACTTCATCCTTCACATTGCATGCTGAAGGAATTGTGATGTGCTTTAATTAGCTATTTCTCTCATGCTGTGCAAGGAGATCACCACTTAGATACAGGACTAAGGTCATCTCTTCCCAAACAACATTCCTTTGGACACTTTCTCTTGTAATACCTGTCTCCAATAGTTAAATTGTCATTATTCATCTAGTGAAAAGTGTGGCAATAGGGAGGAGAGATTGAGACAAGTCTAAGACAGAAATAAATTGTTCTCTGCTGTACATGGGCATGTGGACACAGATACATTTTTTTTTAAGTAACTTTTGCATTATGCTCAGAAATAGAGAAGTTTCTGTTAAGAAGCAATGGAGAACTCTGGAAATGTGTCCTTCTGCAGCTCCTACTCACTGCTGATGTTCAGCAATAAAGAGAGAATAGCAACCATGAATCACAAACACTACTGTGCTGTCTTAATGCTGTGCCTTTCAAGAACTGAAGAGACAAATACCACTTAGTCAAGGAGAAACCCTCATCTATCTGATACACCTCCAAATGCTCTGTGATTAAACTTTTTTCTTGAAAACAAACAAAGAAAACAAACACTGGTTGAACAAAAAAATCCCACATCCGACAATCCAGATCTTTAAAGCTTTGATGGAATGAGGACATCGGTAAGCAAGAGTAAAACTTTACACAGGAAAAAACCCAAACACTTTACTAAAGCTATCAAAAGAGCTATTCTTTTAGGTAGTTTTGGAGTAAATAAAACAACACTTAGTCCTTCAAGTGATTTGTTTGCATTAAATGATTCATTTGCATTTATGTGTCTAATCCCAGAGAGGTTATTGTCCCACAGCACACTCACACATTCAATCAGGCTATTCTTTAAACCCAAGTACTGTGGCTTCTAGAGTGGGAGCGTGGATGCTGGATTGCAGCAAAGTTGGAATCCACTACATAAATTGAAAGAGTTTACTATTCTGTATTGTCCCTATCACGCTTGCTTGTTGAAACAACATCAACCTTTCAGCAGTGGGAAGTGGGTGGCCTGGGGAGCAGGAGGGATTCCTGACATGCCGCGTGGCCCTTTGGGAATCCCAGTGAGATGTGTTTGCAAAAGCACTGGTGGCTGCCACTGCTCTTGCTGTGAGCTCTTTTTGAACAGCTTCCATAAGCCTCTTCAGGATTATGGTTCCGTAGTGCTTAACTGGAAAGCAGACAGAGTTTCAAGTGCAGATCCCTTCCCAAAGTCACACGTGCCCTTCATGATACAAGATGGGACATGAGTTTTGATTTTTCACTGCTGTTTCTGCCTATGTGGTCTTGATGCCTCCTTTCTCACCCCATCACCTGGATCAGAGGGCTGAACTGGTAAAAGAATATTTAAAAAAAATAACAAAGTGAACAGATATTTGTCCCTTTAGCACTCTGAACTGGTTCACCATGACTGATCGCAGGTTTAATCCAAGAAAGAAAAGGGGAAGACATGGCTGGGGTAGGAGAGAATAAGTTTTTTTACAGTTTTAAAATTTTTGATAAAAGAAATGAAAAGAAGGCATGGTTTAACCATCTATCTATTCTTCCCCACATACAATGCTTTAGGATTTGCAGTTTAAAAAGACATTTAAGCACTAACAAATCTGAATAGTGGCATTTAGACAGGGGCAAAGGGAAAGGGGGGGGGAAGGAGTGAGATGAGACAGCCATTACATAACGTAATTGGAGATTTATCCACCAAAGCTCTGCATTTTGAGAGCGACAAACTGGATGTCCCAGAAACCAGCAGTTAAACAAACAGCGAATTTGTAAACCCATTCAGAATTTGTAAAAAGTATTGTTGTTTTATTACTGTTATTTATCTTGATCGCGTTTGTTCTGCTCAGAAGAAATAAAACACAAGCTCTCTTTGCTTCAATCCCTGGGCCTATTCTTTAGTAAACAATAAAAAGTGATTAGAGATGTTTTTTGGCATGCACAATCCAAAACCACCTAGCGCGAGTTCAAAGAACAAAGCAAATGCTTATTGGAAGAAATTACTCAGCTAACTAAACTTGTGTATCTTTGAGTCAGACATTTTTTCAGCATCTTTAGCCCATTTATCAATGCACAATTACTGTCACTATTGTGTTGTGTCATTAGGCGTAAGGTTACAAGTGCCAGTCGGAATAAAAAAATTGCAGTAATGTTGGCATAATTTTTCATTATCATCTTCATTAACCACAGCTAGTGGGAGTAAGAGTTTATCCTTGCTGTTGTCATCGTCATGACAACGCTTCCAAAGCTTGTCTGCCGAGGGTTCACCAGATACAAAAAAACCTGAATGTCCTCATTATTCTGCTTCTCACACTCTCACCCATGCCAAGGGTGATCCGAGATGCACAGGGCCCTTGATTTATCCCCTGTGATTTCTCTTGACAGCCTGGTATGGTGTCTCAGCTTAAGGCAATCGGTCTGATTTCACAGTTTAATTACCGCTAATCTGAAGGAGCGTGGCCAATGCTAATGAGCCAGCAGCAATCAAAGTAATAATGGCTAAACTCACCCTGTTTCATTCTTCTCTTTTTATTAAAACACCCCTGCCCTGAAATAAGCAAGTAATTTTTTTCTCTGAGCAACTGCATGAAACGAACAGATGAGCCTCATGTACAATTCGGTGTAATTTCAGAAGCTGGCTGTAAGATTCCTTTATATTTTGCATTTAAATCCCTGTTTAATGTTAGTTTCCAAACAGCTTTGATTCAAGAAAAGAATCAATAGTTGGAAAAGACTCATTAGCAGATCACTAACTCAGCTGCAGAACATCCATAGCGGCATAAGGGGACAAATTTGGGATGGAGGTCTTCTTGATTCTTTGCAGGTGGGATTTTACCAAATTATGCAGTAAATTAAAATATAGCATTGATAGCACTGTGAAAGAGAACTGAGAATATTCAGAAAGCATTGTAAAAGAAAATAATTATGAATCTGTGTAACAGCTTACACTGCAAAATGATGAATGCCCTCAGTTAACACCATCCAAAGGCAGCTACTTGTACATTATTACATCTTCCTTCTCTTGATCTTTTCTCCTATTGTTGAAATAAATGAAGTAAATAACAGGAAAAGGACAACATTATGGACTGATTCCTCATAATCACACTAGCCCAAAAATCAGGCGGAACTCCAGAAAAGTAATAATCCCCACCCATCTTTCCATACATCCATTGGCTGTGTCACAAGTTCCTTTAGATAAATTTCCAGTGGTATTTTTCTTCCTCAGAGCAGAACAACTATCTAAAATATTTCCCAAACTCTACTGCAATAATTTGATTCATGTACAAAACCTTTTGTATTTTAATGTTTCTCCAAACAGAAAGTGATCTACAAGAAGCAAGTGCCCCAGCACCAGTATAAATCCAGACAACTTCAGTAATGTTATACAGCTGTTTCATGCTTACTCTACTGAGACATAAGAGGACTCTTTCTATTTTGAATTCAGCAGAAAAACTGTGTTTCGGTGCTATTGTGTGTGATTTGGGAGACACAAATAGAAGGTTAGGCAATATTTTGCTTGTTAAATGACATGGGAGAAAGAATGATAGAGAAATCAGGCATAAATAAGGTTTTTGAGTGAATTTTGAAGAATGTGCACTGCTTGTCTTGTGCTTGTCTCAACTTTATCTGTAATTACTTCGCATTTGGCGACGTTCAGTTAATCTGAAGAAAAAGCAGCTTTTAAAGAATTTAGTGAGCCCCCAGGAATACCTGAACAGAGTGGGAAAATCACACCTTGAGTGTAAATGCTCTTAATAAAAACACTAAATATTTAGAATGTACCATTTTCTTTTCACATCAGTGTCACTTAAATGGGTAATGTAGTAAGACAGTGATACTTTATAGGATTACGTCTATCATAAATCATTTTATTTGATCCATTCATTAAAGAGCTGCTCTATCAATGATTGAATGATTGTTCCACATCCACAATGTGCATTTAAAAACAAAAAAGTCCACACTGTAACACTACAGAGATTTGCTATTTTGCAGTAGTTCTAAACCTTTTTCACCTGTTGGTTTGGGGTTTTTTAAATATATCTGCTTCATTACAAGAAAAATAATGCTATGGGTACTCACAAAACATGGCTATTTCTAGAAGATACATGGGAGACATGAGTGTCACAAGAGGGGAATGTCATTCTCATAATATTTTGTACTTCATCACAGCACTGTCAGAAGATGCCAATGGAGACTCCAAGTCATTTTAAAGAACCACTTCATTTACAAAGGAGGAGTTCACTCCTAATTAAGTTGGAAAGCCTCTGGGGCTTTCTCCAGCCTTTGCAATTCTGATTTCCTTGGAGAACTGGTAAATCTAAGAGATCTAGAGATTTCAGCATGATTAAGGCCTGTTGACACAGACATTAAAAAGCACTAGTCAATCTATTCCATAAACCTTATACAAAAAAGACCCCTGTCCACAATAGCTCAGGTAAACTGAACTGGAATTCTACTGGTTATGGCAATAATATGATGTACCTCTGAGGCACAAGTGATAACGTAGAAGAAGAAAAATCTAGGTTTAAGACCTTGCCTGTCTCCATTAGTATGCTGAGGAACTGGGAAACTCTAATGTAGGGTGAAAAAAATAAAAGTGTGCAGAACAGGAAACTGCAAAATTCAAACTGTGCGTGAAAGAGTCACAGTTCTCTCATCCTCTAACTCAGAGTGTATCTAAATGGCAAGAATGTAATCTGGTACCACCAGATCAATGTGTTATAGCTAAGTGGAGGATCTCAAGCCCTGTAAATAAAACTGACCATTTCACACAAGGCTAAATTCCCTAATTTGTTTCACTGGAAAACTTCACAAACTGTATCAGCACAAGTGGAAGAGAACAAAGCAAAACAGCACAGTATGCATTTAAAGTTCCAATAATAAAAAAAGAACAACTAGAAGATGACAATCAAATGACCCAAATTCCACTTAAGCCCCTGTATTAGCTCTTTCTGTGCTAATCTGATTATTGCTAATATAATAACATAGCAGTGGACTGTCCAGATAGATACACCCCAACATAGAATGTAAGAAAATATCCACTCTCAGTTGTGGTTCTAACTTGATTCTCTTCTTTTATTGAATACCCATTAGCAGGACAAGGTTGATAAGAAGTTGTCAGTCAAGACAAAGTAGCAGACAGAGGGACTCAGTCAAAATTGAGGCCCTGTAAATTTGGGTCACAGAGAGCAAGCTGTACTGAAAAGCCGCTATAGAGCGGGGAACTAATTTTATGTCATTCTAAATAATGGAAAGTATCACAGACATCTCTTCCCATAAATGGGAATTGCTAGTACAAGTGTAAAGCCTTTCTGGCACTAAAGTGGTACAGGCATCAAGTAAGAGATGTCATTAACAAATGCAGGGTATTTTAGTGAAGTGTGGTGTGATGGACCCTGTGACAAAAGACGAGGAAAACCTTTTGAAATATAATTCAGGAACAGACTGTCAAGAAATCCAAGCTGATTTCCTTCTGGGTGTTGTGAATTTAGAAGCCATCAGTTTTGTCTGGCTGTGGATCTGGTCTGATGGCACTCCCCCACAAAAAAGGGATTTCTTATGTAGTGATCTACCAAGTGGCTGGTCTCAGTGCTGTTGAGGCTGTACTTCTTGCACAGTTTGAACCTGTTTTATTTAGAAATTATAATAAAGCAAATGTCTTCTATTATTCTGAAATAATATTGCTGCTGAGGTTTGTTTTTGCAAGATAGCACTGAGACAGCAGTGCAAGTTACTGCCCCGGAAAGAAGGGATATGAAGAATCACAGAAGAATCAGAGGAGAGGGCATTTGAAGTGAGCACAAAGACAGAAAACTAAAATGAATGAAACTGGAGAGACTTTCAAACAGAAACAACTGTCAGAGGCAAAGGAAAAGAAAAGAAAGCAAACTTGGTTTGTTTAGCAACCAAGACTAATTCCCCTTCCTGTTAGAAAAGACCTTCATAGATCAAAGTATTAGTGTGCTCTGAATTCCACTTGGGCAACCAGCGATATCCTGATTAGATTTGTATTTAAACAGAATTCTCATACATTTCAATTATCAGAATCATTGGAGCCAAGTGCTCTTTCAAGTTAGACCTAAATTATCCATTCTCTAACAGAAAGTGAAAAGGCATGCAATATTGATACCAAACCATGTTCTGTAAAGCTATATATACTTTCAGCAGTCATGAGCATAAATAGAAGCATTCCGTATTCATATTGTTCCACTGGCAAGTTGAAAACTTACTACTTCTAACAAAAGCAACTACTACTCTTGGTTTTCATTGGTTTACTATTCAAAAGATAATATTTCAGCCTAGATTTCAAAATTGTTTTCAGAATAATTACTTCTGTGTACTCAAAAATTAAAAAAAAAAAACAAAACACTACAAAAGATACTGATTTTCATGTTGGGCTAAGCATCTTCTAAAACCCTTGATGGAATGTAATTTGAGGGCGAAAAGCCAGGTGTACCCCAAAACAGGAGGCCTTCAATATCAATTTGTGATCAATTGATTTGCTCACTTCAATATCTGTAGCAGTGAGCAGGAATCTAAACATCTGTTACAACAGCCCTGGGAGATAAGAGAATTTACTGCTGCTGAAAAAAAACTTGATGTGTAATACCTTAGCCTCAACACCCACTTTTTCTATGTAGGATTAAAAAATAACAGAGCCTTATTTATGGGGGTTTTTTTGTAACATTGTTCCTTTTTGAGGATAATCATCATCACCACTCAAAAATTAAGATTTTCTAATCTCCTGCTTTGGTTTCCTTACAGTACTGCATGACATTTAATGCCTCAACTTTTATTTGCTGCTACCCACTGGACCCTGGGAGTCACGCTCTCTGTAAAATTATGAAGTGCAGGCAGGGTAACATAGAGAATTCATCAAAGGACATTTTCCAGTGAATAATCTTCCAGATTAAGAGAACCACCTCCCTCCTCCTACATCCTAGAATTTTACTGCTGAATGAGAAGACTCAATCATAAGACAGCAAAACAGATTTTCTCAGTGCTTGTTCCTGTGGTGGACCTTTAACAGCTTTGTGACTGCTCCCACCCTCCCTCCTCTATCACTCTTGTGCCCTCTTTGCCCTTGCTGTGTTTTCTTACAGGTTCCTTCCATGATACCTTCACAACATCCTACTTCCACTCCCAGATGTTTCCTATATTATAGCAATTTTCTCCTAAGGATGACACTGTCTATCTCATTTACAAGAAAATACATAAAGCAAAATGTTTAAAAATATCATGGTCATCTAGAAAAGTTCTTGTGTATTTCCTTCTCATTGCTCTCTGTGAGTTCCAGTTTCTGTGTTGCACTGAATGCAGTTACCTGGGCAAGACATTGGCTTTTACTGTGTTTCACAAGAACAGGTTCCTTTCTTTGAAATCCTAAAAATAACAACACACTATGATAATAATTAAAGAACAAATACTCCTTTTCCATTACCCCAATGAAATTACAAGTGAAGCAAATCTATTTGTCTCTAAGACAACACCAATAACATACCCAAATTACAGTTTTTACCTTGCTTGATAGTTTGAACAATTTTAGAAGGACATACACCTGCTGTTTTTCACTGAATAATTCCTCCAGAAGGTAGGCTGACACAAGTCACATTCACACTTCTCATCAAAAAATAAAAATATAGTACAAATTTATCAGTCAGATTCAGGTCATATTTTAGGGAAATAAAACAGCTGTGCTGGAATATTCAGATGTTATTCTTGTATGTACAACACTGAAAAGTATGTAAGTTTAAATGGCATAGAAACATCAGAACTTGCCAAACTCTTCCATTTTCTGACTCTGAAAATTAGAACTTTATTTTTTATGGCTATTCCATTTTACTAGCCCATATGCCTAAGTGACACTAGTTTCAGCTGTCAGTTTATTTACACCACACTGGACCATGTGTCCTCTTGGGATCCTGTCAAAGCTGGTGTAGGTGTTTCCCAGTTTAACCTCAGCAGATAAAGTTTTGAGTCACAACCTCTCTTGGCTTTTTATCAATGTGAAGGAGAAACATCAAAGGACCTTCCATTGCTAGAGAGAAACAAGGTCATCTCTGCCATTAGCTCAGGATGAATGCACAGAACCTCTGCAGAGTTAGAAATGCCCAGATGCACACTGTTTTGTATTATCCAAAGCATTTGTATACAGGACTTCATCCTTCTAACCCTTCTATACCAAGCAACTCTTTCAATGGAAGCCAGAAGTCTTCTTCTCATCCACAGGGCAATTATCAGCACTCATACTGAGACACATTCCAGGGTGTCAGTAGGTGCAGCTGCCCCAAAACTCTAGACTGCATTAGATTTCTTATAAGCACTGGTGGGTCTGCCCCCCAGTTCTGAAGATGGTGATGTTTAGCCAGAGAGCCATAGAAATGATAAAGAGCAAGAACCCTCTCTCCTGAAACCATTAAGAAAGCAGCAAGACAGTGTCCTAGGTATTCTATACATACCCATATTTTAGATACAAAAACAAAATGGGAAAAAAAATTCCCTAATCCTAAACATTTTAATAACTTTGGTAGAAATGGTCTAAGTCAAGTTGTTTTACTTTTCCCTAGTGTTTAGCTCTCTCATATAGAATCCCCTTCAGATCATCAAGTCCAACCACCAACCAAACTCTGAAAAAAAATCTCTAAGCACTGTAACTACCATTGTTCTAAATACCACCAGAGATGATGCCTCAAACTCCTTCCCTGGGCAACTTCTTCCAAGCCATGACAGTTTCTGTGCCACTCTCTATAATAACCTCTGTAGGACATGAAGAAAAACAAACACCCACCTTCCATTTAACATTATTTTTAGTAGGGTGTATGAATCATCTTTGTCAACATTACCCAGAGGATATTGAAAACCTTTAGAAAAACTAACTCAGGTTACTCTTTCCACCACATCATTAAGCACATCAAGAATTCTTTAAACCATGCTTTGTCAAATGTGTGTTCTTTTGGGGGAAAACCTTGTTAAGCTTCATCATGTTCCTCAAATAAGATGAGATTGGATTTTTTTAATATATGTTATTTACAGGCAAGAAAAAGAAGAAATCTGCACAAACAATCTTCAGTCTCTCTCTTAGGTCCCTTCATACATTTCAGTAAATAGCAACAGATGCAACCCATATGTTTCAAAACAGTTTTAGTGATGCCACAGAATGATTTTTGTATGGATCTATATGCTTTGCTCTTTCATAGCTATGTTAAACAACAGCAGTAGGTGGTATCAGGCAGTTGTGCCATATCTAATCACAGAATATCAGGGACTGGAAGGGACCTCAAAAGATCATCTTGTCCAATTCCCCTGCCAGAGTAGGAACACCTAGATCAGGTCACACAGGAATGTGTCTAGGCAGGGTTTGAACATCTCTAGAGAAGGAGACAGGGCAGCCTGTTCCAGTATTCTGTCACCCCCACCATGAAGAGGTTTTTTTACACTATATGTATAAAATATTATATAATAGTATCATCTCTCCCTTAAAGTCTTCCTTAGCAGTGAGAAGAAGCAATGTCATCCTAACTAGACACTGAGTAACTTGTAGCTGCGATAAAGGCAGTCTCTGCTTCTCTCTTGCTTTAGACCATTTTCTGACTCAGTCTTCTCTTGTTTTACACTTAATTTGCTTCCTTGTTATCTTTTCAGCCATAAAAGGGTGATAACTCCTTTGTTACTTAAGTTAACACTCAAGACACAAGCGAGACTCCCTGCAGATAAAAACCACCAAAACTATAGTTAAGATATTTTTATTCTCTCTTTACCTAGTAAAAGTAATAAAAAGCCAGACCACACAGTACAGATTTCTCCTTTGCTCTAGGCAAAGGTACTTGTGCTACTGAATAAGTAAATCTTCCCTCAATGTTTGCTGCTTGAGCGGGTTTAACTGCTTTTTTAGCTCTTGCCTCAGGATATGCCCACTCCTGCCTCAAGTCATCTTCCAAGAAAGAGGCCAAAGGAGCACAACAGAAAGAAATTCCAAGAGGAGATGAAGATAAGTTTGGGTTTCTTGAGGTCTACCAGCAAAGCACACATTGAAGCAGAGTGCTCCTCCCTGGGAAAGTATTAAAATAATGAAAATTTTCCATACTTGAGTCTGTGGTTCATTTTCAGGAAAGCAAACATATAAAATATCCAGAATACTAAAAAAAGCTTGAAAATGCTCCTTTACTAATCTGTCTCTGCTTAGCCCAAAGCCTTACAGTATTTCCCTGATGTAAACTTCTAGCTTCTGTCAAAGACTTCATATTTTCCTGAATTGGAGTCATATCCAGATCATTGCATTTTATAACCTTTGATGCCCATCTCTGTCTAGAATCTAATTATTTTTTAAACCTCTTTAAACATGCAATAACAAAAACATCTTGTTGCAAACTCCTCAATTTACTTGCATTAGGAAGCACATGAGCTTTTCCCCTCCCTGGGAATTTCAGGATGTCCCTCCTTCTTCCTCTGTGATAACAGAGGAGGATAATCTCTTCTCTGCATCTCCCGGATTTTGTACACCTTTTTACATCTTTGTTGTTCCATGTATTATGTGGATCATGAGACTGCTTTATCCCTTAGGTAGAGAAAACTGTTCAATTCCTCCAATTGGACAGTCACCTCTGCTGCAGCTCTTCTAGTTCCACTGTATCTCAGAGACAGGGTAACAAGAGCTGCACACCACACACAAAGCACAGGAGCATCAAAAGGGAGAGCCAGGAAGGCATTTACTTCTCTGTTCTCTTCTAGTAACTCCTTTTTCTTGATGACCCTGCATTTTTACAAGCTTCTGGGCTGCATGCCAGCATGATGCAAGATGAGTTGACACTTTCGGTGCTATTCTCCTAAATGCAGACTTCTCTGCAGTCAGCTGGCCCACGGGAAAAAAATGAATTTGCCATTACTGAAGAGTCACCACTACCTGTGTTTAAGCCATCCTGTTATAGATTTCATCTCAAGGCAAGCGTTGCTGTTCTGAAAAGGTCCCTTGGGGTGAAGGCAGGTCCACACCATGGCTGAGTGACTGCCTTTGATGCTGCAATATTCTAATGTAATTAGAAAACAGCTGTGAAGGAACAGTCAATTGTTTTTTGGCAGTCACGGCCAATTTTGCACCAATGCAAATGATGAATCAGATCCTGGAAGTTTACAATATCCGTTGTGAGCATAATGGCAGAAGACACACTAATGATTTTAAATACTGTTTATACCCACTTTGGGCTGATGGAGTAGTCCCTCCTCCCTCAGAAGACTCCAGTGTGAAGGAATTTCCTGCACCATTTGAAGATTTTTTCCAACTCTATGATTCTACAGCACCCACTGGGAAGGGGAGATCTAATGGGATGGGTATGGAAATTGGGCAGCTGCTTTTGAGCCACAGACTAAATATAGTATGTTCTTCTTTTCCAAAGCAGGATCCATGCCATTGAGCCATGCATTACCCAGCCTCACAAAGATAAACACAAAACTGGCAAGAGGGAATATGAAGTTCTCAGTTACTACCAGGCTGCTGCTGGACTATCATTTACTCAATGTATTAATGCATTAAAAATATTAATCCAGGAGAGCAATGCCATTCCTCTAAACATGTTCCTTATACCAGTTCTTTTAGCAAACATCTAGCTCTGTTAAGGGTATCAAATATCAACCCGTGAACTATCATCTGCTGCAAAAATGTGTGCAACTTTACTTTCTGAATAACGATAATAATCTCTAGTGCCATGTTCTCATATTGAGGCCCCACCCCAAGATCTTTCAGAATTATTCCAATTGTCAGTTGGGATTGGAAATGCTTCTTAAGAGAGCATGTGTTATAAACATGGGGTTTTCTTCATTTGTACCAGTGCCCATTAACAGAAAAAACTGCAATAGAAAAAATTGCAACTCACTTATGCATGGAATACACTTGCATAAGTGCAAACTTTGAGTAAAGATGTTAGAAACATTTCAGAGTGACCCTTTTCCATTCTTCTGGCTTGCAAGTAGCTGCATGTCAATCTTTAGAAGGCAGTATATTTGGCCAGCTAGTCTATAATTTTAATAGAATTAGCATAGGACAGAAATGCCATCCAAAAAATGGATTCACGTTTAATCTGGTAATCTGATCCCATATGGCACTTTTAAGAGTGGGAGGAATTAGTTTTGCTGCTTAAAGAAATTACCCAGAAAATGATGGCTGAAGACAAACCAAATAGTACCTCATCAGCATTCAGTGTGAAAAACAGCATAGGAACAAAAGAAGTTAAAAGGTGAGCCAGCAAAGAAAGCCAAAATTTCTTCCTGCATGGCTGGGAAAGGGATAACAATCAGATGATAAAGGCAACCTCACAAAGTACCAGGTACAAATAAAAAGGAATTAGAATGTATTGCACAAAAGGCAGTTTAAAAGCTAAACTTAACAATAGGCCAAGCTCCATCCTTAAATATCCATTCACCTTGTCTGCAGTTCTGAGAAGGTGTTACGAATGTATTCAAAAGCAGTTTGTAACCATATTTCTCTCTAATCATCCTGATGAGGGAAGTAAAGATTTCAGACCCAAGGCTCATAATGACTGTCTTGGTCCTGACACTTGACTGTGCTTCAGGGACACACTTCTGAGAGGCAAAACAGGCCAACGTAGCTCTTTTTTCCTGCCCTCATCTCTCAGTCCTGCTTATCCATTTGTCTGTGCAGCCTTGTGGGGAAATAAATTCAGAAACTCAACTCACAACTAACCCTGTTAAAATACTAAAAGAATGGACCCAGCATATTTTTAATTCAGCTGAGGTCAACCAGTTCATCTGTAGATCTGCAAAAAGTGGCAATGGCACAACTGAGGAGCCACCCCTGGAGTGAACAGTTGGAGATAAATGGAATAAACAGATGGAGTTGAAGAGGAGAAGAGAGGGAATGGCTCACACTGCCTTTGATGCCAAGGGCAATGTCCACAGAAACACAGCCTCAGAGCTCCCAGTTTGTGCTGTCACTGGAAATGTGGTAATATCTGCACAAACACAGTCAATATGGCCTTTGTGCAAAAGAAATAATAATGATGACCAGAGAGAACAGAAATAGCTGAAGGAGGATATGTGACAAACATCCTAAGCAGATTTTGGGCAGGCAGCTCAATAATTTCATAATGTCTTTTCTATGTTGCTCTCCTATCAGGATGTTCAGCTTCCCTACCTATCCCAAATTGGAAAACCTCCTTCAGGATATCAACCTTTCATTTGGGCCATTCCCCCAAATCCCACATGGTATGAGAAGTCCTTCTCTTTCACTGAAATTATGGATACTGACAGGCATCAACACAACAGCCAATGAAGTTGTGCATGAACCAAAGCAGGGTTTGTGGCTTGCAGTGATCCTGTCACTTGACAAAGAAATGTAACGCAGGTTAAAAACCAAATAAAACTAAATTTCCTACTTTCCACCTTCCAGGAAAGGAAAGCATTTAGCACAACAAGCATTTGTTGTGAAATGAAATAAGATGTGACTGTTCCCATTTGGTGATTACACAAAATACACCCCAAAAGAATTATTCTGTTGCTTACTTCTGGGATAAGAATATAGGATTTATCTGTAAAAGCGGCTCAGCCCAGGGCAGCACAGTGGCTAATGAAACCCATGCCAATATGTGCCCAAATCCTTTCCTTTGTGTCACCAGTTCAAGCACACCAATTTGTGACAGAGCTATGAAATGAAAAAATCACAGCCCAGTGCACAGAGATAATACAGACAATAACTAAGCTTCTGCTGCATGCTTATGCACACGTGTGACACCCAGCACTCAGCTCAGGCACAGCTCACCAAAACCAACACAGCCCTGAGATAAAGGGTCCAAATTAGAGGAGGAAAAAAAACAAAAGAGGAAATCTCTCAGGTGCAATTTACAAACACACCAAAACACAAGACTTTCTGACTGTGATTCTCAACAGGCAGAGACAGTCAATGGCAAAATTAACATAATATTATGCCCTTAATGGATACATTCCTTCCTATTAATGCTCCCATTACTCTGCCATCTACCTTCTCCCCTCCCTCTGAAACTATATAAGGATGTCCAAAACCTCTGGAAAATGTACTTTAGGAAACAAAATTAAAGTCATCCACGTACTGAGTACATCTTGATTTGTTTAGTTGGCAGCTGAGACAAAACATGGACAATACCCATCACAAGCATTATAAATTCTTGTGAAATTCTCTAAAATGAAAGTGCTAAAGTGTATCTTAAGCATCCATAGGAACATGCCTAAGGAACAAACCACAGAACTTAAACTTTACTAAGCATCATAACTGGCTCTTTTGCTTTTCCTCATTTACCAGCCTGGTTTTCATAGCCAGTAGCTAGTCTAGTTGTCAGAACAGAAGTTACCAGTCAGCACAGATTTTCACTCTACTTAATGTTTTAAAAACATCCTTGACTGAAAAAAAACCAAATTCCAAACATTTATGAGAAAAGAGCAGTATTTACTAACCAATGCTGTACAATATACCAAATGGGCAAATACAGTAAAGGTCTAAATGCCCCTTTCTTCTTCCCTAACTCTCCATACAGGTTTCTGTCTTCAAGACACAGAAGAGGAACATGCTATCAGAGCCCCTTTCACTAAGGACCATCAACATTAGGGAGCTCCATGAGCTCCCAGCCTCATGCCATTACCCAGATACTTGTAGGGTTTAGTGTTTATGCAATTATAGACTCATACTGGAAAGACTGTAGTAGTTCAGGCTAGAGATGTTGCCCAGTTAAGTACCAACACTGTTTTAATCACTGGTGATGCCTTCCAGGTATTGCTTGATTTCCCTTGTTTCATTTTCCCATTCCTTCATAAAAAAACTTTAACTGTTTTCATAAAATAGGTGACAGAAAAGTAGTTTCTCTATATTCACCTTCTCTGTGCTGTGGTAAAGCAGGATTCCCTCATTTTACCCAAGAGAAAGGTGAAGAACATGCTCCTAAAACCAGCATTTTACTTGCCCTGCATCCTAGCAGTTCATGCCACTATCAGCATGTCTAGCTCCCTAACAGCTCAGTGGTTGCTTCCCATCAGCTTTTATAAATAGGTATTTATTGACAGGCCAGAAAGTAAAAGTGGCAGAGTCACTGTACTGTAACAATTGTACCTGTAATGCTTTACTAAAACTTCTCCAGAAGTGTCCTTCAGATTCTGCAGTGTGATTAAGATGGGGGTGTCAGTAAACAATAGGTT
The DNA here is from genome assembly GCA_013400935.1 of Turnix velox. NCBI lineage: Eukaryota > Metazoa > Chordata > Aves > Charadriiformes > Turnicidae > Turnix > Turnix velox. The sequence continues at coordinate 201,846 of VZTY01001079.1, read as the reverse complement.
TTCATTTCAGGATTTGGCTAAAATAAAGATCCCTTGCTTTTTTGGATCACTACATTATTTTCTTTATGGTCTTTTCACTGTATCCCTTATTTATGTAGGACAGATGCTTGAGGAATATTAGAATGGGAATAATAATGCTGAATACAATCCTAACTGAATGCAAAAAAGAATGGGAATCAAGTCACAGATTACCTGAGACTTCATTTGAAGAAGCAATGAAAACTGTCCAATCCTTCAAAGAGGTTAGGTGCTGCCTTAAATTTAATTCTAATGATTTTTAGCAAATTAATAGAAAAATCATAATTTTGCATCCCTGAAACAAATCGTGTTTTAAAACAAAGAGGTTGGTTAAGCTATATGATCTAGGAAGATCAAGTTCCCCTTTTATGAATTGCTTTTATGTAAGTTCAAACTGTTACTGAATATGAAAAGCACAGTCTGGAGATGGAACAGGAGATGGGCAAGACATGTGTCATGAAAAAAAGCTGGAATTAATGGATGGATCTCATCAATCTCAGCTTGTATTTGTGATGAAGACAGCGCAAAGTGAATATACACCTTCAATAAGAAAGGGAATGTCAGCAGCATGACAGTTATAAATCCAAGGTCAACAGTAGCCTTCAAAGAGTTTTCTTAAGCACTCGTGATGGATTCCCAGTTTGCTGAAAGTTTTATGTAAGACAGTTTGACACTTCATTGCCACAACTTTCACAGCATAAAAATTTCAAGGCTTTCAGCTAACAGCAGACAGGAGACTACAGAACCTTGGCATCATTTTTGGTACCTATGTTTGTTCAGACATGGAGATGATGCTGAGACTTAGACTAAGCCAAAGCTCACAAAACTTGTGGCAAATATTTCCACTGACTTTCAGGTAAAACCTGTAATGTCCTTTTCAACTTGAAGGCTATGCCAATATTCCACACATTCATATGCTGTTGTAGTCCAGCAGCTTTCAAATTGATACAGAGTATCTATTTAACTATTTATACAGTATTTATATAGTATTTATATCTACTTCTTTATATAACTAGGGTATCTATTTTAGAGAAAACATACACAATTCTTTGGAAGAAAATGTGAAGCCTACTTCAAAACAGCATTTCTAGAATTATCTTACATAGGTACAAGGTAATCACATTTACAGTTTAAGTCTGTGTTTTGTCTTGAGTCTCTGCATAGTCCCTCTCCAAGAGGAACCCTGTGTGACCTATTTTTTTTGATTATTTAAAGCTGATCCCTGAAGAAGCTTTACCTTGCTCTCCCAAAGCTCTTTCAGTCAATCCCAAAGTCTATACATTCCAGGTAAGGTTTCTTACCTTCAGGGAATACCATAGCAGGCCTGGACAGCCCTCCCAGGAAAAACAGCAATTCCAACCTGCAGGCAGGCAGCTACATTGTTTGCTTCCTATGTTCTTCCCAATTTCATCTTCCTACTTCAAATGTGTCATTGGTATTCTAACATTAATTGCACTAGCTCCTCCTTCCATTGCTTTTCCATTTTTCACACCAAAGTTAGATGAGCAAAGAAAAGGCAAACCACTGCGTTTGTTCATTTGTAGCTCTTCTACAGTATTTCATTCATGCCAAAACTAGAGGACAGACATTAGATACTCGAGCAGATCTACTGACATGCAGATGTGCTTATATAGGGGATTCCTTCCAACTGCCTTCATGCCTTGATCAAAATGGCAAATTATTTTTTTCTTCATCTTATAGTAGGAACTAAAGCAAAAATAATACAAGTGTCTAGTAATCCATTAGAATTACAGAGAATTCACACTGATACTGGGGGTTATACTGGCACTGCTTATAAAATAGGATAGCCAAGAACTGCAAAATGTGCCATTGTCTTATTTCTAAGGCACTAAATATTATATGTAGTCTGAAAGATAATTTTCATGAGCAGCACACCCCTCCCACTAGAACACAAACAGCACAACTCTTGATGTTCTCCTGGTCCTGGATACCTCCTGTGAGTCTTGATTCCTCACTGCCTTGCCTGGACATAGATACTTCTGCACAAAAGGTAGGACATACTGTAGCTCTTGCCAAAGCACTGGCTCCCACTCTCCTCTCCAGATGAGCAGGTGAGGATGAGCAAAGAAGCTACAAAGCCACAGAGCATAAACCCCAACACCTGCACTTTCATTACAAAATCTTTGCTATTAGAAACTCAGCAGTAAAAGTCTTAGCAGAAGAGAGATTATTATTAAAGACAACCAAATGAAAATTTTCTGCTAAATCTGCATGATTTATGCAGTGCAAAGGCTTCTGTGTATTTTGAATACTATAAAAATAACAGTTACTCCTCTGAAAGCAAAAAAAATACTACTAGCATTAATGAACTTTTTCAAATGTTTCCTTTCTTGGAAATATAATTGTGAGGATTTGGCGAAGAAAAATTAAAAAAAGGACCCCTTCCTAGTTTGACATCTCCCTTGAACGATTTCAATGCTCATACCAACCACTCCATCTCCCACAACTTCTTTGCTTCTCCTTGAACCTCCTAAATAAGCTGAGCAGCAATGACGGGAAGCGACTGGCCAGGCAATGGCAGTCACAGGCAGCAGGGGGGGCTCACGCACAGGGTTACTTTGCTGTCCCTGCGTATTTTCCTGTTCATTTTCACCCCTCGCTGATGTTAACAGCAGAACAGAGAATTTCCATAGCAGTACTAAACATTGGAACCTAAATTTTCTAGATAATTTTCTCTGGAATTTCTGCACATGAATGTTTTTGATGATAATTTATATCTATTTCTTGCATCGAGACATTCATCAGTAAATCTCAAAGCACTTTAGAAAGGAGATCAATGTCATTATCATCATTTTGAAATTAAGCTTACCAAGAGATTATTATTTCTGGTACAACGTGATTGCTATATAAAAGCAGTATGAGTGCAATGGCACTTGCCTTTCTGCCATAATTTTAACATTGCTATTAAGAGATTTCTTTAACCAAATCAGAATAAGACTGAGGCTGTCTTTTCTGCTGTCTTGGAAAAAAAAAAAAAGAAAACTTAATTCAAAACAACTAAGGACAGATGGAAGGAGATATGAGGCTTCTTGACCAAATTAACAAACCCAAGGCAGCATTACTGGATATCTTACTTAATGTCAAATATATAATTCAGAAAGACTGACAGAAAAAATCCCATGCACCATAGAAAAGCTTTCCTACTTGCAGCCTGGCCGAGTTACATGCCCTGGGTTCCACAGAAAGGGCTTCACTGGTATTTGGTGGAAAAATGGGCCCAGTCATGGATAACACTGTTCTTGCTCCTTCTTAACAGAAGCATAATAGAGGCCTGTAGAGGATTTAATGCTAAAATGCTGTATTGAAAATTGTTTTCTGTTAGCCATTTTGCTGCAATGCATCCTCACCAGGGCTCAGATGCTGCCCCTGCAAGGCAATGCAGAACTCAGGCAAACTGTAATAACTCCTTTCCAGCGCAGGAAGATGGAAGGGAAACATTCTGAATAAGTAACAGCAGCCAGAGAACTTCTGAGTATATTCTTTCATGAACACCTTTAGCATGGTGCAGGTCTAAATTGGATTTTTGCATTTTTTTTTCCAGTAAGTGCATGGGAAAATCCATTAACTTGCCCAAGAAAGAAAAACCTATAATGGTTAGCTAAAAACCATAATTTCTGAAATGCCAAGAGAAAAAATACAAATCTAGATTTGAAACTAAATCAAGGAGATTTTAAGCAGAACTGAAAGTTGTGAGGTTTAATAACATGCCTGTTTCTGCATCTCAGGCATCAGCCTCAAGACAAAAAAACCCACATAAAGCAAGATAAAGTTCTGTAACCTTTTCAGTATTCTTCATTAGACTCCACCATCCACAGTCCCTAGAGTGAACTGCATCATCAAATCAATTGCACCAAAGCCTCCTCTGATTTATGAAAGGCCTCACCATGGAGTTTTCATATACTTGTTATTTAAGTACTGAAAAGTCTTACCTATAGATCCTCAAGTAATTACACACTGAGAAAGCTCATGCAGAGCAGATTTTCAGCAAAGGGGAGGCCACTGTAGGAATAAAAGCCTTTTTACAACTGAAATCAAGCATGTGTTCCAGGTTTGTGTTTTTATAGGGCTGCATTAAGAACTGGGCCCTGAGACTAGCACAAAATGATAGCAAGGGGACTTTCCCAATGGTAAATCTGGAGAGATACAGAGGCATTTCCAGGAGCATCATCATGATGAAAGCCAGGCACAGGTTTTCCCTTTTCAGCTGTCTGATTAAAGAATCTTTTTTGTGACCTACAATGGTACACACACGAAGTAGTTGCTACAAATAATACCACCTTTCTATATTTGCTTGGTTTGGATTTTTTATTGTCTAATGATCTCCACACCGTTTGTTTTTTTTTTTTTTTTTTCTTATTATCCCTCATGAGCACAGGAAAAAAAAGAGGACAGCCAAATTGCTTCAGCAGGAGTGGAATCTGCTGCAGACTGGCCTCTGGGGTTTGGGCAGTGGATTTGTATGTCAGGTTCCAGTTTCTGCAGTGGTGGACCACTGTGTCGTGATGGCCTGTGTGAAAACAATGCTGAAACCTTTTCTCTGAAACCTGTCCTTCAAACACAGCAGAAATCAGGCTTTTTAGTGCATTTTGCAGGGGAATATTATCTTGGTGTTTTGATTATTTCCAGCTATGTAAGAAATTTCCACTCTGCAATGCAGCCAAAAGAGCAAAAGGAGCACCAACGACCTCCTCTTACCTTTCCTGCTCCTCCTCCTCTTTCCCTTGCTCCCTGTCCAAAGCCTCTCTAAAAATTTAATTGAATAATTCAATCAGCTCTCACCCCTTCATAAAATGGGGTGGGGGGGGAAGGGAAGAATCACATTTTTATGCTTTATCCTCTTTTAGGAACATCCTGATATACTTTCTAAACACCTTTACATGTTTATACTCTTCCAGGAGGAAAGGCAAACAGAACTTTGCAGAGCCTTTGCACTGAACTTAAACAATCTTAACCTCTCTGCTCAACTTCAATCAATTGAGCTGGTGGGTTGCACAGTGGCTGATATTTTGGGAAGATCAGTGCATGTCATGCATTGATTTGTTCTGTACTTGTGCCTATATAGACCCATCTTCTCCTGGATTCCCCAGCAGACACTCTGAATGCTTATGATCACATCATCCTTAGGCAGCAGTAACCTCATGTAGACTTCAGATGCAATTTTTAATCATAAAATCATAGAATAGAATCATAGAATAGTTTGGGTTGGAAGGGACCTTAAAGATCATCGAGTTCCACCCCCCCAGCCATAGGCAGGGACACCTCCTACTAGATCAGGCTGGTCAGTGCCTTGTCCAGCCTGGTCTTGAACACCTCCAGAGAGAGAGGGGGCATCCACAGCCTCTCTGGGCAACCTGTTCAAGTGCTTCATCACACTCACTATAATTTCTTTCTTATGTTGAGTCTAAATCTACCCCCCTCCAATTTACATCCATTGTTTCTGGTCCTCCCATCCGATATAATATTAAAAATTCCTTCCCCTGCCTTTCTGTAGGACCCCCTCAGGTACTGATAAGTTACTATAAGGTCCCCTCTGAGCCTTCTCTTCTCCAGGCTGAACAACCCCAACTCCTTCAGCCTGTCTTCATAGGGCAGTTGCTCCAGCCCTTTGACCATCTTCCTGGCCCTCAAAGGACTGAAGCCCTAAATTGATTTAGAATAAATTTTCTTAAACACAAACCCAATTGCTTGATGGGACATTTCACTGGTCTTTATTATTCTTAAAATATAAAAGGCAGCAGAACTGAGGTTTGGGTTCATCTAACAGAAAACTCAGAATAAAAATGTGACATCTGGTCACAAAGACTTTGCTCTCAAAAGTGAATGATGTTCTTCAAATGTCATTGATCGAAGTGCAATTTATCTTTCTTTGGGAAATAAGAATGACACACCATTTTTCAACAGGTGTGACTCACTAACAGTTTTCTTCCAATGAACTTTTAGAAGCAAAATTATCATCAGATATGGCAATGGGTGTACTGGCTTTCCTACAGCTGCTGTTCTTACAGTGCTAATGACTTGCACTCACATTGGATCACACTGAATGACTGTGCCACGAGGCTCCCGAGGGATGCTGCAGCTCCTCAGCAGCACATATATTATCTGATGGCAGACAGCACCATCTCCAACAGCAGCATCCATCAGCTGCCACAAGCTGAGAGAGAAAGCAGCTGTTTACAGATCTTTCTGAAATGATGTGTAATACACTCAAGCAAACCTCCCTTTCTCTCCCCTGGGACATTTTATAAATATTATGAATTTGTATTATTAATACTGCATGAGGGTTGGAATATTTATTGTGAGTGTGGGGCCTTAACATTTGTACAACTCAAGTGTGTCTAGGGAGTCTCTCACTAAGTGCTTGTACTCAACTGTTCCTAGATAAGTGTAAATAGCACAGGACAAGATCACACAACAGTTTAAGACAAAGCAGAAAACATCACATTATCCTTCAGGGTTGATGCCAGAAGTATGCAGATGAATGACAGGCAGCCAAGTGTGAATTTTGACAAGGCATTAGGCAGTCAGTCTAGCAAAAGTGTAATAAGAGTGTTAACAAACAAGAGATCAGTAGCTTTCTAATTTCTCCACCTGAAGTACTACAAAACACTCCCCATAACACAAGGTTTGCCTGGAAAGATGTCAACTGCTCACTAATCAAATCTCCTTTTTGCAGCAGTGGTAATGGGTGAGCCTCACAAATCGCCCTTTAAGAAAACATTCCTGATTTACTTGCGAATCAAATTGGCCTCACAGCCCAATGCAGGGTTGCTGTAATAGGAGAAAGCAACCAGGGAGGACACCTACTGATAGATTACTTTTCTATTTTATTAGCAGAAACCATGTTAAAGCCAATTAAATTTCATAGAACAGAGAACAGTTGTGCTCTTCTGGAGATTCCTGTGAAGGTTTAAAGCTAAAATTGAGAGCCTCCAACAGAAACTGTTAATTATAATTGTTCTTAATAAAGAGGGAGCACAAATGAAAGAATTTGAAACTACTGCTGCTGTTTTAGCAGGTCTTTTAAGAAAGCTTTGTTTATACAAACTGTTCTCTTAACTCATGCTAATATTCCAGCAACACCAGAACTGCTCATCCTAAGTAAGGTTATTTTAAAATTTTCAGTGCACAAAAAAAGTGTGGCATCATTATTTAGCTACACAATTTCTCTTAAAACTTGGATTTCATAGTTTCAGCTAACACAATAAGGGGCTGGAAATGGCTGTTGAAATGTGTTTTACTTATTTTGATGCAGAGAACAGACTAATGCTGGACCTCTCCTAATGATTTCCAAAACAAGTCCATATTTTATTGTTCACAGTTCTCTAGGTTATATAATTTTCTTGAGCACTTAGAACAGTTACATTTCTAAACACATAGCTCACTCCTTTAGAAATAGCAACCCTTTTGTTTTGATTTTCAAAATTAAATCCCCTTACTCTCTTTTAAGATTTTTTTTCCCTCACAAAAAAGTGAAACAGCATTTAAATTTTTTTAAAAAGGTGCTCTTATGAAAATTATCAGATGTTACTCCAGGAAAGGATAGTTTCTGCAGACACCCACATAAAGTTACATGTATTTCATGGCTGATTCAAAACAACCACAATAGATGTCAGACTGTTCTGCTAAGCAATCACCAAGCCGCCTGCAGTTGCAAAATTCTTTCTGACCCCAGAAAGATTCAGCTTTTCAGATTCTGGGATCTGATGCCCACCTTCTCACACATACTGCTTCATCACTGAAAACAATCTTCCATTTAGCTTCAAGAGTCACTTGAAGACAGACCCTCTCATTCTTAAAATTCTGGAGAAATCAGCATACACCATCATCACAGGCTCCTTTTCTCCCCACATTTCTTTCCTCATTTTTTCTGACCATTTTGGATCACCAAGTGTGTTTCAGCACACTGACACAAGTTTCATGACCATCCAATAGATCTCAATCCAGACAGCGACATTTGTGTCCTCTGGATCTCAGTCACCTGGACCTACCCCACTCTCCTTTGCCTTAATTTCTATCTCTTCACATTGCAGAGACTATTTGTATTCATAACTGTGTGTTTACATATATATAAAAATTACCTAGAAAGATAACTTTGGATATCTACCTAATCTCTGTTACATTTTCATGAAAAGATTTTGATGCTACTCCCAGTTCATCCCAAATGCACCTGGTGTTGTGTGGAGGTGTAGCTCTCCCTTTCTGCTCTGTTATAATCTCATTTTCCTACACAGAGCACTCACACAGGAGTAGACTGAGCATGCTGTGAAGTAGTATGAACTCCCCAGCTGCCACCTTCTGGGAAAATATGCATAACAACCTGCTTTAAAAAAGCCAGTTCTGTTTATTCATGCATTTGTCACTTTAAAGCCATGATACACAATTTAATACAAAAATACAAAATCAATAACGATTTCATTTCAACTATAAAGCAAGTTGAGCACAGATCAATTTTCATAACATGCTTATAATCATTTAAACACCAGCTAATGCCTGTTAAGAGAGTTGGAGAAACATTTTGCTGGTTTCCCACTCCAAGAAATAGATGAAAACTGAAAGAGGAGTCTGCATTCAGTAAAACAGAGTCTTCACTCCAGAGCTTTCTTTCCTCTCCAGCACTGCTCTGTTATGATCACTATACAAGAATCACTGGATTAGGACTTCATAAAGAACTGTTATTCTCTAGCATGTCAGGTAAGATTAAATATTTTCAGTCACAGATGCTTCCACAAAGCCACAGTCCTAAAGTGGTGGCAAAAATGCAGGATTAGATGTGTATTTAGACATTGCCATTCAGGATAACAATATGGGTCAGCCTTTGCAAGCACTGCCAAGACTCAGTAACTGAAGGCTTTTGCCTTGCTGAGTATAACTCAATAAAACATTGAATTCTGGAACCCATCTTCACAAGATTCTCAGTCTGTGGTAACAGTAATAATGAAAAAAATCCCATTCCATTACACTTGAGAAAGAACTACTGTAATGTTAAGTTCAGAGACAGCTCCAGCGCAGGTCATCAGGTTTCTATGACAAAACATCAACCTCTAACTTTCTGGATCTGTTCCAAATTTACAGCCTAGATCTTCTCCATCCTTGCCCCCAGCTAGGCTTGGAGTCTCCCTCATGTTAGCAGTCACACAATCAGTCCAACCTGTTACATGGAATCAGTAGTAAGGTCAACAAGACAATATTTGAGTGAGGCTTCTCTGAGCCAGCAGGTCCCTTTTCATTCTGAAAAGATATCTGCACCTCTGACCTAGGCAGTTTTGATTTACAGCTTCACAATAAGGTAAATATGAGACCCCTAAACAGCCAGAGCCTCATGAGACAAGGAACCACTTTTTCTCTGGAGAGGGATAACAAAATTTTCAAAATTTTCAAGACTTGTTTCTATGACAGCACAAACACTAGCCCTGAATGTACTGGTGAAACTAAAGTTACTGAAAAGGATGCCTTGCATTGCCTTACTGGATCAGTCCAAGCCAATCTCTTCTGGACACATAGGAAGGTGTTTCTTTGTTATTAAGGCCGTCTGCTCTTCCCAAGCATCTCTCCTTCTCTACCCTTGGAATGTGGGCTCCTAGTTGATGTCCTTGACACCTGCATGCCTCACCCAAAGGCTTTCTGAAGCTTGATATACTCAGTTATGCCAGGGGAAAGCAACAGAGCTTCCTTCTTTGGAGATACTGGGGCCAAGAGGAAGCCCTCTGGCTTTCAATATACCATAATACAGTCTGCAAAACAAATTGATTATATCTTTACTACAGCAATACAAACTTCACATCCTTCCTTCAGGACAGTATTTCAAATCTGAGCTAATGTAATAAAAGGCCAGTTGTCTGAGAAGTCTCTATTCAGTTTTGGATTAACTTGTACAAGTAACAGCTACCTAAAGTCAACAGCAGGAGAAGACATTATAATACACAAGTAATCAGGCATTCTGATAGCAAGACTTCCATTTCAGACCAAACAAACAGGCTTAGGTCAAGGAAAAACAAACTTTTGCACACATGAAGTCTCTGCTGGAGCTCACCATTCCCCCATGAAGGGCCATAAGCTTCATGAGATGGAGCAGCCAAGGCTCCTCTCCTCCCACTGTCTCAAAACTTTGCCTGCAGCTCCCCATGCTTTAATTAAAAATTGCCAGAGCTCTCAGTACCCTCAAACCCATGATATTCCTCTTTTCCTAGTAAACTGTGTTTTGGTTTAATCTGGGGACCAAAACACAGCCAAGAGTAGTAGTCAATTCTCTATTGCACATCTTTTAAAGATTGTGATCTTATGCAAGATCAAGCGTGAACACCTTTTTAAACTGAGAATTTCAATAGAGAAATGTCACTTCCACAGCAATTTCTAGTGACAGAGATGGCTCTTTACATAGACTTGTTTTTATAGAGCACAAAAGAATATCTCAGTAATACACAGCCATCCTAAAGAGGCAGCTCAGCAAGTTATTTTGTCAGTGCTGACAATTTACAAGTTCTTCATATTAACACATGAAATTGTGTGGGATTGTGTGAAAGAATTTTTAGGCTCTATTATGCTTATCTACATAATAAAACTCACTTTAATATATTTTCTGTCATCTAAAAGAGCCCAAAGTCCCTCTCAAACTTAACTAATATGCAAACTAGTGAGAAAAAACTCCAAAGCCTCACTGAAATCCAGTAGTGGCTTAACAGCACATGGTGCTAAATGTGAAAAGCAAAATTATCTTGCTCTCTCATGCCTAATTTGGCAAAAGGAAATAAACCACTAAAAAATAGAAAAATAGTAGTTGCTTAGAACACACAAATTTAAGAAATCCTGTTGAAAAATGAGACAAATTGACACATCAATACCTGAAGGGGGCCTACAGAATGGCTGGGCCAGAACTTTTTAATAGGTTATTGTGATGGAAGGACTAGAAATAATGGGTGTAAGCTGGAAGAGGGGACATTCAGGCTAGATACAAGGAAGAAGTTCTTTATGGTGAGGGTAGTGAAACACTGGAAGAGGTTGCCCAGAGAGGCTGTGGATGCCCCCTCTCTGGAGGTGTTTAGGGCCAGGCTGGACAAGGCACTGAGCAGCCTGATGTAGTGGAAGGTGTCCCTGCCTATGGCAGGGGGGTTGGAACTAGATGTTCTTTAAGGTCCCTTCCAACCTAAACTATTCTATGATCCTATACCAGCAAGAATTAAATAATCTTGCCATCAATGCCTCGCCAGAATTTATATCCTCTTAAAAGAAGTCCTACTCCTCAAGCTCTGATGGAAAATAGATGAAACCTCAGCCTTTTGTGGGAGGTACCTGGAGACTGGATTCTCCCATATTGGTATCCTCCAATATATGCTGCAATGAGGAGCATTCGGAATAAGAGTGGCAGCTCCACAGACCCTTCTGAAGTGAAGACACCTGTGGCTAGAAAGAGCAAGTCAGAGCAAAGCCTGGGTTGACATGGATATGGCTTATTTTTCTCTTTCAAGAAATAAAATGGGGATTGACCTTTCCTGGGATTTACAAAGGACAGTCCAGGATGTCCATTTGAATCTAACAACATTTTCCTCACAGATTTTAGGCTGCAGCTTCCCAGACCCGGAATTTCCAGTATTAACCTTGACTGTTCCATCCTTCTGCAGCAATTTCTGAACTACATAATTACTTTCTCTCAATTCAAGAAATCTGCACTCTTTATTGTGAGTACATTTAGATGTTATTTGTGACAGCAAACTTGATAAAACACGAGGGTGCTCTAGCTAGTTAACTTTTAATCTTGAACTAATAATTTTGAAACATTTTATTCTTTATCAGCTTTGATATTTTCATCTACATTCAGCAGTATTAAAATCAGAGGCTTTCAGTGTTTATTGTACTTCTGCAAAATTCAAATGTTGAAAAGGAAAAGTGAAGTCGCAAAAATGTGTTTAAAAACTATTCAATCCATACCAATCACAGGGATTGCATTTTATTGCTCCTATAGTCTTTCTCTGCATTTCACTTCATGTGCACTGCACAGAATGTAGACATTTAAATGCAGAGCCAATACTGTCATATAATTTGACTTCCAGAGCATCAGTATGACATTTTTCACCTCTAAATAATAAAAATTAATCCAGGAACAATCTCCTTATAAATAAGCACGAATCCGTGGGAGCACTAAATGTTGAACTATTACTCCAGGCAGTGGCTGTGTTTCCACTCACAACACTAGAGACCTGACCTAGACCCTTTATGAGTGCCCTAATTCTCTGTGTACACAAAACAAAGCAGAAGGAGTAGAGTTAGTGACTGGCATCAAGCTCAGTGTCAGGGGTTGTCTCTGGAAATTATGGTTTCCTGTTTCTTGTTCTCCTTTGGAGTGTTCAAGCCACATCTCTCTTTTCTTGTTCCTTTCCTCTCCCTCCTGAATTGCATTTCAGGATCAGAAATGTTTTCCTTGGTCTGTTAAGAAAAGAGTGTCTACAAAATTCACATTTGACCTTCACACTGCATTTCAGCATGGCATTGCTTCGTTTTTCACACATAATCTCATTTCATTATACAGGTCAGGACTACTCATAATGAAAAGCTGAACTAATAACAAGGGGCACCACTGATACCTCTTGTTTCCTCATTAAAGTTCTAGACTTTAGTTTATTATAAATGGAACCACCACCAAATGCACATGCATGGGGATCATAGATTTAAGCTTTTTTTTTGCCTGCTTTTCCTTTACTAATTTTATTCTTCTTTTCTGAAAAGAAAGTAATCAAGTTGGTTTATTTGGTTTTATTCAGATGGGGAGAACTATTATTAATCTGGTTTTGGCAAGATGTTCCGCTCACAATACAACAGCAGCAGCACATTTTTTAATGCACAGCTCTGCATGAAAACAGAACACAAATCCCCAGCTCTCCACCCACTGCGCACTGGAATCTGTGGGTGACAAAGTGCACTCAGAAAATGCACATTTTCAACCTGTAACAAAACAAATGTTACGATGGAGAAAAGAGGAAAAAAGAAAGCAATTTTTAGAAAGGGTTTAAACCATCATTTACCTTAGCAGGAGGATGTGACTTACTTGCCACTTTAAGGCTCTATTGATTAATAAGATTTGAGGATACAGCATAGTAAGAAAATTTTTCACTTGAAAAAAAAACCCCACACAACATCTAAAAGGTGGTACACAGCTATTCAAAGTTGCTCATATTCACTTTGGGACTGAAATGAAGCCTTTGAGCATCAGGAATCCATTCCAGAGAGAATGAATGAAGTTATTTTAACTTTTATACTTGCTATTGTACATCTAACACATCTTTTTGGCAACAATTCAAGATCTTATTAGCTTAAAGTTGGAAATACTTGCTTGTCTGAAATGAGCAAAGCAGAGGAGACAGTGTTCCCTATATGCTGCTGTGGAAAATGGGACACTTACAGGTTTGAAAACACAAACCAAGTCTCCAGGTTTGCAACTGCCTCCAAGCATGGAGCCAGCACACACAGCAAAGCAGTCATATGATTAGAGGTTAAGTATTATTTAAAATACATGGTCATTGTTATCCTGAACATAAAAAGATAATCCTTGATGCCTCTAAATAGTAAGTTATTTTAAGATATAAACCCTGACTTTCACTGGTTCCAGTCAGTGTGTATCTGTCTGAGTGAAGGGCTGATTGATGAACTGAGGACCTCAGCCTCTAACAAATAAGTCTAGAAGAAAAATTAATAGGTGCAGAAGAATATAGTGTGGGAAAATCTAATTGCAATGTAGCTGTCATTGCCCAAGTAAAGCTAGAAAGTTCTGCTGACAGAAAACTGAAGCAAGTGAAAGCTAAGACCGAACGAGTTTTTATTTCTTCCAGCTATTTTCTGTTTCACTTATTATTTCTTTTATGTTATGTACTAGAAAGGACTCTTCCCTCCCTCCCTCCTCCACAATACTTTCATTAGAAGAGAAATAAAAAACCCCACAACAGTAATTCAAAGCTCAGACAAAAAAAATAAAGGATGCCAGATTTCAAGAATAAAGTGTTTTTTCCCTCTTAAGATGTCCTGGTTAACAGTTCAAAGGCCCTTTTCTTTCTTATAGGCTAGGATGGAATAAAATGCCATGCCCAAGATTTGAAGTACAATTTTTAAAGTACACGTAGAATTAAAATTGGAAACATTCAGAAAAACTGGACTCTTAAGGAAAAACAAAAAAAAACTTTTTGGAGACCATAGTATCTGCAAGTTTGTAGGTTCTTTTAAAGAATATGGAAGAAAGACTAAACCACAATAACTAAGCTGCATTTCCTACTTATTTAATTTAAAGGCACTTTAGACCCATTGCGTGGCACCAAAGATGAGCCCATTGTGCACACTAGTGGATCTCTAACAAAGCTGGGAAGGGAATGAAAATCCCTGGGCCTGGACAGAGCATGACATTCTGCCTCACCTTCACCTCACAGTGAGACTCCGCCATTGCCCCAACAGCACTCAGAGAAGCTCAGCCATGGGTGACAGAGATAGCCACAGATCTTCCCAGGCATCCCTCCCCCTGCCTAACCACCACCTTTCTCCTCCCACCATGTTACCTTGGGATGTGCCAAAGCAACTCCATCAGGTGACACCAGGAGGAACACCCCACACAGAGGCAGATGGGGGCTGTTGCAGTGTATGCAGTGGAGCTCAGGTGCTCTGCTTTTGGGTGGAGATGGGCTGCAAAAGGGTTGAAGGGAATGGGGGTACATAGAACCTGTAATTTTTTTCCCCCCGCTCTCTAGATGACCCTTGAAGGTCCTTTGCAACTCTATGATTCTATGATTGAGGATGCCATTCCCAGTTTCTAATCAGAGACTTTTAATGTTTCCAGTGTTGCATAAGAAATGGAGGCAACGGCGATATCTACAAATTTTGAAGACTCCCCCGCACTGAAATTAAATTGGAAGAATTAAAAAACTGTCAGAGAATAACTATTGTGGTGCAGAATTTTCTTTGCATTAAACTGAAGTGACATGACATAAAACCATCAGGATGGATTCCTCTCTGCTAAGCCACAAAACTAGCAAAACCTGATAATTTCATATAGAAACCTATATTTTCTCTGTGGATTTAGTTAAACAGTGTGTTTTTAGCATCTTGTCAATGATCTACACTAATTTTTAAATAATGATATTTGCATGTGCCATGAGAAAGGATCTTCCAGAGGAAGAAAACTCTGAAGCAAGTAGCTTGTTGTGCCATGGACATTTCAAGGGCCATTATTTGTAAAAACCTCCTAAGGACAGCATTCATATTTCAGCGATTGGTCAGTATTGAGTCCTCAGGAAAACATCACGAACAACAGAGTTAAACAGAGGTTTTTAAAAGCCTGGGATTTGGGTTATGCCCTCATTATGAAATTTGGATGTGTTTCTGTGTCTCACTGCGAAAACAAAGCCCCATGCAGGCTTTACTATTATGATCCCCACCAGCAGCAGAATGAGCAGTCTGCACATTTGCTGGGATTTTGCAAGTATTGCATCACTTCATAAAGATTCCCTGCCATTCCTCAAAAGGCACAAGAATATACTAAAAGAAACATTCTCTGCTATAATTCGTATTTTTCTCTGCTAGAACTTACTAGAGCCATATGCATTCCTGTATAAAGAAATACTTTAGGTGACAATGTACATTGAAGACTGGTTACTGACTGCTTCTCACATTGTCATTTCCATAAACAGCTGACCTGCAGCATGTGTATGCTTACAAAGGTACACCTTTGTAAAGCCTGCTGCTTTAAATATATAAAATCTGAAGTATATCTTCACTTTTCCCCTTATGCATTTATTTCCTGTCAAATTATGTTAAACCTTTTGTTTCAACAGCATTCAGTGGTGCCTTAAACGATGGTGTTTAAGAATGTCTTGGGAAAAAACCCTCAAGTTAAAAACCCAAACAATCTTGCAGGCCCCCATCCCTACTGTCCTTATTCTCCAAGCAAGTTTGGGATCAGTGATTCAAAATCTTTTGTAGGTTAAAAAGAATTGTATGCACTGGAAATGCTGGTGAGCAGCTCAGTACATAGGCCTGCTCATGTGAAATATTTTCATAACCTCTCTCATGCGTGGGGTTCTTTCTACTCCTTTGCTGGTTGTACTGTTAGATGACTGTTAATGCATTAAGTAAATTGCTGTTGTGAATTAAAGCCACTAAACTGGACTGAATGCTAAAATAACTAGCAGTTTTCTGTTTATTTCATACCTGATTAGAAATTTACCTTCTGCACTGAAGCAGTATTTACAGGGCATTCATGTAGCAGGCACACAGGGTAATCTTCTTTCTCTGCAGCTGACAGCACACAGAGATGTTCAATGTAAAACTCAATGATGTACAAAGAATTTGACTGCTATGAGATCACTGGTCCTTTTCTTAACCCTCTCCTGATGGATTGTGGGAGGCAGACAAAATCAGGATCTGCTACCAGGCTGATAAGTAATTTCTGTTTTCTAAAATAGGAAAGCAGGGCCATATTAAAGGTGAAGCCATTTATAAATATAGCCCTGTGGAGAAGGAGATGGACAAAGGGTTGTATGTGATGTTTGAGTACCTATTAAAAGAAGCAAGAACACAAAAGCCAGGCAGATCAAAATATGTGTTTGCATACACCTATTAATTCTGAGACAAACTTGAAGAAGGCTAGCCCATATATTTCAGCATGAGTAACAGAAACTGAGCTAAGTTCACAGCAAAACACTTAAATAAATCACTTGATTTTCAGAGGATATTTGAAACACAAATACAAAATGTAATTGCCTACCTTTAGGCATCAGATAATGAAATTGCTGACAAAATTGCTACCTCATGAGTTCAGGGAAGCTCAAAACCAGACCAAATATCCATCTCTCTCTCTAAAGGTGTCTGAAAGGTGGCTGTAGAGAGCTGGGGGTTGATCTCTCAAGTAAGAGGTGTTCAGACAAGAGGAAATGGCCTCAAGTTGCACTGGTGGGGGGGGAGGGGGTTAGGATGGATATTAGTAAAAAAATTCTTTATGGAAAGGACTGTCAGGCACTGGGACAATCAAATCACCACTCCTGCAGATGTGGTGCTGAGGGACATGTTTTAATGGTGGTTCTGGCAGGATTAGGTTAAATGGTTGGACTTGATAATCTTTAAGGTCTTTTCCAATTTAAACAATTCTATGTTTTCAATTTTTTTTAAATGTTTCTATATGGTGTCATACATGTCACATAATTCTACAAATAATTAATCTTCAGGACAGCTGCAGGTGACAGATGGAAAGGTTCACACTAACTTCCTTGGCTACTGACCTAATCTTAATCCTTGTCTTCATAGAATCTGGTAAAATACTGTTGCTTGTCTCCTTTTAGTCTGTAATACTAAAATGTAGGATTTAAGAGCATCAATGAGATCCTGTCTTCCCATAAGGCTTTATATATATATCTATATATATTTACACACACATACACGCTCACTTGCAAGCACCTGTGTATGGGAAAGCCTTGCCAAGATACTACCTTGAAATAATCTTTACATAAAAATATTTAATCCACTGAAAAATCCCTTACTTCCACACAGCAAATCAGGGACAGAACAACAACTTGATGGTGGATGCTCTGTTTGAGGCCCCTAGGAACTACTGAAAACTTTTCCTTTACCTACTTTCCTTATAGTAAGGAGATGTTGAATGTGGTGTAACAATCACAGAAACTAGGATAGTCCCTGTTTCTAAGTAAAATTTAACAGAACTGTTTAATTAAAAAGTATACTATAAAAACACATTAAAAATAATCTTTTATTTAGTCAAAGCCAAGACTGGTTGTTTTACTGCTGTGTCTAGGTTAGTAGCCTTGAGAAAGAGCTCTCTAAAAACTTATTTTTCAATGTAAATCTTACTAAAAAACACACAGAACCATTTTTCTAGCTTTGGCTTTTATATCAGCCTGTTCTGACAGAACCTATATATTTTAGGTCTAACACTTTTTCTTAGGTGCTCTGATTAAAAAGGATGAACTTACTCAACACATTTTCTTCTCCGCGGGAGCCAGGGTTTGTTTCAGTTTCGAACTTCACTTGAAGCATGATACATCAGACCTTTGGCCTAGAAATTACAGGCTGCACAGACACTTTCTGAAGGACGTGCAGGAATTCTATTTGCATGCTTTCTGTTTCTAGTTATTTTGTCTCTGCCTTTTGCTACAACTGAACTAACCATTGTGGAGAGAACACTCAAGCCTTAACAAATGCAGTGGGGATGATTAACTCCTGAGATTCCCTTTCCTGGATATTTAAAGCTATACAGCTTATTAATAAAAAGAAAACTGCCAAGTCATCCTCTGCATTATTCTTGAATGCTTCAGGTAGTTCTTTTCAGTTCCAGCTTCTGAATTAATGTCACCTATATCTGTAAGATAACTTGTAAGCAGGCAGAAAGAGACCCAAATCTTTCTGTGAATTGGAACATGGCAAGAATTTTTCAAATCTCTTCCCTTTGGTTTTCATTGGGAGGGAATGTCTCCATGGACTGACTTTCCAGTTGGAGGAAAAAAAAAGGCACTTCTACTTGCTTCTTGCAGCCCAGAAGAGAGGAACACCTCTAAGGAGCAGCAGGTTTAGGAGTCAGTTGTACCTTCTGTTGCTCACCCTGTCTGACAGGCTACACACGTAGAAGAAATGTTTTGAATATTAAGATTATGGTGACAAGTGCTCATAAACCAGGAAACATTAATTACATGAACATAATTACGTGATCATAAACCTCTTTTTCACAAAGTCCTCAGCTGGTGCTCCTTGAATGAGCAACTACTGAATATTTTATCTTCACTCTTTAGTTTTCATCCTGAGTCTTGGGGCCAAAGTGAGAGAAAAGAGCCTGCATTATCCATGAAATCAGAGTATTCATGGGAACAACTGCCATCAAGGAGCTGAAAACAGTTTCACTTTGCTGAGTTGTAGTAACTTTTCTGTAATCTATCCACTTAATTGCCTTCTTAGCAAGTCTCAGCCTATCACAAGTGTGGTCCCAGAGGGCCCCATGTTGTGCAACATCTTTTTACATGATTTGGATGACAGAATTAAAAGCACATGCACCAAGTTAGCTGGTGACACCAAATCAGATGCTAAGAAGAACATGTTAGAAGGGTGAGCCATTTTACAGAGCAGGGGGGAAGAGGGGGCAAACAAGATCAATGTGAAGTTTAACAAAGACAAGTGTCAATTCCTGCACCTGCAATGAAATAACCAAACAGCCCAGCACAGATCAGGATATATGTGACTGGAGAGCAGCCATGCTGAAGGAGACTTGAAGGTCTTGGTGGACAGCAAACTGAACATCTGCTTTCCAACAAAGGCATGTCAGCAGAAATAGAGATGTGATCATGTCCCTGTACTCAGCTGGAGTGTTTGTGTGAAGTTGTGGTGTCTATAATCCAAGAACGTGGACAGACTGGAGTTGGTTTAAAGGACAGCTACAAAGATGATGAAAGGGCTGGAAAACCAGTCCCATGAAGAAAGACTGATGGAGTAAGGTCTTTTCTCCCTGAAGAAGAGAAGCTTCAGAGAACACCTAATTACAGTATTCCAGTACTTACAGAGTGGCTAAAAAGAGGATGGGAGTCTCTCTCCCTGCAAGAGGCCATATGGAGCAGAAAAGTTGCAGGGGGAAAGGTTTCACCTCAATGTAACACAGAAATTTTTTATAGTAAGAACAATCATTCACTGGAACAACCTCAGGGACATGGTGGAGTCCCCATTGCTGGAGGTGCCAAATAATCTCATCTAGGCTCCCTATTTTGTGAAAGGCTGGGCACAAAGATCTTCTGAGGTCCCTTCCAACTTGAACTATTCTATGACTAGCCAAATAGATTCTGTAATTATTGATGAAATCCTGCCTAAAAAATTCTTTATAGGGAAGGATTCGTGTTGAAGAAGTAAAGGTTTGTGTATTTATTATAGAAAAATGCAGAAATTATCTCACTATGTGAGTTTAGGCAACTGTAAATGTAGATGATGCTGCTATTTCTCCCCATGCAGTGAATGTCTTGAATCTTTTGTTTTTATTTATTCCTTACAGTTCAATCTAAGTGGTACAATACAGGCAGAGACCTAAACAGAAGCAGTTAAATTAAATTAATTTGGAGAAAACCCAGTAATTAATGTATCTATTTTCATTTTGAACGCTAAGGCTTTTCACATGGAAACATATTGCTCTTCTGTGTTCAATGAACACAGAAAAGAACTTTCATGGGGAGAGATAATTGTACAAAAATAATTCAAAAGTAAAAGATAAAATTGAAATAGCTTCAAACTAGTAAATACAGATTGCCTGATTTTGAAGGCTTAGAACTGCCTTAGAGAAAACACAAAAGAATTAGTCAT
Organism: Turnix velox; assembly: GCA_013400935.1. Classification (NCBI taxonomy): domain Eukaryota; kingdom Metazoa; phylum Chordata; class Aves; order Charadriiformes; family Turnicidae; genus Turnix; species Turnix velox. The sequence continues at coordinate 181,494 of VZTY01001079.1, read as the reverse complement.
ACAAAATTGAAATTATTATTGCTGAACTAAGCATAAGCTGCTGATAATGCCATCGTCTTCTTGGCCCAGTTTGGGTAAAATGCTGCTCCAGTTGCTTTGAAAGGCACAGAATTCACTTCAGCATTACTGAATTTCTTAAAAATATTTAGAAACCTGGGGACCCACATGCTGGCTTGATTTGCAGTGAAGAAGCCACTAGAAAGAAAGCAGATAGTACCTAAATTGCTTTAGCTCTTTTCACTACCTCTTTCTTTGCCAAGCCACAAACAAAACAGCAGAGCTGAGCTGGAAATAACTTCCTTGCCTTTGAAAAATTAAGAAATTTAAAAAAATTAATTGTATTCACTGGATCAAGCACACCTATCTGAATTTTGCCCTATAACAAATTTATTAAATTATTGAAATAATTTTAAGCACCTTATTTATATAATATACAATGATTCACTGCCATTTTGGAGTTTTTAATTTCTGAAATAGACTCCTCCTAAAATTTCAAGAAAAAAGGTAGCACAGTTAGGAAAACTTGGCTGAGTATGATCCTCAACAATTCAAAGGTGATTTAAAAAAAACCCAAACTTGAATTCAAATATTTCTTTGAAATTACCTTCCAGTATAAATCTTTTAAAAACATATTTTAAAACAATTCAAAGGAAAATTTCAGACTAGTCCCATAAAGTGTACCACATGTGGTGTTTAAACATAAGGGGTTTAATTCCAAGGAGGTTTTTTGAGCTTGGAAAGAAACTATTGGACTATTTTATTCTATTTAAACCATCCAGAAGTGCCTGACTAGCCCTTCAGTTCACTTCCCACCATGCCAACCTGCTGTGCAATTGTCCTCTGCTAAAAATCTCTCCCTAATTGTCCTGCCTCCTGGCAAATGGGAAGTACCTGAAGAAGCCACACCTGACTGTGCAGCACCTTTACAAGAATCTTAGAACCAAAAAAATACTCCTTTTAAAAATGATATTGCTCCAGGCAGTCATTTTTTTCACTGCTAAGGAGAGTGACATGAAAAGTGAGGGAAATTAAGTTGAAGGGGTGAAGATGTAACACTTTCCATGGATCTTCTCTGTCCTCCTGGTCGTGACACAAGTGACTGCACCTCAGCTGTTTCAGTGCTAAATCTGAAGCCTTAATGCCCAGGAGGTTCATATTAACCTTTGAGCTTTGCACCAAAGAGACAGGGGAGCACATGCCTGCTTGTTCCTCTGTGAGCATTGTATCCTGTGACAGAAGAAGGTAACAGGGACCTGGTGGTTTCCTAAGCTGCCCAGAGCATCCTATCCCATCCTTTTCCAGTGCTTGGTTCTCAGCACTCACGGTAAAATTCAGCTGAACTGCTTCTGCTGGCCATATCCATGAAGTGGTAAGATCTTAATTCTTGGTGTAGCCCTGTTATTAGTACAACAGAAGTACCAAAAAAAACACACATTCTGCAAAAATTATTGAAATCCAGAGAACTGTTCTCCCACTATGAGTACGTTAGTGGATTTTGACTCATCTGGGTTTTCACTGACAAGGTTTAGCATATTCAGGATGTATCATAACTCAGTATTTTGAACACTGCACCATCTATTGCTGCTCTCTTTCTTCTTAATTTTTAATTGCAATGCTAGAGTTAATATTATGAACAAGAACATTAGCATACTAAAGACACTAATGGGGAAACTGTGGCCCCTGCAGCCTCAAGCTGATCTCCTGCCAGCACTGACCATCCAGATAACATCATCTTTCTCTCTCTCTCACACAAACACTTCACAACTTGTTGATATTCAACACAGGAATTAGGGCAAACCATTTTCATTTGTGGCTGCATATTGAAGCTGAAGAAGCAATTAGGAACACCCTACAAGTCTGATTTAGTCAGGACCACAGGAATACCTGAGTCAAAAAATCATCTTGATTCACACAGATCTGCTCTAACACAGCCCCTCCAGCAAGTGGGGATTCAGCAGTGCCTTTAGCAAGAAGATTTGCCAAAAAAGTGTGGGCTGCAGTATGTAGATGATTGTTTGTGTTTGTGAGTAGCCCTGTGTGTAAGATCTGAATTGTTCTAGCTCAGCAAACATACACCCCCTCTAAAAAACCCCACAGAATTAATGTTGCACTGCAGCTTTGGATGCAGTCTCAGCTTAATTAATAATCAACCCTTATGCTTCTATGGGCCCCCTCTTAGTGCTGTCACACATTTCCTCCAGCACGCTTGCTTGCTTTTGGAGAAACATCCACAAGATTGGCAAGTGCACAAAACAAAATTACCCCCCTCAAACTAGAAAGAAGGTGTCCTCTCAAGGTCATGTTCAGATAAATGGCATGAGCCGTGTGCTAAATGTACAGCAATTTACCTGGGCTCTGGATAAACAGAGTCCTTCAGCATCCTCCATAATGCCAGCACCTCCTCCTTTTCTTCCTCCATCTCCTGTATCAAATTAATTGTGAAATTTCAAGGGGGAAAAGTGCTCGCAAAGGTTATTCTATGCTCAAACCTAAATGCACTGTTAAACACTGCTGAACTTGCTGCAGATGCTGTGCACTAGACAAAGAGCTACAGAAGGCCCAATAATACACTAATCCCGCTGCTAGAAGAAAGGGAGAAGACTTCAATCAATCTTGAAATTAATTTTGCTTTTAAAAATTTAACAGCCTCTGCACTGCATAGAGCATCAATTCTTTTATCATGATTACTTGTTACGTGTCAAACCATTTAGTCTCACCTCCTATTGTGCTGTGATTGAGTTCATGGCAGCAAACATACTGGCCATAAAAAACAATGAAAGCTCAAATGGTGCCTGAGACATTTGTTTCACTAAAGCTGAGTAATCAAATGCACATTATGACTTTTTTGTCAACAACTTTAATTTAGTTCTGTTTAACTGATTGCTAATGCCTTACTCATGTTTTGCTCCACAAAGGACGCCTGTAGGACAAACAAGAAGTAAAATCATTAGCTAAGGCTCATCTTTCTGTAAAAAAAAAAAGAATGGCTGAGAGCTTCTTATACTTTTTTATTTCCCAAATCCTTCTCTTGTCTTCCAGTATCTAACTGGCAGCTTCAAACTTTTCAGCCTGGATCCCTAAAATATTTCTGCTGAACTACAAACTCTTTGAGGTTTCAAAAGACTTTGATTGGTCATAGTATGTGTGAACTTGCTCCTTTTAGACATGTTTTGGCAATCCCAAGTCTGAAGACATGTGGACTTGCTGGAACTTACTGCTCAGTGTGTGTTTGGAGGGGCAAATGGGCTCCTTAAAGGGACTGCAGTAAAAATGGAGGCCAAGCTCCAACTCATCTGTCACACTAATCAGCACTGGCGAGAGTGCACACCTTCCACTGGCAGAGAATGTCAAAGCCTACAGCAAGGGCCACTGGTGCATGGGGACAGAGGGGCCACAAGCATCCTAGTGCTCCTGAGACCTGCTGCAGGCCCCCTACCTGTCCCCTTCTGCACCTTTATGCATCCAGAACACGTAAAAGCACATTGAATAGAGAGGAGAATATTTAAAAATGAAGGGGCCAAGAAGGTAAAATCAACATTTTCTAGCACACATGACCATGCTACTTGTCTTCTGAAAATTGACATGTCTGCAAGCACAGGAAACACAGAATCCTATCAAATAAAATTCTCTTGGGCTTATTTGTTTGTTCTGCTTTCTTGAAGTATTTCTTTTTAGGATGGGGAAAGCACTGAATTTTCTGTTCCAACCTTTCTGTGAAATGACTCTATTTGAAGTCCTCAGTGAAAACTGTTAAAATTTCTACTTTTTTCCATCCACAGCCTCTCTATAATAAAACAAAAAAAATTGTGTGCTAGAAATGTAGCATACTTCTGCAAAATTCCAGTTTGATAACAAATATTTAACTCCTTCAATGAAGTTAAGTGTAAATTTTAACCTCCCTTGTTTATTAAAAAGAAGTTTTCACCTGGGAAATTAGAACTACACTTTAAGCTTGTGGTCCCATTGTGAATATGATCCCACAAATAGATGAGGAAGTGCACCAAGCTGAACATGTATGGAGAATAAAAAGGAAAAGGGCTGTTTGGCTGTGGTTAAGAGCAGAAAATGGGGAGGCATCACAGAAAGCCAGAAGTCACATGCTGTTATTCTCTGCAAATTTTGGAGATTGTTTTCTCTGCTTCACAACCTTTAAGTCCTGGTCCACTTTTTAACCTGCTTCACAGATCTGTGGGCACTGTACCTCTGCCCACAATGCTACTTTATTAACTGCAGATAATGAGATATGCAACACTTCAAATAACAGTACATCACTCATCAGAGCAGGATGCCAAAATGCAAGCCTTGCTTTGGCTCATTGTTCACCTTTGGTCAACCAATTATAATGGCTTAAGAGATTTGAAAAATGAGAGAGATAGTATTATTTAACTTTTTTCTTTTTTTTGTTCAAAGAAGACCTTTGAAAGAAAGAGTCAAATTTATGTTTCTTATTTATTATTTATGTGAGTATATATTTTTGTTGTACATGTAGGTGAATGCAATAGTCAAACACTGCTAGAGGTAATGAAAGTTCTCTGGTCACTCTTTGACCACATTATTTGAACCAAAGGACTGACCATCTGCCAATACAGCTGTCCAGATGGGAAAAATATAGGATATGACTACTACTGGGTTAAGGTTGCTGCTGTGTCCAGATCTATTCCTCACATCTCAGCAGCAAGGCCTTCATTCCCTCTCCATTCCTCTGCTATGTCTTCCCTGTCCCCTGACCCTAGCAAAGCAAAATTTAATTCTGACCTAAATGATTTAAAGTTCAGTCTAAATGATGGTTCTGTTTTCTCCACATTAAAAGGAAGTGCCTGATGCAAGAATCATCTAATTTTCACAGTTAGACAATCAGAGCATAAAGTTGCTGTAAGAACTGTAAAGAGTAAAAACTGCTGTAAGAGTAAAAAGCTAGATATTGTGGTGAGGTGAATATGAGAAGAGAGAATAACTACATTAAACTTTTCTTTTTCTATGTTGATGAAAAAAGAATGCAAAAATATTTTTGTGTGTTTACTGGTTGATTTTGGAAATAAAATTATTCCCAGACTGCACACAGACATAGGGTCAAAAACTGAAAAACTTTCACAACAGCCATTCTGAATATGCAATACTAATTGTATACCCATATCTCTAGGAAAATGATCTCTACTCTTTTAGAAACAACCTAAACAATAAACTGTCTTTTAGATCATGCCATCTTCTGATGAAGAAAGTATGCTCAGCAAAAATCAAAGACAATTAGCTCTATGAGATTTCACTTAGTTTATAATTATTGCAGTCCAAATTCAAACATTATTTATCAACATTCATAGTTTAGCAGCAAGAGTCACCTTAAACTGCTTCACATAAGAAAACCACCCTGTTCTCTAAAAGGGAAAATGAAAAAGAAAACAATAACTCCCTTATCCTACCGCAAAAGTTTTCACTGGTTTTGTCTGCATTTTCTGTTTTTCTTACAATACCTATGATTGATGAGACAAGACTTATCTGGTTTTGTGTGGTTTTCTATTCAGAAACCATGGCATAATCTGAATTGTATTTCCTTTATGCTGATAGATGAGAACAGTTCAAAGACCTGGCACTTTTTCTGGGGAAAAGCTGAGGATAAGCTAGAAATGCTCCTTATGCTGCTGGGACTATTTCAAGAACTAGAGAGGAGTTTATCCACTAAGAAGATGGAGGAAAATTATCTGTGATCATAACCAGCCATACTGGGGCTGAAACAGGGCAGGAGATTGCTCTTGGTAATGGCAGATTCTGGTAAGAGCCTCATCTGACAGGACCAACACCTGAGTCACTGGTTCCCTTTATGACTGCAGGACAGATCTTTCAACACTCTGAATGCAAAATACTACAACTGGGAAGACTAAACTTCCTATGTCATAGAATCATAGTTTAATTTGGGTTGGAAGGGACCTTAAAGATCATCAAGTTCCAACCCCCTGCCATATGCAGGGACACCTCCCACTACATCAGGCTGCTCAGTGCTTTGTCCTCTTTACAGCAACCATCACTTTGCATGAATATTTTGCTATTGGAAATACTTAAATGAAAGCATCCTCGAAGCAGAAAACACATAAAAGTTACAACAAACCACGGTACAGAAGTAGAAGCCCAACTTAATGTGTCAGGGCTTCTACAACCAACACATTTTATAAGCCAGACTACAAGGCAACAGCACATCAGAGAGCTCTTTGTTTGCTACCATGTTATTCTAATACTTAACCAGTAGTCATGAGATGAGCCTGATGGTTTTGTTACAGAGGTGCAGCTGTTTTAGTTTCCAAATCAATTTAGGTACCAACCACAGGAAGACAGTCTAGCAATCACAGGGTTTACAGCAGCAAGGTTTGAGGCTAAAAAAACCCCACCTTCCTACCTACATTGAAATGGAAAATTCCTTGTTGTATTGATATGGAAAATTCCTCTTGAGGACCTAAAATCATCCAGCAAGTGAACAATGACTACAGATTGCAAACGCCAGGATCATTGGCAAATGGAAAGTATGCTGAAAAGGGATAGCTGCAGTTTCCTTTTGAAATATGCTAAACTTGGCCTAATTTCCACTGAATTGGCTACTGTGTTGTGAAGTCAGACTAGGAGACTGCAACTGTCCTTTTTGACCTTCCCACTTCTGCTTCAGTTCCACAGCCTAAACTCAGTCTCACAGAGCAACCTTCTGGCTCATAGGATCCAGCAGAGAAGGAGATAGCCAGATACCTACCCCTGACATTAACAATGCTTCCCAAGCAATGAACAGGCAAAATAGTATCTCTTTTCCCAAAGAAGTGTGTCATGGAAACTGTGGACTTTGGAGATGTTTTTCTGATTAAATACGAGATCGCTGGTACTGCTAGGAGAGCTAATTTTGCATGGATCTTTGTCTCAGGTAACTTCCAGACCATGAAATCTAAGGGCAAGGTGCTTCAAAATGTGTGTATAAATTTGAGGACTTAAATAATGATCTGATTTCTAGTTTCTGGATAGCTCTGATTGTGTTTCAATAAATACTGTTGGCTAACTATTGCTGTTCTCTTAGGTGTTTTCACTTAAGTGGGTGAATTACAAAATACTTGCCTAACCACTTAACAAAATTTAGACTCAAAAATTTCTGTTCATATTAAGGAATATTCCTTGTGAGTAAACAACAAGAGGAAGGGCTAAGACCCGTGTTCTTCCTAGAAATGCATTACTGGGTTGTGATGGACTAACCCAGATGTTGGTGACACTTCCAATAAGCTGCCACAAAACTCAAACTGATGATGGAGACAGAAAATGGTGACTAGAAAAAAGAAGAGATAAAAAAGAAAGCACTGAGGTAAGCTTCTCACAAAATCTGTATTTTGCACCATCAAGACCTCTCTTGACAAGCTCCATCTCTGCTCTTTATATACATAGAAAATTAGCATATAATTTGATAATGACCTATCAAAACCTATGCTTTGATTACAAGCAGCTGCTTTTGATTACAATCAATGAATCACTAATTTTTGCTCAACCACAGAACAGTTGGACTCCATCTATTATTCATCCTTGAAGTGGAGATCCTATTTAGAACTGGATTCCAAATTTCACTAAAGCTCTACGCAGTTGGCTATTAATAATTTTGTTTTGAAGTTAAGTCTCAAAGGTTTCATGATGGCCTCTTTTGTTATGCTTAAACTCTGAAATAATACACTCAGCTGTTACCCACATCTATGTATCTTTCTCCCTGATTGTATGTCTAGAATGGGCTAATTTAAGTCTTCTCAGAACCACATGATTCTCTCCTGATTTTCAAAAGACTTAGCCTTTATGTCAGGCACAAACTGAACCATGCTCACAAGGGACTGACATAATGTAGTGTGTGATTTTGTGACGTGGGATTTGTGGATTTATGAATTTCCTTAAGACATGTGAAAAAGATACACAAATGTCAGATACCTCCTCACTTTCCTGTATTTAGCTTGAAATCATGGGGTATAATGCACCCTTGTATTATGTGTGCATAAACACGCACATTCTTCAGATAAATCCAAACCTTTTGAGCTCCAAGATCTCACATTCAACAAGCTTTGATTAAATTACTTCTAGTTCAAGATAAGGAACTGTATTTTTTTTTCTTAGATTATCAAAGAGATCATTCATAAGTGTTTGAATGACTTCTACTGTGGAAAAGAACTTTCTCTTGTGTAAGCTGCATCCAGCATAAGACTGTCAAGCTCACAAATCAGCATGATGAATACCCTCCAAAAATGAAACTAACAGTTAATATGTGCTGCTTTTCTAGCAACAGAAAAATACTATTCACCATCAAGCAAGTTAATTTACTAGCCAACAATGTCAAAAAAACCCGCTATTGCATTTGGGTGGCAGGTCTGATGGATGGATGCCTATAATTTATAAGGTTTGCTCTAAGCAAATGTTAAACATAGAATAAACATGTTCAATGTATGCAAACACATTTTCAAAACACAGCTCACACCTTACAGCCTGAATACTGCTCACAAGCTAAATCTGAAGCAGACTGCTCAGGCTTGGGGTTCAAACTTGTAGAGCATCACCAGCACTTCAGGGGGGTTCACAACCTTGCTTTCCAGTCATGCATTCTCTGATTCCTCAGACTTTGAATGAAATGGGGCAGAAACTGTGAGCCCAAAAGCCTCTGAGAAACCACTACCAAATACCCTGAGTGAATCCCCCAAAATATAAACCTGAGGTAAGAAAACAGAGATATCTTGCTGATAGGGGTGGTGTTTGGAGAGAAAGTCAGTTTTGATGACAGAATCTATTTGGAAAACAAAAGCCACTCTAAAATTTACTGTTAATTGCAATCTAATTGTGTGAGTAAGACTTACCACCTCCTCTGAATAGCTGAGAAAGAGGGATACTCTGTCAGTTCAAAACAGTGGGCACAATTTATTGGAAGTGTAAAGTGACACCCACAAATCCAAAGCTGCAATTTAAAAATCACACCCCGAGGTTGACAAATGCAGGCTCTGGGGACCCCAGTGCAGTCTGTGGCTTTAATGAATCCTTCCTGCTCTCCTGTCCCTGCCCATTGACCTCAGTACAAATCATGGCTTGTGATTTTTTAAGAAGTCAACAGAACACTGCAATCTGTAACCCTTCCTCATGTTAATAAGTACTTAATCATCTCAATAGGATCTAGATACACATTGGGACTGTTCCTGAGAATAAATTGCTTCCCAATGAATATAAGGACTCGGGCCCATTTTTATTTACACATTGTATGTGAGATTCACAAAAAGACTGTGAAAATGCAGCCAGAGGTCTCATTATGGGAGTTGCTGGGAGCTAAGTGCCTCTGAATATCTGGCACATAGTACCAAACATCTGACAATCAATCAGTCCATGAGACAATTTTTGCCCTAAGATGCACGTTGCTCCCAGGGAAGTCAGCGAGTTACACATCCTTCACTGGAGAATTTGACCACAATATAGTTGTTGAGGCAGGCTGGCATTTTAGAGTTCATTTTTAAGTAAGGTGGTTCATTAAAAAAATAGCTGTGTAACTAAATGTTTAACCACCAACACATAGATTTGAAATGTCAGGGAGGAATAAGTGTTATGCTTGCAAGTCTTTTTATTTCCCAGGGAAAGCCACATAACTCACTAGGCCTTTTACAAACAAACAAACAAAAAGAGGAAAAGAAATGGCTTTATGCTCTTGAAACACCTCTGGGAAACAGAAGGGCTGAGCCGAGCTGCATAGCAATTCAGCTCTAATGGCCAGGAGCTTCAAACAACACAAAGCCTGCATAAATGTCACACTTCCTATACTGGCAACCTGAAATCTTTGCCTGAAATCTTGTCCCTGTTAAGGTTTGATGTCACCATATGCTCTAATTACTCTTAAAATACCTTTTATCATGTCACAAGTATTTCTGTTCATAAACACATCTGGAGCACACTAAAACTGTTATTGAAAGCTATCAGCAAAATACATGAGGGAGGGAAAAAGACTCACTAAAGTGAAAAACACAGGTTTGGTGCTCACTGGTCTCCTCACTGGATCCTACAGGATGCCTGGCAGAGTCACAACCCCTGCTTTAGAAGACATTGCTGAGAAAATAACATTGAACCTCCATGGCCTAAAGCATAGACCTGGCTTGAGAGCATCAAACTAATGGAATTTGTGTGTCAAACACCTTTACACTTTCCTAAATGTCCGTTTGGTTTAGCTGAATTTTCCTGCATGTACGTTGAAATAAACTTGAGACTCTGTACAATTGAACTCGAGCAACCTGAAATGGCTCATGCTGTCTCAAACATATGGATAAAAAATATTGATCTGACTATAAAGCTACTTTCCTATGGAGAGAGAGCCTAGATAAGCTGAGTTGGTATTGATGTGAGACAAGTACTATGAATTATCATTATTTGCTATATCACAGTAATATACAGAATGACAGAAAAATGGGTAATCACATAAGACAGCCATGATCAATTGGATTCACTTGAAACCAGGTTCCTTTAGCTTTGTGGGGGCACTAAGGACCTCTGGCAGCTTGCCTGTGTGTGAGGTCCTAGCAAAGTGTGCTACCAAATTGTGCAATGCACAATACACCTTTTCTGGAAATAATATTGTATTGATTGTGGGAATTTTTGGTTAGGATGGGTCATTCCATTGAATTTCTAAGAACCTGATGTATCTGTCTCATCACACTTTTGTTCATTTAGGACTCTATTTGTTAAATGAAAGGCAGACACATACAAACACCCACACACAACATCTATTTGCTCTGTCATTCAATGTTCTGTTTTCTTTTGTTTTGTTATGTCCCTCTCTTCACTTTCATGGGCATAAGAAAAGAACTTCAAGGTTATAAAAAAAGACATAATTACAAACTCAGTATTTTTTAAGTATTGAGTGCTTCTTCAGAACATGAGTGGGGTGATATTTTAATGCAATTATTCATTTAAAAACTATTGGTAAGATGAACATGATATGCAGCACTGAAAGACTGCATCATTTGCAATTATCTGATAGGAGATTCAAAAAACATCAGTGAAATATATGTGACTCTATATTTCCCTTTACCTTTCTGTAAATTTACAATGTTGTCTCTTCTAAAAATCGAGTTCATCAAAGTAATATCATTAAAGATAGAGCCTTTATTTAAACAGCTTGCCATTAACTATATTATTTTTCACCTTAGTATAATGTTTTGTGCTATATTTTAGCATTTTGCCAGGAGAATCAGGGATTGTGAATTCAGGGGCTACTGAGAGGAGAAAGTAATTTCCAGGACCTACAGATACCTCCATATGATATTCCCTGGTCCACTCTGTGTCTGATAACTTCATCAGTTTACCTTGAGTTACAGCTTCTTACAAACACTGGTGGCAATGCAGGGCTAAACCAAGTAGTATTAATCATCAGAAATTTGATAAGCATGAAAAATACAACAGGATAAATACTATGTAAAACAAACTGCATAACAGCACAAAGCAAAATGGCAGCTACTGTCAGACAGCAGAATTAATCTTAGAAAAGGGTTCCACAACTTCTTAATCCACATTAATCTTTCTGCCACCCCTCAATTTAGTGCTCGCTGGATTTCTTGGTGTTTTCTTGAGGCTTTTTTTTGTGCTACAGCACAGACACAGTAAGATATACTTATGATTTTAAAAGAAGCAAAGTATTGTTCCCTGATATACACAAGATTAGCCTGAATGTGAGTCAACAGGATGCATACTGAAGGTCAATCTGAAAATATTAAGCTTGCAGACTTGAAAACCTGGGCAGCAGGTACAATCAAAATGGACAGACGTGAAGCCTTTGGGAATGCCTTTCCCAGGGGCAGCAAATTTACATTGTCTGGGAGCATTTTCAAAACATGACTGAATGCTCTTGCCAGTGCCCATCAACACCCCCTGCCCAGTTCCTGGGGAGCAAAGTGGGTGCAGCTTCAGGAGTGAAAAGATTGTTGTGCCCTTCATTCCTGGGTTGAGTCCTTCACTCACTGAAATTCAGACGCACAAAGACAGTCACCGTTTCCTTTCAACTTTGAGGAAGAAAAGATCAGAGACATCGTTTCAAATCCAGCTATGTTAAAAGTTTAATTAAAAGAATTTCAACATTTACTATTGCTTTTCTTTTAAAAAATAAGCTGCACAAACTAGGAAACTTAAATAAGCCAATACATTTTTAAAATGAGCTCATTCTGATGCTTGGACTGGTCTCAGAACCATCTTCCTTTTATTTAAATTTTCTTCTGGTGAGGCAAACAAAAGGCATAAGAATGATTTTGGAGAGAAAAACAAACAACAGGGATTAAAGTCAGATCTATGTGTTCCACCTGCAATGCCAAAACAAGCTATCAGATGACTGCATTAAGGGGACTAAAAACATGACCTATACATTTGTTTTTTCTCATGCTTTTCACTATTCTGTTGGTTTTCATTGCATGGCTTAATTAAAATTAATAGCAAGTCAGGCTGCCATCTGAATGTTTGGAAACACTACAGAACAATTGGATTGTACCTCCACCTACTGTTAGCACTCAGCTATCTTGAGATGGGAACATCTACTGCATTTTAAAGCGCTTCAACACACTGAGATACAAACTGGACAGGTCACAAGCAAGAAAACAGTAGATTGAATAGATGGGAAAAGTTTAGTCTTGTGTAAAACCTATATCTTAATATTAATATAAAAGGGCTGCAGCTGGGAGCTTTGAGCTTCTGCCTACTGTTTCCTGTCTTGTGTCAGAGGCAGGTGCATTCATGCAAAAGAAGCAAACAGCCTTTTCTCATATTTCCATACATTACTTTGGAGATTTTCTCTTCCTTTGTATTTATGTGGAAGTTTCTTATGAAGCTGAGGCTCACAGAAGCAGTGGCTTTCTTTGAAGTGCAGAGTTTAAACACACTTCAGAAAAGGTTTCTGAAGGAGCAACCTTGTATTTTACATTAATGAATAGCTTTTTCTGAGATTATGCAGATTTCCCTGCAGATGCTACCTAGCAGCATGTGGACTACATCTTGCCATCCCTAAATCTCCCCTCCTTTTCCCTCAGGCTAGAGTAAGCCAAGGGAGTTTGGTAGTGTCACTGCAACAACTGCCTGTCAGGCACTTCACTACTGAGGGCTTTTCCCAGCTCTGAATTAGGCATTTTGGGGTAAGAAAAAAGCCACACTGGAGGGCTCACAGCAACCACCTCACTGGATCTGCCCAGACTAACTAGTAGAAGATGTTAAACACTTGGTTATGTCTTCAGCCCTGCATCATTCAGGGATCACTTGCACAGTGGCACTTTCTTGGATTTAGAGAAGCAAAAGTCTGGTGCATTCAAAGCACAAGGGCAAGATGAGAGTGCCCCTTTTCATCTAGTAGCTCAGTAATTAGAGCAGCTGTCTGTATGATGTGGGTCCCTACCTTGATCAAACATTTCCTGCACCTAATGGCTCAGGACTCATCCCTCCTGCTGGATGGCTGAAGCCACCAGAGCTGGGGTTTCCCACTGTGGCCCCACTCAGTCCTTTCTGTTGAAACTCTTCTTCTTTGTATGGCCCAATTAAATATTCATGGGACCAGAGAGTATTGAACATCACACTGTAGCTTAGTAGTTGTGGCAGCCCCAGGGAAAGAATTCCATCCCATTTTTTTAATGAAGTATTTACTGGAACAAAGATGTGGCACCATTCAGTTCATCCCACAGCCCAGAGGTGCCAAGCACACGGGTTGAGTGCTGCAATGAGGAGGAGACACTTGACTTCATATCATTTTTCTGGAGCAGAGGTTAAGTCAACCTCTACGCCCCAACGGAAGGGCTTTTTAGCATCTCCTGGGACTTGCCTGGTGCAAAGAGTTCCCAGGAAGCCTTTCCTAATGAGTGGAGTGAGACTGGAAAATCAAGCATTCTAGAATGTAATGAAAAGCCAGGATTAAGGTTCCCTGCTCAGGTCAATCTTGCATTTTGAGTTTGTATTTTTCTAGAAGTCCTCATTCAGGGCACAGAGTGGGCAGTGGATTTTCGATGTCTGCCTTTGGCCATTGGCTTTTTTACCTCACATTACACAAAGCCCTCTTTGGGGACAGACGTCAGCTGTAAAGACAGATTAGTAATGTTCAATATTTCCATTTCCTTCTTTGGTACTCATTATTCCTGTATACAAACACTCCAAAATCATAATGAACTTCATATCCTGCCTAGGACATGAGAGAGTATTGTCTCCTCTGTAAAAAGCAGACTTGAGGCAGAGAGAGATTTATATCAAAAGGTACTCATTAATTTTGGGTACCCAGTTTGAGCTGTCTCTGTACGTTGCACCACTTCATATATTCACACATCAAGCCAGATCAAAATCTGTTGCATAAGTGCTCACCAAAACTGTAGATCAAGCCCTACATAGAAAGACTTTTATATCTATAAAATGAGAAAGAAATAGGAGTCTCTGACAAAATTGGTACAAGAAAATGACCTGATGATATGGAAAGACACCTTGTAAAAACAAAAGAAATCTTGCTATTTTAACCAAGTGACTACCCTGTCTCATTCACTCTGCACTTTCTGACTTAACAAATGAGGTAGGGGGCTCTTGATCATTTACTTTACTACAAAGTCCTATTTTGTTGCCAGATCTGACTCATTCCACATTGAAATGAAGAAGGATTCTGTAATTAAACATTCTACTTTGACCTTATTATACATGGAAAAAGGAGACAATTAGGGGTGCACAAAGAATAGAAGTCAGACATTAGCTTTGCAATTTTTTGCAGGGAAAAAATTTTTTTTCAAAATTAAATATGACACCTGCAGGATTTTAATTTAAAAAACACACCTTTCCCTCTGTAATCTGAATATGTGTCTTCATATATAAAATACACAGCATAGCATAACTTAATATCTATTATCCAGATCTCTACCATTTGGGTTCCTGAAATAAAGCATGAGGAGTGAAAGAAAGAGTAATTGTTACCATTTATTTCACATCCCTGTGCTGATACAGGGGGATTCTCAGCAAAAAAAAAACCAAACAAAAAACCAGTAACTTCAGACCATACTGTGAAGGAAAGTACTCTGTACATAGCCTTCATGACTACTGTCTCCCAAATTTGAACCCAGCATTTTATCAGACCCTGGTCACTTCATGGTTTTATGAGCCCCTGATATCAGCCTGGTCTTTAGCATGACTATGACAATAGATTTGTGATTTCCTATTCAAAATGTGTGCAAATCCTGCTTTCCCTTTATTGGTTATGCTTTCTGAGCTCTCTCTTTCAAATTAAGGCTGTGATTAACTTTGAAGTGCCTATCAATGCTTGATCATAGCCTCACTTATCCAGTACTGCTAGGAAGCTGAAATATTTTAATCATGGTGAAGAAAAGAGAAAAGCATTTAAGAAAGATAATATTTAGGTCCCAGTAAGTTAATATTACCTAAAACCATTGCTGAGAGATGCCCATGTACACGTCAAACACTGATTCAAAGATGGAGAACTTTAAATATCAGTGCTACTATCTAGTCTGTGGATTGAATGACTAATAGTACAAAATTCTGCATCATTGTTACAAGATTCCTAAGGTTATGAATTACTTGATTATGAATGCCCAACCAAAATATTAAATCACTTTACATTTTCAAATCTCATCCAAACAACAATCTAGAAATTTAAGAAATTATTGTGAGAAATTAAAAAAAATCATACAGATCTATCAAAATCTCCTTGACCATGTGTTTCTCATTATCTGCAGCAAAACACAAACTATATCCAAAAAGTGTTATTTTAATGGCCCCAGGAATCAGTTTTTTCTGCAAAACACTCTAAAAAAGCTGATGTCAGTATGAAAAAGTATTCTGTATTACAAAATTTGATACAAAGTTAAAGATATAATTATTAACAAGCAGTTTTTTTGGTTTTTTAAAATTAAATATATGTTGTAATTACAGGCAGCCCCATGGTATCTCCCAATATGGGAGGCAGAACTTCCTGCTTCTCCAGCCTTCTGATCTAAAGCTGATTCAGAGGCACATGCTGGAGGCAGGAGACTGCTGGAAACACAGGACTTTGTAAAAAAAAAGCAGCCAACTTCTCAGAAAAAAAATAACTGTGACCTAAAAGAGCCCCTCCCTTGACATCATGTTTGTAATTTCAAGTGATATGGGTTATCTCCTTTTCTGTTTTCCACCGAGTGTGATGGTGTTAGCACACTATGCAGAAGAATGTTGTGTTATTGCAAATAACTCAAAATTTGATATATTCAATTCATTTTTAATAAGGACAACCATATATCTCCCCTCAGAAATGTATTTTAAAGAGCCTGTAATAAACTGCATTCTACAAAGTAAGACTATTTATGGGCAAAAAACAAAAACCCAAGTATGCTGTTTTCAAAGGAGCTGCTTAAGCCAGTGCATACTAAAAAGCTGAGTTTGTTTGTGCACAAAAGCCTGTAGATTTGTACTGGCAATTCAGAAACTTGGTATGCATGTAGGTGGGCTTAAAAGCAACACTATTTCCATATCAAACAAATTCTGACATAGAAGATTGCTCCCAAAAAAAGTAAAAAAGCACCCTATAAATAAGAATCCTGTCTTCAGAAACCAGTTTTCAAGATTATTTTCTTGAAAAATGGAAGTAGGAGACAAAGTCTCAAATGAGATGCTCAACTAGAACAGCTTTTTAATTTCAGTCCTACCACTCTGAAAGCTGCCCCTGTATTTTCCAAAACTGAATTGCCCTGCTTTCCACTCCAAAGTGGGATTTATTTTGATAAGAAAGTTGCCACAGTTTTCAGTAGATCAGTCAAAAGAATCTCTACAATATTCACACAGTACCTCAAGTCCCTCTGCTGACCAACCTGCCAATACCTTTAAAAAAGAAAATAACTCTAATAGGAGAATCTAGTTTGCATATAAGCCAACTTTTTATTTTCCATTTCCTGTCACCTTCCTGGGGAGTTAAAAAATATGAATATAAATGTTTATATATATACGTATATGTATTAGAATATTTCTTTCCCAATGGAGTATCAAGAAAGAAGTCTTCACAACATCCAGAGTCTGTAGGGTACAGTAGTTATTGCAGTTATGTCCTTCCATTCCAACCAGTCCTAGCAGTGAAAACCATTTTTACCAGTCATGGACCTGTGGGTTTAACTTTGAATGATGATGCAGGTAGAACCAGGTGTTACTGTGTAATTGGCTTAGATCCTGCCATCCAACCCCCAGATCCTCAGCACCAGCTGGGATCTCATCTCCCAGTGAGTGAAAAATGGAGGAGAACCCCTGGGGAGAGCCAGACCTACTCAGCAAACCCACTCAGTTCAGATGGGTGACTTCCTCAGTGGCCCATCCCTTGCAAGAGAAGAACATCATTGCAAAGAGAGAAGGATTGGTGTTGCAAGAGTGAGAAGGCTGGCAGATTCTGCCTTCTCATGACTGAAGCACTGAAAATTGCATACTGCTATTGTAATTCTGACATGTCCCCTTAAAGCAATTGTCTAATATGCTCCAGGGATGACCTGTTTTTTGGTTCATGCCACTTGATGCCTGGACTTGGCCTGCTGCACGCCATGCTTGTATGCATTTCATTGACAGGTGGTCACCCCATGACACATGAGGCAAAAAAAAGGCATCCAGACCCTATCAGAGAAGTGAATCGGGTGTCCACTGTGGCCTTTAGCACCCATTTAAATTGTGCTGGCAGTAAGAATACCAGAATAACACAAATGTAATAGTAAATGATGACTTTTGTGGGTTAAACTCCACTTCAAAAAAAATGTGCTTGACAAAACTGGCCTGTAGCCTGCTGTCCATTTTTACATTGTATTTTCAGAAGGAAGAGGATTTTTTTTTTTTAGGATGATCAGAGGCAGCTGTATTTCTTGAAATGGCTTATAGAGCAGCTATACTACACTAATGGACTTCTCTGATGCAGCAATCCTAATCCATTTGGGCTGCTATGGATGGTTACATTTCTGTAAACTGGAGATAGTTTTGTTCCCAATTTAAACAGGGATTTGAATGAACATTAGTCATGGGCAAACTGAAATTCTGGAGGTGCAGTTTGGTTTGAAAGCAACCCACATGCCCACTTATCCAAACCCCCTGGTCTGACACAACAGCAAATGATCTGAGGAAGGGAAAAGCATCTCATGATGTTTTCAACACTTCATGCATCCAGTGAAAACTAAACCCACAAATGCAGGAAGTGCAAGAGGATGAAGACACATTATTCAAAAGACTATTTAAATATTATTTCACTGTCATTAAAGTTTTGAGTTACACCAACCTGCAAGATGAATGAATAAGTGGTGTTGTTACTGGTTGATTTATTAATACTTCTATTAAAATAAGGCTGTGGGCTAGCAGAGGGTGTGCTGACACTATTTATTTGCTTCTAGTCTCAAGGATGTGCTATATTGCTCTGAAAGCACCTTCTCTGATATATCAGTGAAAATTCTGAGACTCGTAGCATTCTCTGCAGGCAGTAATTCATTTTCTCAGCACTGAACATTTTCAGCACAGTAGTATTATTATTGCTTAGCCTTTATTATCCTCCTGATACTGCCCACATATACACGTGGTTTCCTGAAGAAGATGCACCAGGCAGCCTACCCAAGGGCACACACTGGGTCAGCAGTAAAGACAGAGGAATTTGCTCAGGCAGTCCATAGGCACACATAAACCTGGCAATGGAATGAGTGAGGGAGAAAGAAGACACTGATGGTCTTGTAGTGGCTCTGAGCAGTGTCAGTGCAATGCAGATTCCTGTTTTGCTGCAGCATCCCAACCACACCATGGGGCAGCACTGCTGTATTAAATCTGAGCTGCAAATAACTTCATTTTGCACTTCATAATTGCAGGAAATATGTGGCTGCAGAGATGCTACACAGGGCAGTCCTAAATGCCCATCATCACTCAGCTGACATCAGCACCACAATGAATAATTTCCTTTTTTCATAGTTATTCTTACTGAAATACACTGTTGCTCTGAATTTAAAAGCATTGGAGACAATGCTTGTAACTAGAAAGGATGTGTAACATATAATTTTTCTACATTAACTGAACTGGTTATTAATTTTATTAATCATAGTGATTTATTTATTTGGTTTTTGGTTTTTTTTTGTTCCTTAATTTCAAGATGGTCCTAGATGCCTCAGAACCCACCTGCTCAGAAGTTATAGGATGAAATGGTGATTCCTCTTACATGTGATTCAAACTATGAGATACTACAAATAGAGTAGATCTAATGATTTTTAAAACCCTTAGCTTAGGAACAAAAGTATTTTTTCTCAGAGTTCCAGAAGAGAAAGAGGGATAGATGGTATGCACTGCCTCTATGCAGTGAAAGCAGGTATTTATCATGGCCTCAGCTTTTGGGAAGACAAGTGATGATTTTGACACTTGCATAAAGAAGAAATAGAACAAAAAAAGTTCTAAATATAATTTATGAAAAATGTTGAACGTGCCTTCAAGACTTATTTCAAGGCTTTTTCCTCTCCACTGTCTTTCCTCCAAATCTTTCACAAATTTTCTTTCTTTAAAGTGAACATATATTTGCCAAAGAGAAAAAAACAGGAAAACCTATGCTATTTCTTTTCTCCCTTCTTTTTTTCAAGTTAGCTGCAGCATTTGGATTTACCTCATTACCTCCTGTATGTATAACCTTTTATGTGTAACTGGAAGAATAAGAATGCAATTACAAAAACCCACAGTTATTAGAAGGAAATATTTCAGTTTTGAATTTGACACAGCCTAGAAAGCAGACAGAAGTGGCACAAGTATACAATGACATTTTAGGGGGGTCTAGAAAAAAATTGCAAACTGGTTATTCAGTATACAAGAAGAAATATGCAGATTATGCCTAAAAATACTTCTAGAAGAGATAAAAGATAAATGCAGCTGAGTTACTATAAACTAACTAAAGGTGATGGTGAGCTCTGGGCACTGCAAATCCCTGCCTGACCTTGTCAGACCAGTGACAAACTGTGCCCATACTCTTGGATCCTTCCATTCTATGGACTGACAGACTTTGCTGCTGCCTCATGTATTATTCAACAGAAAGCAGAACCAAATGAAAAAAGATTTAAATAGATCTCCTAAAAAGGAAAAACTTGACAGAAAAATAATGGTTAATCAGAGAACCTGATTTTTTTTTTTCCTCTAATTTGTTAAAAAAATGCAGCTTCTATAGTGCTGGAGTTATCTTTACTTCTTATTGCAGGAACACCTTCAATTTTGCACACATCTCCATGCTGACTGGCTGTCTGCAGGGTGCATATAGTACCCCATGGACATTTTTTGTCTACCAGAGAACCACAGTACAGCTTTGGCAAGCAAACATTTTAAGACTCAACTGAAAACTTGGGAGTTTATTTTCTATGGTGCTCCAATTAGAGCTACCCAGAAACTCACAGAGTCTTAATAGTCTCTGACTTGACATAGCTGTCAGGAAATTGGAAGCATGTACTCATTTAAATCAATATCAGGTTGTCTTTAAACCACACACACAATATACTACAGATTGTACTACTCTCTTCAAGAGGGTCCATGAGTCAGTCCCATGTTTCCTCTACATAAAGGCCTTTCTCAATTAGTTTCCACTTAGGCATCTTGTCTGGTGTTGATTATCAAATGTAATTGCTTTTGCACTTCAAAGAAGATGTAGAATGTGAATCCCACGCAAATATTTGACATACCAAGCATACAATAGTCACTAAGCAAGCACAGCCACTAAAAGCATTTAGTCACTAAAAGCAATGGGTATTGATACACACAGCCATTGTATTTCTCTGCTTTGTGCAATATTCTTGCTTACAAGTCTCTAAACCACGTGTGTAGGCATTAGCATACTCACACTGCAGTTGATAGCAGTCCCATTTGCCAAAAGACAAATGTGTACTAAAAAAGCAGACATTTCTCAGCATCTGAAGGAAGCAGGCTGCAAGATAATTGGGGAGCTTTTATACTGGATTTTTGGAAATTATGTTCCATTCAAACTAATAATCCCCCTGATCAAGGTTTGTTTTTTTTTTCTTCCAGATTCTTTGAGAGCATCATGCATGTATATCTGATTTATGATATATGGGATGCTACTTTTATATATATTCATAGACCCAGAGAACTCTATAGAAGAAATTACACTAATAGAATTGAAGGCTAGCTGGCAATATATGTTGGGCAAAAAATGGAATATGTGACAACTTCAGCTGAGCCAACAGACAGAATCACTTGATTTGGTTTCTGCACATCTTTAAAATCATGCTCTGTGAACATTGTTATGACAGAGAAAAACAAGATTTTTTTCCCTGTAAAATTAAATGTCACTCTTGATAGCATAATATCTGAAACATCATCCTTCCAAGTCCACAGCAATACTTTACACAGAAAATTAAACTCTCTCTCTGTTTATTGAGTGGATAATACAGTCTTCGAATGTGTGAGAACCCCTGCTAGGTGAGAAATTAAAAAAGAAGCACTATAAAGTCTAATGGTATGTATGAAATACAAAAAAGAGAGAAAAAGGTAACTTAATTGGTAATCAGAAGAAATCATAAAACTAATCATGCAATTAATGTCTTAAAAAGCCAGCATATGAGGTGTGTATAATTACCAGAAAACAATGCAGTGATGGCTTCAAGGATTAATGAATCAATGATTGTTGGGGGGAAGAGTATTTGATCTGCAATTTTCTATGTTAGCTTTAAATTCATGGTAAAATATTACTTTGCTTTGTTTACAGGAAATTCCCTCATCTTACAGATGGAGTTTATCTTTCAAAATAAGGTATTTTAATACTATGTTTAAAACACTTTCTTGAAGAATAATGAAGATGTTTTCTTTTCCTTTATACAGTCCTCCTTCCTCTCCTCTTGTTCAAGAAACAAGAAGATTCTTTGCAAGGGAAGGAGTCTGGACAGCACATACATCAAAATGACACAAAGCCTGGAGAAATTCACCAATTGCAGGTGCTGGAATAAATTAACAACCATGTTAACATGTATAAATATTTTCATTTTCTCTTTAAAATGTGAAGTGCTACACCCCATATTATCAATTGTCCTTTGTTTTGTACACACATTAAAAATTAAATCTGTGTTCTGGCGCTGATTGCTAATTTACTGATGATCTTGTATATCAAGATGTTAATTTGTTGATAAAAGGAGGTGATAGGAAATTACAAATGATTTAAGACTGCTGTACATCAAAACATAAGCATTCCTTTGATTTAGTTGCCAACTAGAAAGATTTCAAACCATTCCATGGTAAACATTGGTCTTTGTTCCTTTTTTTTTTTCTCATTTGGTTCAAATGTGTGCATCTGCTGCTAGATACGACAGCAATGCATGACAAATGGAAGGATGGATGAAAGGACTGGATTTTTTTTTCTTTTATGACAGCAGAGTCCCATAATTCAAAAACCTTCAAGAAAGGGTTGAGAGGATGGATCGGTGATGAGAGAGCTGGTTTAGGACTGGAGTACCCAGATGCATCCTCAGGGCTAACGTAGCCTTTCTGTGACTCAGTTCTCCATTTGCAACCAAGGATACCAAAGGGCTGGAGCTCCTGCCCTATGAAGACAGGCTGAAGGAATTGGGATTGTTCAGTCTGGAGAAGAGAAGGCTCAGAGGGGATCTTATAGTAACTTATCAGTACCTGAGGGGGTCCTACAGAAAGGCAGGGGAAGGACTTTTTAATAAGATATCGGATGGGAGGACCAGAAACAATGGATGTAAATTGGAAGGGGGTAGATTTAGACTCGACATAAGAAAGAAATTCTTTATGGTGAGGGTGGTGAAACACTGGAACAGGTTGCCCAGAGAGGCTGTGGATGCCTCCTCTCTGGAGGTGTTTAAGGCCAGGCTGGACATGGCACTGGGCAGCCTGATCTAGTGGGAGGTGTCCCTGCCTATGGAGGTCCCTTCCAACCCAAACTATTCTATGATTCTATGATTGCTTCCCTCCCTTGCTGAGCTCTTACAAAAGTAGATGCCTTCAAGACTGACAGGTGGCTGGATGTTATAGTAAGGGCACACAGATGAGTAGCACAGGTCAAAACTTTAAAATTACATTCTAAATCTACAGTTCAATACAAATAAATTAAGAAGTCCTTGTAAAGCATGTCACTGTTAGAAATGTAAGCCCTGTCTATGAGAGTTTGGCTTGTAATGTGTAGTGCTCCAGGACTTGAGCTCATGTGTGGTTCAGCTCTCAGAACAACTCCTAGACCCTAGACAATGATCAGAGCTGAGAGAAAGAGCAAAGTAAGGAAAAGAACAAGAGTGTACAAAGAAAAGAAGGTACGGAAATGAGAATGAGATGAAATGAAGCCAATTCTCAAGTCTGATGCTGACTTTCCATGTGGGCTCATAGATGCTCACAGTTCATTTCTACGCTCCAGCTCCCAGCTGTAAGAGTGATTATAACACTTGGCTGCACCTCAGAGGGGTTCCCAGCATCCCTTCATTAATGGCTGGGAGCACTCACACCATGGCAGTGACGGCAGCTGTAAGATGGTCAGAATTAGTATCACACATACAAATTATGTTTGCAGATACCTGAATGTAAAGAACTGAAGTGAGGCTGGGTAACAACAGCACTTTGTATCAAATAGCCACTTACATCTGATAAGATCTGAAGTCCCTAAATTCAGCCTGAATAATGCTGCTGCATCATTCTCAGGTATCGACAGGGCATCACCAGGGTGAACAGGACCATCACGTCCAAGAGAGAATTCACTTGCCTCAGAGAGAGTCCAAACTTTTTTCAGAAGGGGAAGAACTGTGATTTTTCATTTTTTGCAATGTATTTTCCTTCTTCAGAGAGTTAGGTACAGGCTTTGATGGAAGTTAGAGAGTCTTAGTAATGTGGATATTACTAAATTGCTTATTTTCTCTTTTGCTGTTGCTGGAGGTCTGTGACCCACTGTGGGAGACTGCAGCTTCCCTGTTACCCCAGTGAAGACAGTGGCATTGGGCTGCTGGGAGGGCTGGACAGATTTATTTTTTGATTTGGCATAGTAATGACTTTACCAAACTTCACCACTGAGAGCAAACATCTGACCTCGTCCGATTTTGCATAGACTTAAAATCACAGTTTGGGTCAAGTAAAGAAGATTCATTGTTTCTCTCTCTGCTGGACAGAGGTGTTACTCAGAGACAAGAAAGACACAGTTTAAATCATTTTTCAGGGCATATAACCAGTTCAGACATTCAGGATTTTTCCTGGAAATATTTAATCAAGATCTGCATCAAATTGGCATAAGCTATTAATGGAAACTTTCCTTAATTTGTTATATCTATCCAGAAATGGGTTTTGCATAATGAAGAGGAGAATAGCTTCATGCATTACTAGAAAGTGGGATAAGCAAAGATGACATTCCAATTTCCATCAAAACCAGCTGCACCTTGGCAAAAAAGAATGCAGTCAAACACAAGATATAAGCCTACTTGACTGGACAGGTCCGAGTCAGCTGTCTTAAAAATGAGAAACGGATGCAGCGGAGCATGCATGAGATGCTATTTCTTGCACCATTTGCTATTGTTTATAGATATGAAAAATGAATGTTCAGAATCCCTACCCACAATTGGGATATTCCCACTTAGAAGGAGTGTGAGCACTGAAGTGATCAGCCATTGGAAGGTGGCATGTTCAAATTTTATTCCCCACAACCATAATGAAATCGCCAGTTGAAAAGAGAAGCATTGTTCTGCAGATGCTATGGGACACCTTGTTTTGGAGGAGAGGGTTGGTTGGAAAGGGAGAAGCTCAGAAAGAGAGACCATCCTTCTATCTCTCATAGATAACTTTCAGAAAGAAATATTAAAGTTTTTAGATCTGCTTGTAAACTGAGGAATAGAGCACTACTGGGGAGTGCACTGGGATTTTCAAAGTCAGGGTTACTCCTGATGTGATATCTGTTTTGCTGACTGTAACAGGTTGGAATCTGAAAGACCTTAAGTTCTTTTCTGGGCATCACTGATCTGAAACAGGCTCTGGCATCTCATGATGTCAGAGCATCTATTCCTACCCCTAAGCAAAGAGAGGATGCATATTACTGTGCCTCATGCTGTAGAGATACTCCTCTTAAATGGTCCTCATATATCAAAGCTAGTTTAACTAGAACCATTTTCAAGCTAAAGATGTAATAAAATTTATAGAAAGTTCTATAATTCATTGACATTGAACTTGTCTAGGAAAAGGGTCAAGAAGAACTGAATTTTTTAATGATGGTGTGGTGGGGGATTTGGTTGCTGTGCTTGACTAAGGGGAGCTTGAATTAAATATTTGACTCCCAAGCCTAATAACATTTCCTTGAATTGCAAAAGCAGTGTAAGGGAAGACTGAGCCAACAGAGTGATTGCTTCTGCAGTGGTTGCTTGTTTCCCCATCCATAGCCTGCAACATGACACAAATCTTTCCAGGAAATGTGATGAAGTTATGCTTTGTGTTGACAAACTATAAATTCAACAAAAATTAACTTCCTCATCTTGACAAATTTTTCTTTGCCAAACACGTGGCATGAAGAAAATTCTCCTAGAATTAGCAAGAAATTTCTCAGCATAAGTGTTTTCTAGGCATTAGAGTGACTAACAGCACTCAGAAACAGACCAAGTAAGTTTTCTTTTCAGATAAAGTATTGCATCTTCAGAATTTCCAATTTTATATTTTGTAATTAGAAAATTTACCATTTCAGCGTGATGTAACTTTGTAAAAAGAATTCATGGATAAACATGGAAATTACTGTTTTGATTAATATGATTAGGAAAATAGATTACCAAAATCTCTACCCTAAATCTACAGCTTGCTGTAGCCTGAAATCCTGAAAATCAGAGACAGTAATTTATGCCTTAAAGTTCTAAAAACAAAGCTTCATTTTTAAAAAATGCTTGACATCCCAGGAGACTACCTTAGAAAATCAAATCCCAGTGACACAGGCTAATCACTGAGCCCAGAAACAAAATGATTCAAAATTAAAAAGAACATTTGTTGTAATAGCCTTTAGAAGAGATGACAATAAAGGTTTTAGCACAGTGCACGAGAATTTCTGAGTCTCCTAACTTCAAATGCTCAACCATGGCTATGTGACTATTGTTACCCCCTTAAGTCATGGCCTGCTTTAGTGTATGTTAATTTCTTTCATTTGACTTGTTCCTTAATCTCATCTTTTCTGATAGTTTGTATTTCTTAAAGCAATTTGGCATGATTTAATCTTAAATGACACTCAGACAGCGACTTAATAATTAATATGCCAAGTATTGCAGGTAAAATAAATCACCCCTTAAATTAAGAAACCAGATCCTTTCTATTAGAGCATAAACATAATTTAAAACATTGGTCTTAACTCATGCTCTATTAAGGAAAGAGCAGGTGGCTTAGTGTTGCTAATGCTGAATTGATATTACAGCAAAATCTGAGAATCTTAGGTTGGTGTGTAATACACTTCAGTTGCTTTCTAGCTGTACCATCAGCATTTAAATCATGAAATTACATTCCTATTCATGAGCTACACTCTTCTGAATTTTAAGATACACATTATAATTATTTTTAAAAATTAAGGGATGTTTATTCCCAGTGGATACTTTAGCTATTTTAATAATAAAAAAAAAGAAAAATGGTTTTAAACATTAACCACCTAACTGCAGGAAGCACGGCAAATGTCTGTTCCCTGAGCCAATAATCAAACTTAGTCTTCCTGTTAGCAGCTTGGGTCAAAATAGAGGCTGAGCTAGAGTTCATGTACTCTGAAGTGCCCCAGCATTAGAAGTCCAGGAAGTCTCACTGCTAAGACTGGAGGCAGCTTTGTTTAACCCTGTTTTGCACTGATCATTTAAATTTTTTTCTTCTTTGATCTTTTGTGCTCATGCACCTACAGCATAAAGCTCCTGTGCATAGTTTGGCAGCTGCTCAGCATCCCTTCAAGGCAGAAATACCAAGAAGTTTATCTCTTACCTGCTCCACAGACCAGAATTCAATCTTATTTTCTGCAGAATAACTTTGTTGTGAGCCAGTAGCTTCTACTTTGTTACATTCATGAAGCTGAGAATAGAGATTCTCTATCTTTTTCTGGGCTATGTATCGGTTTTGTACTAATTTCTGCACTTTGAGAGTGAAAATATAGTATTTAAATATACCCTGTAGAGCCAGGCTGAAAACAGATGCCCAAAAGATAGCACATAGGATCCACTGGCATTTCTGACTAAATTATGAAACTAAATTTATTGCAGAGGCCATTTACTCATAGAAGTTTCCCAATTTCCTACTGCATATTTTGAACTTTTAGATATTAATTCATTTTCCCTCTAGTCAAAGAAAACCTTTATTGAAATATTGAGAGCATTTACATCTAGCTCCCCTTTTCACACTGGACATATGGAAATGATGGATTTAAGTTACACAACAACAGAATGAAACTATCAGGGAGAATAAATGCCACAGGAGGAAAAAATCTTTGTACTGAGAACTGCAAAATAAGATTATTTGTTCATCAAACCCTAGTTTAAAATGCCTTATTATAAAAACCAGTAAGAACCCTGTAAGAAATATACTTGGAAATTTGGGTGCTTGCTCTTCTTTCACTTCAACAGAACAACCACTTTGGATCAACCTCAAAGTTTGCTTCTTTGAATTCAAAATAAAAGGAAAGAAGTGAAAAACTTTATGCTTGGGTGTCTTCTGTAGGAATAATTTAATTAATAAGTTACAGCATGGTCCACAACTGTATTCTGTCTCATCATCACCCATGTCAAGATGTAGTTTTGATACTACAAGATTTTCTTTAAACATTATTGCTGATACTGAGGGTTAACAGAAATCGTTAGAAATTTAACCCTGGGATGGAGACAGAGATGCCACAGGTAATTTAACCTGAGACAAATCCCTTCACTGGGAGTACAATGCTCAAAAGGGGGTCCACAGAGAGCTCACCAGCAAGTGTGAAATATTGATGCCAAGGGCAGATGCTGCTCACAGCTGCCAGACAAGCATTTACATCCATACAGAGCACAGACTCCAGATAAACTAGTCCTTTATCTGTCATTTGTATCTAGGGTTTGAAAGGATTTGGGTACACAGCTCTGTTCTCAAAATTATACACTTAGGTGCTCGGGTTGGTAAAATGTCTAAAAGCAGGGCATGGAACCTGCCATTACCCAATGCCAGTGGATGCAGAGGCTCTCAGCTCAAAGCTTTAGTTGGCTGTGAAATGTGGCACTAAAAGAGAATCAAACATGCTGTAGAATACTCCTCTGGGTGTGAAAAAACATCAGTGCAGTCAGTGTTAAATAACATACTTGCATCAAACAGAAAAATAATTCTACCAGTGCCAAAAAAGCCATGCATGTGCAGCTAGAATTTAAAAAACAAGGCAGTGCTTCTCCAGCACACAGCACAGGGTGCTGCACACTCTTCGGAGAATGACAGGAAAGCTGCGCTCCAAATGTCATTAGTAAGTCCAAATCTGCCTGCTAGGATTTGAAAACCTTTTACTAGGAAAGAATAAAAAATGAGTATCTGAATATAGGAATGAGGAACAGGAGCCTTTGGTCTCAATTTTGGTCATATTCTTATCTGCTTAACTCAGCAAATAACTTCCCATAACTTCATGTTCCTGCTTTAAAGCCATTTTTGATGAGACCAGAAGCAAAGCACCTCCCTGTACTTCCAAGCAGGGCTCACATCCAACACAGTCAGTTAAAAAGCTAATGAGGCAAAGATGTAGCAACTGCTCCTTTCACTGGACTGATCAACCGCTTTACAAATAAACATGCTACTTCCTTAAGAGAGACCCAAGCATGTTAAAATGGTCCTTAAGTCAATCTAGAGCTACATTTCCCCCTCAAAACACAGAGATGGATGATTTAAAGTTGCAGTGAGGCTGACTGAAGAAAGCTTCAGCTATCAGAAAAATGCTGGGCTTGTGAAGAACAGTAGCTGCCACTGGGTAGTACTGCTCTGTGGTATGGGGTTCCTGTTTAATAAATGACAGCACAGATCCTGCTGCAATCCTTTAGAAAAAGTTCTTCTGCAAGACAAAACATCTTGTATGTATGCAGTGATAACCAAACCCGAATGGATTGCATGGCAAAATCCTTCTCTTGTACCTGCAGCTGGTATTTAATACTCTACAACAAAATATCTCAGAAGTCACATAAATCATTGTGACATTCTAATCCACCCCCTGTGATCTCTATTCGGAAATACCATCAGCTGCCTTTTCAAGTGGCCCTCCCAACAGTAACAAAATGTGACCCTATCAATGAGATCAAAGCTTAAATGACTAGATACTAGTCATAGGTAATTATTGCTCTGTTACAACTACCAAAACTCAACTCTTGCACCCATGAAGCACTTCAAATTTTATTAAATTATAAATAGATTCTTCTTCAAGTGTATCCATTGATATGAATTTGGCTTATGTAGTGCACGGAACAGGAATCATGATGATAAAATTTAAATAGAATTGTCATATATTTTTATCCTGAGTTCACAGTAGAAATAATTTATTTTCTATGTTACTCTTTATGAATTTACATTGTCCTCATCACCATTAGTAGAAAAATAAGTACCACTAAGAATACAAACAAAACAAAGCTCTGCCTTCCTTTCCATGTGCCTGTAGGAATTGCTCATGAAAGTTCATCAGACATTAACTACAACCTGTTCTGACTTTTAGAAAGTCCTGAATCTAAAGGAAGTTGCATGAAACACAATTCATGTTTTTAAGACTAGCAAAGCATTTAAAACTCAAACCAAGCTTGTATTCACAGAGTCCAAACTAGAAACAGCTACACCACCACCTTCCAAAGACACTAGGTGTGCTGAGAAATGTGGTGGCAAACAAGGCTGTGCTTTGCATTTTGGGAAATTAATCCAGTGATTTTTTTTGGCTTATGTTAGGCCTGAAAAGTAAAACTGAGAGATTGGAAGGCTATAGAAAAGCTCTGGATTTTCCTTGTCTTTCCCTTGTATGCAGGGACAGTTGGGTGTAGTAGACTTTGTGCTTTATCTTGCATCGTAGTGATCCTAATCCATTTGTGTGAGACCTATATCTTCCATGGGTTTCATTGCATTTTGGATCTGAATTGTTGTAGGGACAAGGCTCTGAGCTTCTTAAGAGCTGGAAATTGACACAGAGGATTAACCTCTGGTAGTGACTGTGCCCAGGAAAATTCCTGTAAATTCTAAAAGTTCTCTAACTGCAGCACACTCCTCCAAAACCCCTGGTAATTCACAGAAGGAAAACAGCTGTAGGGAGCCTTAAATTTGTTTGTCAAGTAAGCTCACACCAGCCAGTCCTTAAGGTATAGAGAGAGACATGAAAATGACAACATTCCTCATCCTGCACAGAGGTACAACACTCCCACCACCCTGATTGGGTAGGAATAGAAAAGATGCTGTGTGATCACTGGTGATTGTCTCTCAAAAGATGTTGGTGGCAGGTACTTTTATTACATGCAAAGCCTTTGATGTATGGCTTTGAACGTGGACTATGAGTAGGTGAAAGAAGAAAAAGAGAGCTCATTATCATCTACCATGTGCCAGTTGTCAGCAATGCCAGAATCAGGATGGTTGTCTTGTGGACACACCAAAATTGACAACAATCATCAAAAGACTAAGAGCATAGTAAACAAGTCCTTGGAAAAGGCACAATGCCAGGTTGTAAAGACAAGATACTACTCACAGCATACAAAAGATCAATATTATCTTACAGGTGAGGCAGTAATTCCACACTTTCCTTTCTGCCTCCAAAAATTAATCCTTACTATCTAACTCTGGTGCTGCAACTGCCTGTATAGAAAGGAAATCTGCCTGCTACAGTGCTGGCAACCACCTTGCTTTGAGCAGGAGACTGGACAGGGTGATTTCAGGGTTCCTTTTGCTAATGTTTTAATGATTTTAGGGCTGAATCTCCACACACTTTCTGGAGCAAACATATTTTAAAGCCTGATAGCAATGGGTTATGTTTATTTAGGACACAAAAAGAATAAGGCATAGCTGTGTCCCTCTTATGGACAAAGGCTTCATACAAGACCAAATGCTGTACATCTGATGGTTGTCTAGTTCAACTGGGCAGTAAAACTATCTGCTTTTCCTTGCTAGGCCAGGGAATATACCTTTCCAAATTCTGCAAAGCCCACACACAGAAGAGACAGATTATTTGTTAGATACTAAATGACAACACTATGCTCAAAACTAACAGATTGTTGCAAACAAAAGCTCTTCTTGTGAAACAAATAAGAAAAAGAAACATGTGTGTTTTTAGTACAAAGTTACAATGTTAAAAAAGGTAACAGAATCGCTTGAGGGAAAATACTAAGCTGAGGGCTGCATCGAAGTACTCCAGAGCTGCTGAATACACGGATTAAATGTCTAGCCATTGCCTCCCATTTAGACCACATTTTAAAACATGCAAAAATATGTCATGGGAAAATACTGTATCTGAAAGGACTTCCCTCATGCTGGAGTCTTAATGTGACACTGGAGATTTGAACAGTCAGCTCTTTATGAAATTCCCAGGTGAAATTTAAAGCATAAACAAAGTTTGATAAAATTGCACTGATCTCTTTTTGACATTTCATAATTTTTCTCTAGTTAACTTGCTTAAGTTGGAGCAATCACCTGGAAGACATAAAATGTGATGAGTAAGGTGGAGGAAAGAAAGCAGGAGCTGCTAACGATTTACCGGAGAGATAAGCACCAGTCATGATGTGACCTGATATTAATTTCTTTATGATAAGGCGTTTTCAGACGAAATCAAATGCTAAATACTTGTATATAATTGTAAAAGTCATGGGCTATTAACTAATCACTATACTTCAACTAATGGCAGCATACAGTTGCTAGGTAACCCCTGATAAGATGTGAGCATTGGCTGCCTGGGAATTGCTACAGGAAAGCAATTCCCTTCCCCGCCACCACAACCAAAACCATCTCTGAATCAAACTGATTACATAGGAGTTCCCATTTTGACTGATTTTATAGGAGACAAATGCTGACTATATTGTACTTAGACAGCTGAAAACTGCACACTAGTGGACAAAACCCCAAAAAATTGCAATCACTGAAGCACATTCATTGTATTTTCAATGAATTAATTTCCCCTTGACATCGTAACACTGCATGCTGGAATCCTGAGCTCTCCAACTGATTTATTTTTATATACTGCATTATATTTCATAAGATTTAAAGAGTAAGATGACTGGAAACTCACTTTGAAAATCAATGAGGAAGAGACACATACTTGTATATACAAAGTGTTGCCCTTTCACAATTTTTTAATGCTTCTTACTCTCTGTTTCACACCACCACAATTCAGTGTTTGATAGAAACCTGTAAATCACTTCTATTCAAGCATTTTTTTCCCCTCTATTTTGATTCACCAAGTTAAATAAAATGCTAAGCAAATTCAGTAAAAAGTCTCATGGGAAATATTATACAGGTCTACTTGTTCTGAATAAAAAAAAGCACGATCAAAAACAACAGAGAAGACAAAGACAACCTCAAGATGAAGAACTATACAGAAACTGCTAACAGAAAATAAGAATTATATTTTTTTTACCAAACTGTCAGTATAATGTATATATATATACATCAGCATCAGTATAATGTATATATATAATATACTGTATATATAATGTATATGCTCTGCAGAATATTCAATCAAAAAGTCTTGCTGTATCTCTGAGTCTTAATATTATTCCTTACCCTGAAAAATAAGGCACTCCAAAGCAAATTATCTAAAATGAATTAAGATAAATTCAAAGTGGTTTCACCCTTCTAAATTTATGGTTTTGTTTTTTTTTTTTTTTTTTTTTTAACAGAGTATGTGAGTTGTCTCTCTCTCCTGGCTGATCTAGACAACCCAAGTGGTCTAAAAATGCTCAAAAACATGATTGTGTGGACAAAACATTTGGTGTGGACACAGCCCAGCTAGGTTCTCTTATGTATCTGAGCTTATACGGAGATTGCAGCATCTACCTACAGGAACAGACTTGCAACTGGACATTTCCTTCATGGTAAGCACTCTGTCCTCTACCATGAGACTACCTAACAACTCCAAGGAAGGGGTAAGCAACTAATCAGAGAAGAAACCAAGAGAGGATAAGTTCACAATATTTTTCTTCTGAGTTAGCTGTGAGGTTAGGGGACACACCAGGGGTTCCTAAACAGCCAGAGGAGAAACACAGTTGTTTCCATACACTCCAAGTGGCATGACTATTTTTGTATCCTAGTCACACAACTCCTCTGTTGGCATCAGCCAGGGTTCCTTCCGTGGCATACATTGCTCACAGCTTGATGCAACAAACTGCCCGACAACTATATTGAGAAACAGCTTGTTTTGTTTTTCTAATTTGGAAAACAAAGGCACACTGCAAGCTGTGCTGACTGGGAAGTCATACATCTTTAACAGAAAACAAAAAGAAAAGAAGGAAACATCCTTTAGTTACAGCATGGTCTTTCCTTGCAAATGCCCTATCAGCATGGCCACCCTCATGCCCTTCACTACCCAAGAAAGAATGAAATCTTCTGAAGCTCTGAAGTTCATATTAGGGAATCTGTTGCCTCTAACGAGAGGGCTTTGGGCTAGTAGAAGTGGTGGGATCAAGTATGAAACTAAAGTATAATACATTAGACTAAGCCAGCTGATCTCAAAGACTTATGCTGGAAGGAAGTCACCCACTGCACCATCAAGATCAAGCTTGGGCCAGAAAAACATGGTTTAGCCTGGTCCAACTTTCATCTCCCCTCAAACTCAGTCTCACTTCATTTTCACAGAAAAATTCTTACACTAACAAGAGCTGTTGCATCTCCATTTCCACAAAGCACCTCTAGCTTAATCCTGGGGACACAGAGTGGCTTGGCAGAGTGGCCCTTGCAAAGGCTGGAAGATTTTCTGGTCTTTGATTATCCGACTGCTCAAGCATGAACACAACCTCAGTGCTTAGGCTGACAAGGTTGTTGAAGGTCACACCTGGAAATCTCTAGGACAGGCTTTTCAGACCAATATGGGGTTCAGTGAACATTATTTATATCATTTACATCTGCAGCCAACACTAGAGGTTGTGATATCCCAAATACACCGAGTTATTTATCTGACAGAATCATCTTGACACCTTTTTTTTTGTGGAGATCCAATCTATTCAATCTTAGATTTAAAGTGAATCCCATTTAACTATTCAGCCTTAGCCTTTGGCTTTCTCTGTAATCAGTAGCGGGAAATAGAAATTAATTCCAATCATAGCTGGACACTGATGATTATAGAGCTCAGTTGACCACACTTGTATCATAGATGAATCACTGAAGTGTCTGTACAAATAAGTTAGCTACTAATAAACTTTCCTAATCACCAGGCTCACATCTCACTGGAGCAGGTAAGGGTGCAGCGAAGTCTTGAAAACTGTGAGCTGGTCTGGAAAAAGCAAGAACCAGTCTTGTGAACTGAGAGTTTGTAGGCTGTGAGGCTACAATTGTCATTTTGCTGTGAAAAGTTGGTGTACCATCTCTCTGAATCAACAGGGTTGCACCAGAGAAATAACTTGCATAGATCATTCATCTTTTCAGGAAAAAGACACAGGAATATCCAGCCTGGTGGTTCTCTGCACTTGCTCCATCACAGTAATTAATAATAAAGGTATTACATTTTGGGCATGCAGCAAGGCAGAGACCTTGCTCTGAAAATCTTAGGGCCTGAGTGGGCTGGGCAGGAGTACTGAATTAATGCCCTGCAAAGAAGTAATTTTACACCAGAAGAATTCTGTGATTCCATCTCTCCTGAGATGGAAAAGCCACACCCAATATAGTTTTTCAAACTCTGCTCTTCTAACTTGTGCTCTCATGGTGGGTTTCTCAGACTGCATTTTAAACCAAGGGCAGATGCCAACCCAATATATTGTTTTGCCCCTTTATTATATAAAGGTGGTTGCCTTCTTCTGTTTCTTGGAGGTTATTTGCATTCCTAATCAGAGACACAATTTGGCTGAACAAATTTGGGAGTCCCCAGGATGAAGCAGAAATTTCAGCACAAATTTAATTGCTTGAAATGCATCAAGTTGCCATATTTTGTTTATTTCCTGAGATTCAATTACAAAAATTGCCAGCCTGTAACTCCAAATTGCATGACAACTGTTGAACTTACAGTCTCACAAGGATAATCACCCCAGAGCACAACAACACACACATTGCTCCACCACTATAAATGAACGTAACCTGCCAGTAATTGAAAAGGGCAGAATAAACTCCACACCTCCTTTATTCTCTGACTGGTATAATGAGGATGTTATTCTATTGTCTCCTGGGTGGGATCTTTTGCCACCTCAGTTGTTAGAGTTTTTTTTCTAGACATGTTGGGTACAAACATGGTTTCACTTGACAAAATGTCTGTGCCCTCACCAGTCTGTTCATCCTTGTCAAATCGGGATTTCACACATTGTTTTCTGCACATTCCCTAATCTTAGTGAAAGTTTCATTTCCTCAGCCCATTGCCACTGGCTATTAGTCTGGCACAAAACTCAAGCTCAAAATTAAAAAGATAAACCAGAGAAAAGACAGCAGACACAGCCACTATTGCTCTGCTTTCTCTTGTTGCAGAGAACAAAACATGCTTAATAGCACCATTGTGTTCTCTGGGAGCCAGAGAGACAGACAGATCTCTCTGGTACTTTGTCATACCCTGGGAATATTGCCTATTTCTAAAATATTCTATACCTGACTATTTCCAAAGATCATGATGGCAATAGACAGTGGAACATTTCATAGTCTAATGGATACAAACCACCAATAACAACATGGGGTTAGCCATTGTGGGTATTACTGATCAACAAGGTCACAGGTGACACTGTAGATCAAGTTTCAACTGTTGGAACCAAAAGACCAAAGTCTTAAAATGGCAATTCAAAATTTCCCACATAAGTAATTATTTCTTTTGTATTATGGTATCCCCATAAGACCGCAGGTATCTGACAGATTGGTAGTAATTTTTCCTGTTTGGTATAAGTAAAGAAATTGAGCTTGTTTAGAAAGGAGATTAAGTTATTTTGTATGAAAATACAAACATCCTTTAAAATGTAATGAAATGCTGTCAAGTTACTAAAAAAATACTGGGAGATTCTGACTTCTATGGGTGAAAAACTCTCTTCTCTAGTATAGAAAAGAATGATTTTCCTTTGAGCATTTAAATTTGTGAGCCAGTGTACTTTTATTATGTGATTTACACACCACACTGTATCACAAACACTTTGTTTCCTATTGTAAAATCCAAGATCATCTCCTAGTATTTCCTAACTAGGATTATTAAAATATTTTGTTAAGTTGAGCTTGAAGATAAGCTTTCATCCTGATGCTCCTGGAATTGCATACCAAGGGGCAGGAAAGGTGAGCAAGTGGTTCTGGCACTGGATTAGGCTTTGGGTTCAGTCACAAATTTCTTACAAGGTTCTTTTCACACTTGGAAAATTTCACTTATTGTCTTTATAATTCCACTCTTTATTTGTAAAATAAGAAAAGAATTACATTCCCCCTTTCTTTCATAATCTTGTCATTTAGACTCATTATCTGCTATCACTGAAAGGCACAGTTTTCTCTTTGCTCTATGTGTGGGCAGGTGCCCAGTCCTGTCCAGGAAGCATCACTGTAGCACCCTTGCTCATTAAAACTACTCAGCCATTCTTCAATCAAATGAAGAAGAAACATCAGGTTGGTAAAGAATTTATTTTTTTTTCCATAGATCCACATGGTTTGTAGGGAAACCTTGAACAGGGAATTTTTTTTTTCACTTCAAAGACACGATTTTTTGATTAAGTATCAGGTGAGAGAAAGCTTTACAACCATCCACAGTAGATTGTCAGAGAACTTCTATGGTAAAACAAAGTTCAGCTCCTCACCTGCAGAAGCTATGCTGAACTGCTGTCATGAAATATGTGGAATATAAAAATATCTGCATAGAAAGAATTCCAGGAGGCTACTAGCCAGAATAGATGGTGAGATTTAGCCCACATGGGAGAGAAATGCAGAAAACCAGGGTCTTTCTGCATGTAGACCTACAACTCCACTCAGTTCTGGGTTTCTGTTACTGTGTTCCTCTCATGAAAAACTAGGAAAAGCCTTGATTTCAACCACATGGGAAACGAGGAGTGCTTCACAATGCCAAACAGGTCTGCAGGACACAGAACCACATCCTGCTGACCTCTGATAGATACATACGTGGTACTTCTGCAAGAAACATCCTGAAACCACCTCTGCTACTTCAATAGAGAGAAGCAGCAGCTTCCTGAAAGAAGATGACTGAAAATGGAACCTAAGACTGCAGCTAAGGGCCATGAAGCATCTGAACTATCTTCTTCATCTGTGGCAAGAATCCAAAGACATCACTCAATACAAAGTATTTTAAACAGCTAAAAAGGTTTCAGAGGTCAGTGGTGAGACTACTGACACTGTAATGGATATACTGGTTACCAGTAGCACTGCATTGCTTATCTCCAGATGCTGCCTTGAGACGTATCATGGTTTAATGCTTTCCTAGTCAATAGATCACCATTATTATCTTTTCTCTACTTAAGACAAACTCAATTTCAGTAGAAACTACTGTCACTGATTTACCTTTTTTTTTCTAAGTACTAATTCACTGCAGCCAAAGTCACTTGTTATATATGAAGAATTCTTGATGCTTTCCATGATGTAACAGTTACTATTAATGCTAAAATTAATAGCAAAATGGTTAAGAAGGGGAAGTGAATAAAGTACTTGAATGAAGTACTGATGTCTAACCTGATCTGTTCCATTGCAGAATACCACGAACTTCACAGAATCACTTTAGTGTCTTGGGAAAAGGCAGAGAAAAAAGACAACTCTGGTCTGAGCACCAATATCTGCATAGGGATAACAGGTAACAGGAGCCATTTAATAATCTCTGGTGTCCGTCTTGCTAGCTCAGCTTGCACTAGAAATACATGCAACTCTTTCTTTTAGGAACAAATAATGGGTGTTCAGCAGCATGCTGGTGTCTGGCACACAGGTGCCAGATAACGTAAGGTAGTTTGATATTTTCTGGGAAATCCCATCTGCTATATATGCTACATGCATTTCTTATTATTTGTAAGCTTGGCAAAGGAGTTGATTAGGAAGATAAAGTCTCTGAAAAACATTTTGGACAAAGATGCCAGCACCAATTGTACAGTAAAAGATATCATGTCTGCCAATACACACACACACCACATTCTGCAGGCTGCTTATATTTGCCCCTCAATGATTTATTGCACAAATTACTGGAATTGTTAAAGAGTACAAGCCCCATCTCCTTATTTCTATTTGGTATAGATTTCATAGTGAAAGGATGTAGCTTCCGCAACAAGCAATATTTCTATGGTAGTTATTCTTTACACTTAGCCAGTAAGAATATCCTTTCATTCAGGGCAGTCTCTGCATATCTTTGCTTTCTCTCTTGCTACAGGCAATATAGGTGAATGTTATATTTATTCAGTTCTACATTTAAAAAAGCTACTTTTTGCACAACCACTTCTCCAGGAATTAAACTCAATGATGGCATTTTGAGTTTTAAAATGAATCACTCACCCATTATTTGTGTGTGCACAGTAATCAGTAGTTAGATGAACCCATTTGGTGTCCACCAGCACTCAAAAGTCTGTTGAGTAGATCTCAGAAAACAGCTCTCCATAACAGTATGTGCTCATCTATCTATTTGTGTGTGTTTATTTGTAAGATCAGTACCTTAATGAAATGTTTCCTTAAAAAAAGTCTTTAAATCCCCTAGAAGTATAAGGGTGGACAAGAGATTATGTCAAATAGTGAGCCCAATAATAATAAAACAACAATTCAAAGGAAACACTTCTTTTTGGAGGCAATATTAGAGGACCAGATTTTCCTACTAGTGTAGATGAGGACTGTTTTAACAGACAAGTATATTAACTGAACATCTTCACTGATCATGGCAATGTACAACTATGACTTTTTGGATAAACTACAAAACATTTTTACTGATGTATTTTTTTACTGTAAAGAAGGTATTTACTTCTCTAGTTGGTGACTGCCTGGCTCTTCCATTCAGTGCACAGCAAAAGAGGAGATACCTCTCAATGTTTCCTTTGTGCACATACAGATACACATACAAAACCCTAAAGCAACATACTGCACTTCCTCCCATTTTTAGATCATACATATTTCATTAAGCTTCATGCAGAGTGTCTTCTGATTTATGGTAATTGTCAACAAAAGCAAAAAATGCCGACAATTTTAACCCTGGAGTACTGAGGATTTCACTGGGATAAAATTAAAATGTTTAGAGGGCTGAAAAAAACCCCACAACACCCTAAGCCCCTGGGAGTCTGACCCTTGAGATGTTGTCTATTTTTTATTTTATTTTACTGCGTTTGTTGTCTGCAGAAGCAGATGCCAGCAGCAACATCTGATGTACTGGACACCTCCAGTGTTATCCCAGCATGCTCATGGCCTGGAGGACTTGGAGTGAGACTAATTTCCATATCAAACCCAATTTAGATGAAACATCTTGGTTTAAAAAAAAAAAAAAAAGCCGGCGCATCAATAGCCCCTTGATTAGATTTTCATCTCCTGAGCAGACAAATATGAATATTTATTACCATGAATGCAGATTTCCCTCTTTCCATTGCTCTGATCTTGAATATTACCCACTGCTAATTTTTATGAAAATTTGGGCAACATAATGTTTTCACATAAACTGACAGTTCTTGAGATAATCCCGTTATTGTTTGGTGGGAAATGACAGTTTCCACTTATTCATGTGTTAACGAGGGATTAAATATTGTTTTTCATCACCGTAATCTAAGATGGACTGGAAATTAAAATTTGAACATTGTGCATTAGCAGAGCTTTGAGGGCCAGAATTTGTTTGCATTCACTTAGTGAAGATCTGTAAATTAACAGTTTGACAATCAAGTGAAATCCCTATCACAAAAACAGCATTGGCATTTGTAAAATGAAGTTATTTCTCTACCTGCAAGAGGTAAAGAGCCATAGTTTGCAAAATGACATCCCTTTGAAAGACTAAAGTGCACAAGTGAACTGCTGTCAGCCCAAATGGTCCCTGGGCATTAATGGACCAGGTCATTTTCCTGTGGCACAGAATCATATCCCTCCTCTTTGTCGCAGGTTCTGATACTCAAACACTTGATATGCTCAGATCACACTGAAAAATCTCTTTATGACAGACCTCTCCTAATGCTAAAAGCAGCCATATTGACACAGGAGCTGTTTTCATGCATGCCAAAGGGCTGTGCTCCTGCCCTCTCCAGGTCCTGGCACACAGTACACAGACACACATAATTCTTTCCTGAAATGGGTACTTTATAGCTACATGCTGCAGCTCCAGCAAAGAATGAGTTATCTCTTCAATGTTTGTGCCTAATGCCCAGCAATGCAAATCAGAGATATCAAAGTGAAAACAGAGACCCATCAGTGACATTTTGCAGTGCATGAGCCACTACATTGCTGCTTCCACTGAAGTTTTGAATAACAAATTCAGTTCAGTAGGTTGGTTGCTTTATTAGAAAACCCCAACATTTCCCTCTGACACCAGCCAAGCAAAACTAAAACTATGCTTAGTCAAAGCAACTCAAACATCTGTCTAACTAAATTTTAAATTATCCCATCAGGATAAATCTTGTGGATTCATGGAAAAAAAACCCCAAAACTTGAGCTTCAACAAAACTAATTTTATAAGATTCCTCATGCTTAAGTTTAGAAGACTTTTAAAAACATTCTGACTAAAATATGGTATTATGTCTAGAGCACTTAAAGCCTTGTCTTTTGAAGGATGAAGCACTTAAAATTACTAAAAATAAATGTCACAGCAACTCTGGTAACTAGATAGAAAAAAAAAAATGTCACTACCTGTAGATGAAGCTTTAAGGCACGTACGTGACTTAACATCTGCACTACAAAGTAGACAGTGCTGTAGCTACCTGCTGGGAATGGCCTGGACACCAGCTAGACTTAGAAGCAAACAGCCTAGAAAAGACCTGGTGTGTGCAGTTGATGGACACGACTCACATGGGACAAACATGGCACCATGATTTGCTCTGTATCCTCTTCTTGTTCTATAAATTCTGATAAATCTGTAATGCACTTGATGTCAGGGATGGCATCATGGCTTGGATCTTAGACCAAGGCACTTCCTTTCTGTGCTCACAGAACTAGAGCAGAAGTTCTGGTGAATGTCATTCCATGACAACCTGGAAGGGAACACATGTTGCCCAAGGATTGATAGAGGGCTGAGGGACCAGGATCTGCCACTTCTTCCTCTTCTCAAATAGTTAAAAACTGTTTGAGATTGCTTGAAATTCACATGTTCCTGACAGGATCAAGGTAGGAGGAAGAATCATCCTTCTCACAATTTCTTACCAGCTCTATCACTCAAACTTCAGACAGTTAAAAAGAATTCAACCTACAGCTTCCCCAGCCAACCCATTTCACTCCTGAAAATTTTATTTTTCTTTGAGTCACAATGAACTAGCTGCTGGTAGAGGGAGGAGGCTGAATTTTATGAATCAGTAAGATACCAAGTACAAGCAACCACACACTTCTATGTAAAGAGCCTAGATATATGCTTTAGGAATATATTAAATACAGGCTGCCAAATCATAGGGTAGGTGATAACACTGATTTTTAAGCAGAATTACCCTGCAGTTTGCTTTATGTAGTCAGTGCTAGTATCTAACTCTCCTGTCTCTATAGATCTCTAATGGTCTGTAAGGTAAACTCTGCTTTAAAAGACATGGCATGACACGGCCTAAAACCAAAACAAATGCTTAAAACAAACGTATGCTACTTCCTTTAACAGAACAATCTTAAAAAAGACAAAAAGGAACAACACTGGTAGGATGCATAAGTTAAGCCACAAGGCAAACCATATCTTGTTTCATTTTACATGATACTGAATAAAAATTGAATTGCTGTAGTTGCCATGGCAACTGCCACATCACTTGGCACTTCTGCTCCTTTAAATCACACAGCGCTACTGTAAAGGAATTCATGAACCAACATGACACTTGAATACTTGTGCTTTTCATACTGTTTCAGGAAGAAAACAAAAATCAATACACACTGATATTTGCCTGTGAAAATCAGGTTTGTTGCATTTTTCTGAACATTATAATCCCTCATTTCCTTGTCGTGTTCTTTAAAAATTTGTTAAGAAGGTGGAGGGCGTTGTCACAATCAGAGCACAAGAGAAGAAATTACTACTGACACCTGATTTCCAGACTGAAGCTGTGACCTGTCATTCAAATGTCAAAATACCTCTGCTGTGCAATATTCAAATCAAATACAGGGGATAAACATTGGAACTTTGCCCCTCCACAGCCAGACGGTGTGATATGTGACAGAAGACAAGTCTCAGTAGCATCCCAGCATCTCAAACTTAGCAGTGGCTTAAAAGAAAAGTCTAACTATAAACCTAAAACTAAGACTTTGCAGAGTTGGGGCCATGATTTATATTGTTTTAATGTGCTCTGGGTATAACAGGCAGCCACACAAGGTATATGACAAAATAATGTGGTAAAATAATATACATATTCATGCTGCATATTTTTTGGTTTTATCTTGTCGTTTATTAACACTCTGAATGCAATTTATATGAAAAACAGCCCTCTAGTGGGCTATGTACCATAATGAATAGTTAATAAATAGCATTAAAATTATCTCTAAATATTAGCTAAAATTCATTTTGCAAAAACATACAAGACCTTAAATAAATGAGCCATCCAGCTCCATCATTCTCTTTGGAGAAATTTAATGTTCTGCTTAGCTTTCTTCCTTAAAGCTCCTGAAGCACTGCCTCTAAATACCACTAACTTCTGATTAGCACCACTTTACGTGTGTACTTATCAAACTATAATAGTGAGATATTATACACTGTCCGTAAACCCCCATAAAAGTATGGTATTAATAGTAGCATTTCACATAAAATATAATCTTTGAATTTTTAAGGGTTACACTGCTTTGGAATCTGTAATTTGT
Source organism: Turnix velox (assembly GCA_013400935.1). NCBI lineage: Eukaryota > Metazoa > Chordata > Aves > Charadriiformes > Turnicidae > Turnix > Turnix velox. The sequence continues at coordinate 138,525 of VZTY01001079.1, read as the reverse complement.
GGGTAGGACATCAAGTCAAATTTGCTCATGGTACCTTCCCCAAGAATATTTCTAGGATTGTACTCCTTAAAGTTTTTAATTTAATGATTATTTTTCTTATTTGTATAAGTAGCCTTAAAGTTACTTGCCTTACAGCAAAGAGCCCATCCAGGACCTGACACATGCCTTGTTATAGTAATGTATTGCTTCAAAACACTGTCCTCCTGGAAATCTCTGACTGCTAATCAGCACAACCACAGCCATCCTCAAATGTCAACAGCAAGAGCCATCTGCAGGATTTCCAATTCCAGCTCTAATGTAACAGGAAAAAAATGAATTTGTTTATCTCTAAGCCATGGGTTTTGTAGGAAAAGATACTGAAAGTGGGATCATGGGAAAAAAAATCATTCCCGAGGTGTCCCCTGGCCTAAGAATGCTTGAATTCCAATGCAGAGGTTCCCCCATAGGCACCTGTTACCTAATTACCCTGTTACCAGGCTAATTACTTCTGGTAAACAGAGGGTGGGTTTCAACAGAAGCTGAAAAACTTCCCTCTGACTTAGGCTGCAACCCAACTATTTATGCACACACAGCTGTTGCTCCTACACCACTGTCAGTATCAGTGCTACCTTATCTCAGGTACAGCATCCCTCCCTATCCTAGTGTACCTCTGGGTGTACTACCTTCCCCAGATCAGGATGTTTCACTGATTGCCAAGATGACACTATAAGACCAGGCTAACCTGGTCTTTACATGACAGAAGCCAGCCCTTAGCACTCTACCTAGTAGTTAGAGAAGGTCACAAAAAAAGCTGACACCTTGTTCTTCAGGAGCTGCAAACGATGCATGAAGTTCTGCACTCACTCCAATTCTTTATGGATTTCCAATATAATTCTGGGTAAAATTAGTGCACATAGACATTCATGACAAAATGTGGTAACACTAAGAAAGATTTGAAAGTTTGAAATCCTATTCCTGCCTCCAAGAAGCTTTCACATCACTGGAAAGCATGTTTGATCATGTCCTCTAGCTTCACTAGAATTTTAAATGCAGGTTTCTTTATTGTAGTAAAATCACTCCATGCAAAAATCAATATAATCCTACACCCATCAAAATACCTCTAAATGAGAATATCCTGAAACGTGTCAAAATATCACTGGCATACCTCTAAATGTTCTAGAAGAGAGCAAAGTTTTCATTTCACATCTATTTTGGGTTATTTCCATTTGGTTTAGAAAACTATTCCAATTATTACATCAGACATATGAAAACTATGATTCAAATCATTCAAACAAAGTTATAGTCCCAGTGATGAGTATTTTGTGCAGCCTTACTGTATTACCTTAATATATTCCTGAGCAAGTGCTGCTTTACCTGTTCAAGACAGTAATAGTGTTATTGCCTTGGTTTGTTCCAGGTCTTGAATCAGTTAATTTATTACTAAAATCATAGACTTCCAGCCTGCAAAACCTGATTTGAATCTTTACACTTTCTTGAGCCTGATCTGTTATACTGAAACTGGCACTGAAAACATATTTGGACTAGATGATCTGAAAGATCCATTGCAACCAATGCAATTCTATGAAATTTCAGCCAAAAGCTGAATAAACAGTAATATTCCATGCCACAGTAAGTACATTTGAACAATTATTTGAATTTTTTTCTTCTACTGGATATGGACTTGAACCAGAAAAGCTCTGGTCACACTCACACTGAAAAGTATTGCACTCTGTGGTGTTGTGGCTCATGGTGCCTGCTCATCTCTCTTGGGCTGGAGAGCAGCTATAAGTTCAGCTGGATTAATGCCCTTGTGGAAATGGAGCTCCTGACTCTGCTAAACCCTGAACTCAGCAGGAATCAGGGGAGACATACTACTTCTAAGGAAACTTTCCCTCTGAAACCAAATACTGTCCCCAAGATCTTGCAGCGATGCTCAGCCAAACAGATTAACAACTTCAACTCATACTTTTGCAAAATGCACTGGACCACATCAGGTTGGGAGATGAGAAAATGGAGTTATGGTTCCTGCTTAAATGCTATTTAGCTCTTCATCGTTTCCACCAGTACTATGCCTCTTCAGCTGTTATGCAAACACATGCATAGATAAGACAACACTTACATCCATACGCTCAACTATATAGGAGGTTGGACTTCTGAAGATGACCTTAGGACTTCAGAGATTTATTTCGTATGTAGGAGATCAAAAGAAAATACCTCAAAGACAGCACCAGCTTTGTTGGATCTGAATAACCAAGAAGGTGAAAAAAGCTCATGATAGATTTGTGTGGCACAAAAATTATGCATGACAAACAAATCTCTGAGGGCTAACAAGTGAGTTTTGCAGCTGTTACAGGTACTGTAAAACTCCTAACAAACAAACATCTTGGTAGTATGTAATTTCAGAAACAGGCAGCACTACTGCAACGTACTGGTTTTCTCTATGGCAGCACTACTCCTGTTTCCCTGGTATAACAGCCTCCTCGCAAATAATGTGGATGCCAAAATAACTAGCTCTTTAAGAGTGATACAGAGCCCATCTTACACCAAATCAACTATCTGGACCTGTCCTATGACCATTGAATATCCTGATGGCAAATGTTAGATGTTGAGGTGGATACATTAAGGAAGTATCAATAAGGGTCTGTTACCCAGTAACCTGATCTGCTTATCCACAGTCCAGACAACTCTTTGCTTTGCATCATCCATACCTTCCCATGAAATGCATGCAACCTTTAAGGCATCCTGACACATGAGCAGCTTCTGACAGCAGTTCAAGAGCTTATTTTTAATCCCACTAAAGCAGAACCTCCTCCTCACTAACACAATACAGCTACTCTCAGCTCTATAAAAAAACCTCACTGAAACTGTGGAAATTTTCTACATGGCATAAAGATGATCAACTGTATTGTGGCTGTGCTAGACTCCAGACATACTTATGCAGTGACATAAGAGAATTCATTGTCCCTCCCTAGACATGACAGAACAGCTCGGTGAACTTGGTGTGAATTTTATAATCAGTTGTTGCTTTTGAAATGCTTTTCTGGAGATGGACAGAGAAAGAGGAGCTCTGTGAAGCATTTCTCTTCCGCACAGAGATAGTTTCCTTCCACCACACCCAAGGCTGAGGTAGTCCCCGGAGTCTACACATTTCTTACTGAATCACAAATCCTGCTACACATTAATAATAGCAGAGCTTAGAACAGCTCCAGCATTTGTTCATACAGCTGCTCCATTTGCCACCAGTATCACAGCCATATTTCTCTTGAGCTATTTCAGATAAGAAACCTGCCATGCAAAATCAATTTTTTTATTTGATAGTCCTGCAAGTGGAGATGATATATCCATTAACTTCAACATGAATCTGACCTACTGCCCAAACAAAAAGGCCATCTCTCATTCTGAAACTAAAGAGTTTTTCCTAAGTACATGAGATTTGAGCATCCTGACTTTGATTTACAGTTACCATTACATATAATTCCATTCTTCACACTGTGAAGAAAAGTAAATCTTTAGTCAACAAAAGACTCTTTCATTATGTTAAAAAAATGTACTTTCTATTATTTTAACACCGTTAAACAAAAAGGTGAATAAAAAACAAACTGCAAAACTGGATTAACATAGATTTAACCTGAAACAGCCTGAATCTGATACCCTATCAACAAAGGGACAGCTTGGTTATGGCACTCCATTATTTTTCGTGTAGGTGAGATTGCAGAAATGTATTCATTATGTACACAATCATATCTGATAAGACTTAGAAAAGGAATGTACACAGCTAGGAGAATTCACATCCAACAAAATACATAAGCAGCTGAATAAATGTTCTTCCATCACCTTAATGTTACAAATCACTTGTCTCTTTCACTGCTTATCATCACATCTCAGATGTAACCTGGAATATATTTAAGCCAAAATGTCTGCTTCCCTTCAGTTCATTAATTTCCCCTTTTTGCCTTCTAAAAATATATATTTGGCAGAGTATAGAGCACAACCTTCTGACAAAGTCTTAATTAAATCAAATAGTATCATCATTTTTAAAAAAGAGAATAGCCTAAACATATGAGGAAATCTCTGCAATGACTTTTCCTAACTCAGACACAAGAACCAGACTGGGAAGATATGTAGAAAGAAAACTTTTCCATTTTTTTCCAGTTCTATTATTTGGCCATAAATAAGCTAGAAAGTCTTTGAGGCTGCATCTCCAGTATGTCCTTAAACTACCACGGGACAACAACCCTATTCCTACAACATGGATTAAGGATGGAATGAACAGATGACAACTTCTTGCATTTCAAATATCCAAAGGTGCTTACTTCCTCCATTGACCACATAAAAAATAAGTCCTTCAATAGCAAGCACCTGAACTGAAGTGGGCTTTCATTTTCCAGCTGAATTTGAAGCCAGCCATTCAATGATTGGAATCAGACAAAGTATATGGAAATGTTTCATTAGCATGAGAAGGCCTGTTGGCTAAAAGTTTACTGAATGTGGTTTCCATGATCTGTACCACAGTCCTTGTTCTCCTGCTAATTAGAAGAAATCTGGGCCCACAGGTAGCACAAAAACAAGCTTCACTCTGGCTTGAAGTCAGGACACAGCTTGAGGTGCACAGCCATGCTCCAGGCTATACTACCCAGATCCTGAGGTTGTGCACCCTTGAGAACATCACCTAGCTAAATCAGCTCCAGTTAAGGAGAGATTCTGTCTTTCATTATCTGGCTATTTCATTTATGTTTGTTTCCAGTTCCTATAGATCTGTCTCCGAGCATTTCAGCAGATCTGTGTCGGTCCCTCTTCTGGATCAACTCTTAACAGTTTGAATAAAGTTATGCAAAGAAAAAGATAATCAGAAATCCTGGCAAGTTAACTTCTTAGATATGAAATTAGAAATATTAAAAAATACAAAATAATTAAAAAAGAAAAAAGTAAATCCCTACAGTATGTCACAAATTAGGAATTCATTATTCTTAATACTGAGAATAATGTAATCACAAGAAAAAAGCATTTGTCTAGCCCTGTGAGCATTCACCACCAGCAAAATAACTGAAACCAAAGGCAAAAAAAAATGCATACACAAAAAGTATTTCATAAAATGTTCTTAACAGATAGCATTGTCTTTCTTAATAAATAATGAACTGCTTAGTGGAGATTTTGCTTAGTGGTATCACCATAATAACAGACTTATGTTTTATTTATGTTTTTAGTTACATCCAAAATTAGCAAGTTATTCACTGTCAGATTCTCTGTAACATCTTTACCCAAAATTTAAACTTTCATTGATCTAGATAATTTAGCACTCCATCAAAACCAAGGGCACTAATATGGTAACTTCAGTTGTGTTCACCTTTGGGGATTTTCTTTGTCGCACAAGGAAGAAAAAAAACCCTTGATTTTTTAAAGCTGGCTGCACTTTTCTCTTAAGGATGGTATTTTTTCCTCTGTGAGATGCAGTGCTATTTGTGCAGCAGATTGTATTTTGACAGATGCAACTGTATCACAAAAAGGCCCTTAGCACTATCAGACTGGTAGCTCCAGGACTTCTTAAAAAAAACCTCTAACAATTAAAATGTTTGTGAGAGTATAAAATACCCCCAAGCCACTTACCTCCCCCACACCAGTCTGCAGAATTCTCAGTCCAGTTGTTTTTTCAAGTTTCTCTTTGTTTATGGCTGTAAGGAAAATTAAAATGGAGAGAATAAGAGGGAAGCCGGAGTATGCTTGAATTTGCAGTGTTTACAGTATAACCAACCTTCCTTCCTCCATCAATAAATTCATGACACTTCCTATGGATTCCAACAATGTAGTATCTTCCCCTATGTCCAGTTTTATGAATGTGTAGGTATTCTGTTAATTATTCATTATTATTATGTGAAAAAGAGAGCAAAACTCATTCTAGTTACCTTGTACACACAGTATCACACACATTTAACACATATACAAAATATGGTTCCAAAGTTCTCCTCACTGGAAACTTCCCAGTGACCTTCCTTGCAGTGAAGAGCAGGGCAGCACCTTCCCTTTACAACAGCACTCTCAACGTGTAGAAAACATTACAACAAATAGAGGGGAGCCAACAAACAGAGGTAACTCAGCAGTTAAGATAATTAGTTAATTTCATAATATTAGGATATAACGCACAATGTTTTCTTTAAGATTTAGGGTTTTTTTTCCTATTTATCAGCTTCTGTATCAGTAGAAACATTCAAAACAAACAATCCAGCATAAACCAGCTAAATGCAAAACAGAGGCAGAGATCACTAGGACTACATTTAGACTTGCAACTCAAACCTGCCCAGGGCATAAACTTGAGCACTTTCTTACTATTACTTTGATAGTATAATTTTGCCTTTTGTCCATGATTATTCTTACAGGACAATGCCTAAACAAAGTTCTGGGTCAGCACAAGGATGAGATTACTCCCAGTTGTGGCTATAGGTAAGGTCACCTAATCTTGGATGAGAAGACTTTAACCTTCTAGACAGATACACATGATGTCAGTTTGCCAAAACCCCAGGCACCCAGCTTGATTTATTTATAAGCAGAAATGAAGCCCTGCAGCCCTGTTAAACTCTCCTCCCTTTAGCCATCTAGTCATTGACTATGTAATCCAAGTGAGTCATCTGGGTTCTCTCTGCAGTCAACGGAAAGGCATGGACAGTTAATAGGATGAGTCATCCCACATATCTCACACACATCTGCAGGCACCTAACTCTGTCCTTTGATTGCAGATACAAATTGGATAGACCCAGCTTCTCAATTCAAGGTGCCTAAAGGTAACATTCCTACCAGAAAGGACAAGAAGTGCCCTAGAACTTGTCATACTCTGTAAATTTACATTAAAATACTGAAAAGATTTAATATATTTTTCTTTCGCTTGAGAAAAATACTCTTTAATTGTTGCAGATCAAAACATACTCAAAACAGTTCAGAGTGCAGCAGAGAATTCCCAGAAGCCATGTTATTGTCAACTGATACTTTATTTAGTTTCTCTACATTGTAAGACAAATGTCTCACATCAGTTTTTCAGAGATGAGTTGTATCATTAGGGCTCTATCTCATCTCATATATCCAGACTGTATGTACAAAGACTTGAGAAGTGAAACCTCAAGCAATTCTAACACAGAGAAACATTTCTGACTGCTTTCAGCAAGGGATGAATGATTTAAAGAGGAAAACTCTGTCCACCTTTTTTGACTCACACATCTTTATTTTTCCCTCTTTTTAAGATGCAAGCAATTTAGCAGATAGAAACATGGACTCCCAAGCTAAGAATGGTTAAATGAATGTCTTGCTGGATGCAGCCCAAGACTGCTTATATTAAATACTTATGCTATGCTTTACACATTCACAAAATTATTATTCCACTCAGAGTCAGAGGCACAACATGAGAAGGAGCATTGCCTGGACCATGCAATTTAAGACTACCTTTTCCCTGTGTCATGCAGTATGAATTTCCAAATAGTAAATCTTTACCAAATAGCCTAACTTTCATCCTTGGGATGGACTTGAAACTCTGTTGCTCCACTGGTGGCTGCTGATCTGCTACATCACATGACAACATCCCTTTGGATGTGCCATCATTCTCTTGCAATCATTTGCAATGTGGTCACACTGACCCCCTCACATATTTACATTAAAGACAAATTTAGATTAATAAAAAAAGAAAGCTCCACAATCAAGTAATTGGTCCAAGAAATGATTCTTTGGTAGCTAAGGTAAAGCAAATTGCCCATCAGCCTGACTGCAATATACACGGGTGTAAGTAAATAATAAGCACTAAATCTCAGTGTTTAATTTCCTACTGCATGAACAGTTAATGAAAAATATTTGGTCTACTGAATTGCTGAATTTTATAATTACTATTACATAGGAGATTTCCTGAAAACTCTAATTATTGAAAATTTGATATTAAAACACAAACAAAAGTTTACTTATCTCCTTTTCCTCTTGATATTACCAAAACCACAAAAGACAGCTGTGATGGCCATGCTAATGTAAACCCTGTCAAAATTAGGAGGTACGAAGGCACTACATGTTACCGATTAAATCATAACCTGAAAATAGTCAAGTTCAGCTCAGGCACTGTCAGACTGTGGAGAGAGTCTCTGATGTGTTCATGCTAGGAGGAGCATATTTTATCTTGAAATCCACAAGCAGTTCAGAAAAGTGAAGAAATTCTGTCAAAAACACTGGTGATGAAGCTGAAGCACCAATTAGATACCAAACAGCTGACTTCAGTTGCCAAACAGTGAATAACAGTATCAGGGATTGGAAAGGACCAAGAGTCCAATCTAGTTCAATCCACCCGCTGGAGCGGGAACACCTGGTCAGCATCCAGGTGGGTTTTGAATGTCTCCAGAGAAGAGGCTCCACAACCCCTCTAGGCAGCCTGTTCCAGTGTTCTGTCACCCTCACTGTGACAAAGTTTTTTCTTACATTTCTGTAGAACCTCCTGCCTTCCAGCTTACATTGCTCCGAGTCCTATCATTGGAAGTCACTGAGAAGAGGCTGGCTTCATCCTCCTGACACTCACCCTTTACATATTTATAGACATTAATGACATCAATAAAACAATAAAACACAAGCAATCACCTATAGACAGATGAGAAAAAAGTGATGAGAAAATGAAAACACATTTTAAGAACAAGCTATTAATCCTTAGAAAATCTGCCTAAATCTTTAAATAGTATTTTGGTATGTTCCCTGTGAGCTCTTTTTGCAATACAAATACACATTGGATGACATTTCTGTTGCAAATTTTATGAACGGAAATTATAATTCTGGGCAGTATGGTACACAGTACATTGCATCAAAGTTGATTTTTTATGGCCACAGTTTAAAGTCCTGAAATACTAGTAGAGAACTGACAAGCTCCTCAGCAGAGAGCCTTAACAAAAACAGCTATTCACAAAAAAAGAAAATCAAAATAACCCCAACCTTGCCCAGTTAGCAACATATAAATCCCTTTTTTAATCTTCCACTGAAACAAAAAGGGCTTCAAAACACACAAAAAAGCAGGCCTTTAAATTAAATTCACTAGATGAAGGATATGCAAATTACCTGAAGAAGCGGAGCCCTATAATGTTCTCAAAATTCTGCAATAGCCTATTTAATTAGTATTTTAATTTATCAGAATAATTCTTTGCACTTGACAATTTATGCAGTATTCCATATAATTAAGCACGTAGCTACAGTGAAATAATTTTGCCCACTCTCTGTATACCAGTTATTTTAACCTGAAAGAATCTGTGGAAGTCTCTTCTGTGATCTAAATTACAATGGGGACAATTTAATGGCTTTGCTCTATTAGAGAGTACAATGAGGTTGTTACTGGGTGTTTGAGGGTAGTGATTGTCACTGTTCACATTCTTCACTAACCCGAGTGAGGTCTGATGTGTTTTCAGAGGGCTAACATTTATTTCTTTCAGCAAAGTTATCTGTCAGGGGCAGAGTCAGGAATTTGAGTGGCTAGTTTTGTAGTCAGAGGGTTTAACCTTAGAGCCTGTCAGATATTTTAGGAGAAGCAAGTTACACAGGGCTCAGAGCAGACCTCCAGTCTCATTATAACACTTCTGAAAGAAGGAAGCCCTGACAAATGAGCAGTTTACAAAGGTTTGCTGTACAGCAGGTTGCCAAGCACAACTGCACCCTCCAGCTTACTCAAGGGAGTACATGCTGGAGTAAGTGAGAAGAGGGAAAGGTTTCTGCAGGAGGCATCCTGGGTCTACCTCCTGTGCAGCTACAGGATTTTCTGCTCCAGAGAAGAAACCATCCTTAAGTATGAAAACAATTTCTGGGAAGAGGGTGTCAATCACAGGGAAACCTTACTTTTCTGCTGTGAACCTGACTTTGAGTGTGTGCAGTATTTAACTGAATGCAGGAAAAAAAAAATGTCCTTATAGACATATGATTCCCCTGACCTCTATTACATACCCATTTTTGAATGAGCCAATTCATGCCCTAGACTCACTAACTATATTGACTAGACCTCCAGTCAATAAAGTGATGGAGGGCAATTAATGCAGATTTACTGTAGGCTGTCAGATAAATTCCACAACTGTCTTTTTCCCCAGCAGCTTGTTGCAAAGCTCCTTTCACAGCTCTTCATTGAGGAATGGAAAGGGAAAAAGAGGATGGGAAATCCAGAGAGAGAGTAAGAATTTATTACAGCTTTTCACTTTTTAACAAGTTTCCAAAATCTTAGACAAGCAGATGCTGCTTTTATTTACATCAAGTCGACTTTGGTTTTTTCTTCCCCACAAAGAACTCCCAATTAAATGGACAAAGAGTTCCCCAAGTATATTGAAAGTTTCTCCAGAGAGTGAACCAGAAAAAATCCCTTTGTTTGGCAGACTCTTGTGCTATGCAGTGCAAATAGATAGCAGATACTAAAACCTCTGCCCTTTGCCATTCCATGAAGATGGATTTCCATAGTATTTGGTCTGTCTCCCAGCTGAGATGAACACAGATCCAGAGTAAACTGGCCTTTGCACAATGTATCTCCCAAACCTGCTGAGTAGCTCCATGTCTTTTCCCCATGCAACAATAGGTTTTTCCCATCTCATTTGCTTCCCTAGCTTGGAAGGATTAAAAAAAATACTTTAGCTAAAAATTTTATATTTGGGTATCACCATGTACACAAGAACATGCTCTCTGTAACATAACTAAAGTCCCTAATATTGGTCTATGTGTATACGGCAGTTTGTGCATCTGTAAAACTTTCTCCCAGGGGAGAAGCACCACCAGACCAGGAGTAAATGAGTCTAAAGTAGAACATGAGCATTCAAAAAGCTCCAGCTTGAAACAAAAGTGACAAACTCAAGATGCCAACACAAAAAGAAGGGTCCCATTACTAAGTTTTACAATTCACTCAGTGATGAATAAATGTATAGGCTGCAGGCAAAAGGCCTTTCCTGGGTGGTGGAATGAGAGAGCTGCTTCATGTGTGATTCCTAGTTAAGTGGCAGCCAGACCTGGAATGAAAAAAACCTGCATACAAGTCAAAGCTGTGTAGCTGCACTAGCGACAGCATGCTAAATATTATGTCATATTTAATTTTCAAGTCATTTTTCAAATTATTTTAATTAGATATTGTTTCAAACTCACATGCATTAATTTAATTTCCTATATCAACATCTCAGCTTTCAATCTGTTCAGATGCAGTACCTTGTTGCCTGAAGTAATTTAAAATATTGTTTGTATCTGCAACATTTTTGTGGCACACATCCTTCACAACCTGCCTTAGCCAATAAAACCAGCAGATGGAAATTTGGGCCATGCCCACCACCAGTACTCCTTTGCCTTCTCACAGCTTTCGGTATAAGTCAGCCAAACCTCCACACACACAGTGAAGCAATTCTCCATCCCTGTTTGTCTTTAATTCTGTTCACAAGATACATTTGTCAGGCAAATAGCAGCACTGCATGTTGCCATGAGAGAAAAATTGGCCCATACTTCAAAAGCTGGCAAGAGCTGTTTATTTTTCACACTCATTCACTAAAACAGCACCACTTTCCTCTCCCTGAAACATCTTCCTTCCATGTCTCTAATGTCCCATGGTCAGACAACATTCGAGGATAAATCAGCAAAGACCTGATACATCAGAACCTCTGGTAGCTGTTTGCATAGGTAAGGGATGCATGATAAATATATTCTTTCTGCCTGTTTGGATTTATTTTTACTTACTTAATAAATAGCTGTTCAATTGTATGTTTTCCCTTAAATGTCCTTTAAAACGAGCACATCACTACTCAAAATTGTAGTAAAGGAATTCATGATACAGACAACAACATTTCTGTATTCCTCTGGAGCTTTTTTGTTGATTGTGGGAGCCATTTCTACTAACTTTGCCATCTTAACTAAGAAATCAGCCAAGGCTCCCTCACTAGTCAAGAGAGCAGGCATCAGCAGAGATTGACTTATCTCCTCCCAAGATAGTTATCATTTATTCATCACATATAAATATATAGGCCTGGAAATGCCTCTTGGGTCAACCAATCAATTTTACTTTTTTTTTTTTCTCCAACAAGCATATCCTTGTAAAAAACATACGTAGACGAGCTCCAAAATACTTCACCTATAAAACATCCTATTGGCAATGCCATGGCTACAGAGAGGAATTTTTCAAGTGTGGTGTCAGTGTAATAGCTCTGTTGCTGAAGTACTTATAAAACCAGTTTATATGAATTATAACTTTAGAAATTAAAACCTTTAATCCATTTAAAATGCCTGAGAAAACCATTATTGAAAGTTTTTTCCTAAATAATGTAAGGAGGTTGATGTTCATCAGAAGAGGAATTTTGAGCACTAATAATAAAAATAACCTTGATTTGGCTATGTATGTTTTACAGATATACATATCTACACATTTTTTAATTTATTGACCATTTTAATAGAGACAATTCTATGTTGCACATCAATCAATTCTATGTTGCACATCAGTTCACTACATATATGTATAACAATTTGCTCCCATGCTTAAAGCAATTATCTATTATTTATAGCTAAAGGTGTATGAATTCATCCAGCATTGGCAGAAAGTGAAAAGACATGTCATTCCACTTTTCAGATCAAAATTCATTCACAAATATTCTTTGACAAATTTCAGCTCTGTTCAGAAAATTCAGATCACAGACCTGCAGTACGTTGAGTTGAAGCAGAATTCCTCCAAGTACACCAACATGGATTGACTACCAGTGCAAGTGCATGCAATTTTGTCTCAGCAAGTTTTACTCTCAGCTGATTGCTAATCAACTTTTAATTGTACTTTTTAAAGTCCCAGTTCGCTTAAAGTTCACCATCATATGTTCAATTTAAACACTTATAAATTGCATGGCATGATTCGTGGTCCCATGGGATGAGTGAATAAGAGGGACCATCTGCATCTCTCAGCTCATCTTAGAGCAAGAAGTCTTTGCCTCCTCACCTTCACAACACTGCAGAAAATAACATTTGATAAAATAAGCTTAAGGCCACATCTGCTTTTCTTTCCCTTTAAATAGACCAATTTTTGGTGCAGCATTATAAAAGAAAAGGCTTGCTGCCTTCTTTTATTTATAGTCAAGAATTCAACAGATTCCTTTCATTTTCTTCTCATTAAAATACTACCAAAAAATCAAACAATAGCAGTTACTCATCTTCACAGGGGTGAATACCATATCTGTTATTTGCTTCTATTGGAATATTCTTCTAGACATACTTCATTTGGATCCTTCAGGATATCCACTGCACCTCTCTTTTCTTTTTTTGTAAGATCTGTTCCTTGTTCTTTCAACACATTAGAAAAGGTAAGAAAATCACAAGTTTCTGTCGCCATCTCCATGTAATAGGAACAAAAACATTGACCTGTATTGTGTCCACAAAGAGTAGTATCTAAAATACAATTTTCTCTCCCGTTATCACTCTTCTAGTAATATAAGTAGGTGGTTTATAAGCAGAAGGAACCACTGAAGTGACCCAGAACTTGCTACTTATGGTTTAGCTTTGTAGGAATTGAGGAAATACTGTTATCTGGAATTTAAACGGCCTTCCTTTAAAATAGAAGGTGTATAATTTGGGCAAGTGAAAGCACAAAACCTTCTCTCCAGAAGCCTGTCAACTACTTTTTCTCCTATAACTTCCATTACTTTTTAACATAAAGCAAGCTGAAGAGCTCAGGAAAAGAAAAGCAAGAACAGTCATTGCACCTTCAAAGAAGTCATCCCCCCCTCCTGGGGCTCTCCCTTGAAAACACACTGACCCTCTTTGGCAGTATAACAGATCATTAAAAATATACATATTGACCTCCAGTTATTAATTCTCTTTTTTTTTTATGCTGTGCTTTTTCAGAATTGTCTTGCTTGCAACACTTTGAGTCTCCTCATATAAACTGCCTGAAATATGAGTTAATTGCATTTGAAATCTGTCAAAATCTTTGGATGGACACCGTAGTGTGTTTGCATGAGAATAAGAAAAATTTATGGGGCACTAATTCTCAGCATGTTTAATGTCTGTTACTTTTAATAACTACACATCCAAGAACCATAATTTTATTTTTTTTTTTTCAGAATTTCCTCAGTTAATAAGACAGTACCCTTAAGGTTCATTTCTTTAATGATCCAAAACAGCTTCAAACCACATTATTTGTTACTCATCTATAACTACACTTAATGTCATCCTTGTGGCACAAATATAACAAGACTGAGTTGGGAAAACATTAGCAATATTTCAGCTGACTGGCTCACTAAATCATGAGTTACAGAACTAATGCACAAGGTCATTCACTAACAAAATCTATTTGCTGTGCCTCAGAATAGAATGAAAATATTATCAAGGAGTCACAAAGTTTTCAGGTAAGAGTGAATAGGGATAATGTTCTCTTGCCTGTTGTTTCTCACAATACATTTTACTAATTCTGAAAGAATTGGTGAAGTCTGCTTGTAGTTCAGAAATATAGCCCAAATTTTTTTAAAAAGAATACACACTGTAACCATGTTATAATAATCATAGTTGTGCTTGGATGGGTCAAATGGAGAATAAGGAAAATAAATGCTTGTCTAGAGAGATATCTGGGTCCTGAATGCAATCACATGTGTGCATGCAGGTGGGAACAAGGAGAAGGATTTGAAAATAAAGATAGAAGTGTGTGAAGAAATGGCTACTTTTCAGATCCTGAGGATATTCAAAATATCCAGATTATTACCACCCCACCTGCAACTGGGGTGATCAAGGAGTGTCATGGGAAAGGCACTGAGCAAAAACACAACTAAAAGGCGAGTCCTGTGCAAAAGAGCTTCTATCTACCAAACTGGAGATAGCAAATGGCTAGAGAGAGGATTCCAGACAGGAAGGAATTGATATTAGGCAACACTACAACAGAATATCAAAGCAGCATCCATCCTCACAACATTCTCTCTCTTCTGTTTTTGGCACAGGAAGTGATGTGATCAGCTAAGCCTTATAAATCCTTCAAAAGGTGCAGCACTTTCACCGTTTCACTGTTTAGAGGAGCAAAAGAGACTTATTGGCAGGGCTTAAAATAAGGAGAAATGGCAGGAAAGGGCACTCTGATCAGCTCTCCCTGAAGTGCTGGAAGCACTGGCAAAGCTTTTCTTTTCTGTAATTGGTGTGATGGAGAGGTCTCTCTCACAGCAGGCTTAACCCAATACTTACTGGCACAAGGTTCTACTGGCACTGTCTCTCCTCTAACAGCTTTTTAAGACATCCCCAAAAATCGCAGTAAATGCTACCTGCACTGTCCTACTCACTGTGGTACCAGTTAAAAACCTATTGGTTTATAAATTAGATTACAAACTTCTCATTGGGCAAAATGTTATTGCCTATCTCAGGTCTCTTTGCACTTTTTGGATGATTCCTACATTCAGAAAGAAATGCGTTTTTGTCATACTGGTTTCTTATTTTCTAAGAAATCATGAGCAGCAGCAAAAACATTAGAATTAAACAAGGCAGACGAATTGACAGGGTGTGAGGAAGTGAACTAAAACTGTATAAGGAGCTAGCCCTGCTCACAGAAGAGTTTACCAGCCATCAAAATGCCAGCTACGTGCTCTTGTGAGTAGCCTTTTATCTTTTTTTTTTGACTAAGTGGGCATCATTAGCATGAAATTTGGTATTCAAACTATCTGAGCTTGCCTGGTAAATTTTGACTGACACGGTTTAGGGAGTGATCACCAGTGCAGTCCCTCCAGCAGACATAAGACAGCAGTAACCTCTGTCAAGGGTACAGTAATCTCCCTCATTGGCACTGATGCATTCAAAAAGGGACATCGTCCCACAGCCATTATGAGACTGTCAGACTTGTATGGATTATGCAATTTAACACATAGAAATCATTACTGCATACAATTTACGATTAATGTAAATGAAATGCCTATCCCTTTTATGCATACATGGGCATAGGTCACTGTTTGAGTGCCAGCAATTTCAAGCAATTTCTGCTTGCTATTTTCTGCAAAAATTAGCACAATGGCTTTCTTATGGGGTGAAAATCTATAGGAGAGTTAAAAGCATGGTGAAATGTTTTCTGACTTCTCCCCGACTGCTCAATTTGGCAGACAGACTTTTTCCCTCCTGAGGCAGGCTGTAACATACACCTAAACCTGGGCATAAAGCCATCCTCACAGCACTCCCCCTCCCTGGCAGTGTGGCCATAGTGCAGGCTGGCTTCCAGAGCTTCCCCTTGATGAAAATTTATGGAAACCAGCCTGAAAAGAAGTATTTGCTACTGAAAAAGAAAGTTGGCTATTACAAGGGCAGTACAGATAATGCCTTCCTCGGGAAAGAATTTTGTGAGGAAGAAATCTCCTGCTGTCCTGCTAAACCTTCATGTGACTTTAGGCAAACCCCACAGAGCATTAAGGCAAGAAATGAAAACACAAGTCCATCACCCCTCCTCCCACACCTCCCCCTGCCTAACCAGCTGGGGGGCCCAGTAGGCCCCCCAGCCTTTCTCCTCCCACCATGGCCCCTTGGAAAATGCAACTCACCAGTGATGTCCTGCAGCAGAGACACCAGGAGGAGCATCCCTCAGGCCCCATGAGGTGGGGGCAAATGGTGGCTGATGCCCTTCCCTGCTGCTGTTAAATAGGAGAGTGGGTGGAGGGGGCTGATTTGGAACAGGTGGGGAGGGGAGGAGTCTCCAGTGGAGCCCAGGGGTGTGGGGTTTGGGGGAAAATGGGCTGGAAAAGGATGGGCAGGGGCAAGGGCAAGGGAAAAGAGGGGTATGTGGAACCTGACTAGAGTCAAACTGGGGGCAAAAACAGAAGGACTTGAGTGTTCACCATGAGAGGTTGAGACACTGGAATGGGTTGCCCAGAGAGGTGGTGGAGGCCCCATCCCTGGAAACATCCAAGGCCAGGCTGAATGAGACATCAAGCAACCTGATCTATTGCAGGACATCCCTATGGCAGGGGGGTGGAACTAGATGATCTCTAAGGTCCCTTCCAGCCCAAACCATACTATGATTCTATGATTCTAAGTTGGCATATTCCCTGACTCCCTTGGTTTTGTGTACTGCTGGATCCATGAGTGTTTTCTAAAGGAGAGGACACTCCCATGAAAGCATTTTAAAATTTCATTTTTATATATGTGTATACATCATATGCCAGAGCCCTCTACCTTAAAAATACCTACAATTATCTACATATGCACACACAGTATGTATGTCTCAATATAAGATACATACATATGGCTTATTCCCCCTCTACTCTTCAAAAATGCATACAGAACAGGAGCATAAACATAAATTAAGTATGAGGTGTACATCTCTGCCAATCAAGATTAATGTATATTATTATCCCTTGACCCCTTCATAATGTTCCATTTTACCACGTTTCTAAAATATTTATACCATACAGGGTGTTAAATTATAGCAATTAAAACCATAGTATGGTTTTATTAATATTTCATCAAGAATGTTTCATAATTTGAATTTCCCTGGTGCTCTTCTGTTGCTTTGCTGTACACTGTGGGGATGGAGGGCATTTCCCTCTTGTTCTTCTTCATCTTTGCACAATTTTACCATTTTGCTCTATTTAGCCACAGGCAGTGCTTTGCTGATACTGATTTCTTACCTGGCGGCTGCCTCATGTAATAGTTTCAGGTTCTTTATGTCCACTTCTGGGTCTCCAGCATTACAAAGACATCACCAAACTGGAAAGAGACCAGAGAAGGGCCACCAAAGGGACTGGACAAGGACAGGCTGAGATGAATGGGTTTGTTCAGCCTGGGGAAGAGAAGTCTAAAGGGTGATTTTTGAAACTGCCAACAGCTGATTGTGCAGAATTACTAGAAAGATGGAGCCAGTCTCTTACCTAAAGGACTCAAGGTTAGTTGCTACAAAGGAAATTCTGGTTGGACAGAAGGAAAAAATACTTTCTTAAAGAGTAATGGGTGAGCATGGGGACAGGCTGCCCGAAGAGGCTATATCTTCATGTGTTGAGATTTACATAATTCAGGTGGAGCAGGGCCTCAAGAAGCCAAATTTCAGATCTAGTGCTCCTTTAAACTGGTTCTTGAGCCCAATGACCTACAGAAGTTGTTTCCAACTTAATTTTTTCAATTATTACAAATATGTGTATAACATCTTTAAAGAAAGCAGTTCTTCACAAGAGAGTACATAATTTCATCGTAACATTTCTGAAAGACTGACTAAAACTTTCTTGAAGTAGATGCTGCATGTTCTTATGAGGAAAGGCTGCTGCCCTCAAGAGTACCATCATCTTTCAGATTGGAGTTCAGCAAAGCATTTTTATTTCTGGCTCAGTTTGCTCTTATGCAGAAAAGCACTTTAGGACATGTTTAGTTGATGAATCATGGCCCAAAAGCACTGGAGTAGAGAAAAGAAACACTGGAGGTTGTAAAGATTCAAACCAATATAACATTTGGGCTTATTGCTTAGTTTTTGTGGCACATGTATCTGCATGGTCATCACCACAAAAAGGAACTCGATCATAACAGCAAAACTGGAGAGACTGAAAAGATTAAGTAATGGAACATGATGTGAATAATGAAAAAAAAAGGAAAAATTTTTTAGAGAAAATAACTATATCAGAACAGGTAAAAACTAAATAGAAGGGAAAATGAGAGATGTTGTTCAAGTTAACAAATTCATAGGTGAAAAGTCAAGATGGAAAGATGGGAATGTCTCTGCTGACCACTGTTTTAGTCAACCAGACTATAACACAAAGTGTAAATTCTGCAGTGATGTTTTCCCATGACTGAGGCTGTAGTTTCAAAGTAAAAATTAATTTTGGGTTTTCTCCTTAAAAATTTAACTATTTTTTCACCATCCATATAATTTTATTGTTTTAGATAGTCTAGGATATAGTGAGTAGTACTGACAAGACTGACTTAATCTAGCAAGAGAATTCAAGAGTTAAAATGATAGTTGTAAACTATTTCATTAATTTTAAAACATCAAGGGTAGTTTTACAAACTATAGAATCTGTTTTGTTCCAAATCATTAAATTGCCTTTTTTTGTCTTGCAATGATGTTACATTAAATATTTTAAGATAGTAATTGTTTCATTCAGTATTCATCAGCCTATTTAAAAAATAGTGGAACGGAATAGTTTTTATATTTTCATTTGGAAAAAAAGCACCATTTTTAGTTGTGCACAAATCAATTTTGATCAATTTCTGATAAGATCTACAAAAGCCTTCCACCCAAAAAACTCTGCTGAACAGACAAAGTTGAAAAATTATCAGGAGGAATAAAGGCCTCCAGGGTTATCTGGAATGGATTTGGTTGATGTGGGAATTCATATAAATGGAGGTGGGAGCAAAAGAGCACAGCTCTCTATATTACATTGTCACAGAGCAGGAAGAGTTGATGCTCCTTCAGGTAACATTGTGCCACACATAAAAAATGAGCAATTTCAAGCAATTAGTTTCACCAAAGGTTGAATGAGAGTCTCTATGCCCTGCTGTCTTGCAAGTGAAGTTATGAAGGAGAAAGGAGGTATATTTTCCATGTGTCAGATAGGTGAGGAGATGAATGCAAGATAATTAACAGGTTGCTGCCTCTCTTGCAGCATCAGCTTAATTAGAAGTTTTGTAATTTTGAATTTGGGAAATTCCTTAGGTCAAGTTAAGAATGATATTATTACAAAACCTCATCTATAAGTGATGAAAGAATCAAAGTCTTTGAAAATAGAGATATACGTAGGATGTAAGTGTATGTAAAGTGTACACATTTTGTATGTATGACGTATGGTGCTGGGATGGGATTTGCATATATTTGAATATTCATTAGATCTTCAATATAATGTGAAATGAAATGTAATAAAGGGAGGAACAGAAACAGAGATAAGAGGGAGAAGATGCATCTCTCATTTTTTTCATTTCACACTGTATAGTGATCTATCCATCTATTTTCTTATTTAAAAATATCAACAAGATGCTTGATATTATAAATAAGACTAAATAAGATACATTAATAATGCATTATAAATTTGCATTCAATTATGATCTTTAAATTGAATCCAAAGATATTAAATAATAATTAATATGCAATTAAGTTTTAAATATAGCATTGTATTACTTTGTGGAAATTTCATTACTAGCTAGGATACTTTAAGGGTATAAGACTACCTAAATCAAACTGTAGACACTGTTGACAATTCATTAAAAGGAATCAAACTACACCACTAATTTGTAATTACAACTTATAAATACAAATCCATTATCAAACTGATCACAGTACTGCAGCTACTTCATTCTTTTAAGCTACCATGTACTGAAAATAAACTATGCCACATTTTAATATTACTATTTCAGCAGTGGAAGTGTTAAAGGAAAATGGCATTTCTATAAAGCCTAATACATCTGAAGGGAAAAGCACTCAGAGTATCTAAATATGTTTTCTATGCACAGTTTGAACTCCAACTGTTCAAAGTGAAGTGTCGCCTTTGGTGTGGAACATGAAGAAGTACTTGGGATAGAAGAGTGGAGCAGCATCAAAGGGGGACCAGCCATCTGATGCCACAAAATGCATGTATTGATTTCAGATTTTGAAAAGCTTCCTTTACTTTGAATATCTAGCAGATCCAATGAAAGTTTGAACTGACCCAAATAAATTTAAATCCCACTTTAACTAAAATGTAATATTTCAAAAGTTATTCTATTATTATGCTTGTTATCAGCAAACAGGTTAGTAATTCAGAGATGGATTTATGACATATTGGGCTTTTGGACCACAGAGATTAAAAAAACATACAAATACTGCTTGTATCCTCAGCAGACTATCGAAAAGAAACTACTTTGAAATGTCTTATATAGAGTAGATTGAGGCTGTATTTTTAACAACCTAAGTTAAAATACTTAAATCATTTATTCTGATACTGTTTAATATTATATAACATGTTTTCAGCTTTAGACAAGCCACAAAGCAGTTAAATTGACTATTAGATTTCACTTTGGCAGGAGGTCTTTTTCCCCACTTGTAGCTTTTAATTTTATTCAACTTTAATATCAGTTATTAATTCATATTAATTTTCAAAAGAACCACAATCATTATTTTAACTGTACTAAAATCAAGAGCTGTTTGTCATATTCAAATGCTGATCCCATTTTAAGGCTAGGTGCCGGATAATAGTATATGTGAAAATGGCAAAAAGGAAAAACAAGAACATTCTGTATGGGATATGAAGTATTCACATCTCTCTCTTTAAATGACATCTGAATGTGTGGACATTAGGACAGTATTTTCCACATAAATATATATTTCTAGTGTTATATTTCATTATGACAAAACCAAGAAGGAGCCAACAAACTTAAAACCATGAAGCCTGGGGAAATGAAATGTCTGTTAGCACAATTTTTTAAAAAATATTTTCCCCTAACAATTTCTCATTTTTTTAGTGATGAACACTCTCTATAACTGATCCAAAAAGAAGGAAAGATTATCAACTAGGACAGATATTAAACTACTATCCTGTAGTAACCCATGCTTCCACACATTATTTACATCATTATTACAGTTGGTTTAAGTTTCACAGATTAAGCCCAGACAGCAATTTTGGCCTAAACATATCAAAAAAACAACCTCAGAAAGATCCAAACCAAAATGTATTATTTGAAGTGAAAACCATTTTGTATTTTAAATTTGGTTATCATTCATTTTGAATTTTTCTAGAATGTATTGCGTAAGACAGAGCTTAAAGTGCAATCAAAAACAAATACTTAGTTTTGAATAGAATGCAAGGAGATGCAGGAAACAAAAAAAGGGGGTTATTTACCAAGAGCAAATTAATTTGTTTTGGTTTGATTTAGTTGCCAAAAAACCCCTCCAAAACACATTCCCCTCCTCCCCCAAAATTCTCTATACAATTCCTTCAAAATATCCAAATGATGTTCAGGATTATAATAGATGAAATATAATTTGATTTTGTGATTTCACTGACGTTTGTTTGGAGTAGTCTTCAACTGGAACTGAGATACTAAAAAATTTTGTTCCTTAGCATGAACTGAAGATGCACCAATATGGGAGGGAACATTGTGTATATGTTCAACAAATTTTCTTTGGAGTACAAGAGAAAGTAGTTTTATGGAATCTGAGAATAAAATAAGTAGAAAACTACCTTTCTCTTCCATATTTGCTTTTGATTAAAATGTACTTTAAAATACCATTTCCTAATCAATACAAGTCTTGTTGCCTTTCATATAATGAGCATCTGATCTACAGACAGGCAAGCTTCCTGGCAAAGTCCAGAATACACACACTTGGGAGAACCTAAGGTGATGCTAATAATAGTTGCAGCTGGTACGTCTTTCACAGAAATTACTTGTATAGAGCAGAACGTGTGTTTGTGTCTAGGCTGCCAAGGTGAAATGCTGCATCTTGGCAAGCTCTGCCCTCCCTGGACCTGGCAGTGACAGGGGATGGCTGGACACATGCCCCAATCTGTTGATCTGCCGTAGCAATGATAGCCCTTGGCAGAACAAATGAGTAGGAGCCATACACAGCATTTCACATTTTGCCCAAGTCCCATAGCTGAAGCTATTCCCACGCATCCCTGCATCTAAATACAGCCCAATTAATCTCACTTTATGGAGAATCCAGCTCTAAAAAAAAGGTATTTTCCCAACTAAGCTTGAATTTTTTACTCTTTTCACATTTTTTGTGCTCTTGCATTGGTTACTTGGCTGATGAGAGCAAAAGTGTCTTAACAATATGAAGCTACAATACTAATAGACAAATATAAATAGGAACTTATACAAAACTATTTCATCTTTGTGAATTCTCTCCAAACATTCCTGTGTTATGCCTTTGTTACATCTAATTTGAAGAGTAGTTTCTGTGCATAAATCAGAATTTGATTCAGGGCTGAATTTTGGAGTGAGGTCATAATGGCTATGTGCCTCACTGATTTCACTGTCATGCTCTATATGGGTGCTGTCAAATGGGAATCTTACCCTGTTGATTTTATAGGGTCACATTTTCATAGGCATTCAGTTCAATTCACTCAAAATATAATTGCTGTGTATCAATTTCAGTGAGATATAAAAGTCACACTGAGCTGCTTCTGATTTGTGGCTGGAAACAGATCACATAATGTGGACATATCCCATTCATCCAGTAATACCTGTGTGAGTAAAAGTCTTTGTCTTCACTGTAAGATGGGACAGTTGTGAAACAGTGAGATAAATGTAATTTGTTGTGAGTCACCCAGCAGCCTACCACCAGAAATTGGAATTCCTTGCTGTTCTGAAGTCAAACTCAGTGTCACTACACTTCATGCTATTGTTCAGGAGGAAAAAAAGGGAGTATGTCTACAAATACTGATAGTTGTTCATCCCAGCCTGGAATTTGCAATCAAACATTATAGTGAAGTGGTTCAGGATAAAAAGAAGTAAGTAAAAGAACGATAAAATTACAGAGTTACAGAAATCAGATGGACTATATATGCTTATATAGTGGAGTAGTTCAGGATAAAAAGAAGTAAAAGAATAATAAAATTACAGAATTAAAGAAATCAGATGGACTATATACACTTATATATTTCTACTTGCAGCTAACTGACTTTTTAGGAAGATGGGTAAAAGAAATTCTTACAGGAAAAGAAGCCACCTTGGAGAAAACAGCAGCAATCAGAGCCCAACAATAAAATCACAGATTAACTGAAGAGTTCTATATTATAAATACATCTAACAATTAATTTTACTTGTTAGTTCCTGTCCATTTGAAAATGAGCTGATAAAGCAACATTAATGGTTAGACTGATAACCAGCTAACTGGATTTTGGAGAGTTCAGAGGCTTTGGTGTTTATTTAGCTAAAGTAACCTTTGAGCTCTCTGATCTTCCTAGTCTACTGGTATTATTTTTCTTCCTGGAGTTCTTTTCAAATACTTTGTCTCCTTCCTGCTCACTCTGCATTTCCTGCTCAGCAATTTAACCCTACAGACAGTTTATAAAACAAGATAAAAATCCATAAATTAGGTGTCCATGGGTGCTTGTGCCCTATATCTTTGTCAAGGATGATCAGAATCAAATGCTTGTTTCTCAAGACAGCCTGTCAGTGAGTGCAATTACAGGTTCTCAACTTGCCCTGCCATAGCACAAAGCAGAAGTGAAGAGTCATGTAGAAAAGGAAATAGCTTCCTACTCCCTCTTCATCTGCCTCTTTTATGTCTGTCTTCTTACTTGTATTTATTTTCTTCACAGCCTACCATTAATACCCCTTTGAAAAAGCAAAAAATTTATTAAATATACAATATTTAAATCCCTTATGGGTATGGCTACTTCAGAGAGGGTGTTTGGTGTAAGTATTGCTGAGATAGGATTAACTGGGGAGTGTGGCTCTCTGATGTCTCACTACATTGGTGTGAAGGCCAAGGTGCCACAGCCAAACCACTAGCAGCACCAAGGTTTAAACCTTTTAAATATTGACATACTTGGGATATTTAATTTCTAGATCTGAAGGGGAAATCCTGCTGTTGTCACATAGAGCAGAAATTTTACTATGGGCTTCAAGGAGATAAAAATTTAACTGTTTTATTTTTTACACTTGATGAAGACGTGCTAAGGTCTGAGAACATGACTTACAGCCATGACTCCTGGCCAGTGGACACAGGAACATTGTATTCACAGACACCTCTCCTGTAAGGAGTGACAAGTTTTGGATGAATGCTGAGAACTATTCTAATTTGAAACAGGACCTAAGAAATTCCAAATTATTCTCTTTTGACTAAGGAAAGTTGATGATACTATAACAAAAGCCCATATATCACAGGTCATTATGATGGAGTTCAGTGGGGAGAAAGAAAATGTTTAGATTTCTGAGAGGAAATTGATACACATGTAAAAGATTCATCCTAAAACAAACATTGTCTAAAGTATATTTTCTAAAGGTAAATATAGGAACTGTGAAATAATAGGAAATTCTGATATGCTCTCAGGGCTTTCTTAAGCCTCAGAGTATCCTCCAGGATGGCTCTGAATTGGAGCACTACCTGGAATTCCCACTTCACCACATAGTTTGCTCCTATCCCTGACATGTCTCCTCACCCTCTTCACCCTAACACACTTCCTAAAGAATCCTCATATCTCAAATATGAGCAAGTCAGGCAATACACTGACAGAGGGGTACAACATCCTGGTCATGAATTCCAACTCTGTTGCTTGCCTGTCACATTTATGCTTTTCCAGTAAATATTGTCAGTTGTGCAATATTATTCCACTCATAACAGGCCTGCAGGCAGAGGACAAACCATTAATTAGTTCCTCTTTATTCCATCAATTCATGCAGTTTTTCACCCTGGTACTAATCCACTCATTGAGGCTGAAATGTCTGAACTTGAATTCACGGATGCTACAGGAGATTGTGTCAAAAGTCTTGCTTAGGTCAAAGTAGATAATAACCACTGTTGTCTGCTTGTCCACAGAGCTTGTCATTTCATTGTAGAAGGCAACAAGGTTGGCCAGGCATGATTAGCCCCTGATTAATCCATGCTGGCTAGCCTCAGTCATCAGCTTGTTCTTTATGTGATCAGTAATAGCTTCCAAGAGAACACACTACATAATTTTCTCAGGGATCAAAGGGAAGCTGACCAGCCTCTAGTTTCCCAGGGCATTTCTAGTTTCTTTCTTGCCCTTTCTGAAGACAGGTGCAACACTAGCTTTTCTCTAGCCTTAACCATCAATCTTCTCAACTTTAAGAGAGTCAGTGGCCTTTCTGTGCTATCAGTTATCTTTCTCAACATCCTTGTATGCATCCAACTTAACCTGTGGACTTCCCACACTAAGATCTCTTAAGACATCTTTGACTCGATTGCTGTCTTGTATCACAGGTAATAGTTTTTTCCTTGAAAACTATCACTGTGTTTATAGGCTTGTGAGACCAGATCAGAAAAACGATATGGAGCAAGTGTCCCAAGTTGCATTTGCTGACATTAAATCACTTGTTCCATTCAGAATGAGCCTGTTCCCCTCTTTCCATCAGACATTATTTCTAATGCGGAGGTAGAAGTTCTTCTTGATGCCCTTGTATCGATCCTTGCTAGTTTGAGCTCTAGTGCATATTGGCTTAACTAGCATCATCCTGTGTTCTATGTATTTTCTACACTCTTCTGCTGTGACCTGTCCTTTCTTTATATACCTTTTTTGACTTACCAGGCCAGTTTCCTGGTGCATCTCCTTTACCTGAGTAACAGGAAAGACAGAACTGCCAGCTCCTCTGGCCTCTATTTGTCTTCAGAGCTGCCTCTCACAAGATCTTGTCTATCCATTTCCTTCAGGAAAGACAAAGTGTGATCTCCTGAAGTCTGGAGCCTGATATATGTTTTCCTCATTCCCCTCAAAATCTTGGATTCCCTTGTCAGCCTATGTTTATTTCCACTCTATGTGTTGATGTCAGTATGGGAACATGATTCAACTCATTCTATCTAGATTTCTGCTTTAGATTCATAAGAAACAGACTCCATCTAGAGAATCCTGTATCTAGAAGAACCACGAGGACATAGTGGCAGGTTTCCTATGTAACTTATCTGCATTGCACAAGCATACTGGCCTGAGATAGTCTTCTTTTGCCTTAAAAAACCCTGACTTGGGAACATATTCCTTAACTATGACTGCAGACCCTCATTGGTTCAATGTTCTGGCTCATAAATTGCAGCAGTCCATAGCTTGGCACCATATGGTGTCATTTATAGCTCCTAAATTATACCAACTGCACATCTATAAATATGAGGTAGAAGGGAATCAAATCAATGAAACACAGTGTTCCCATGACTAGTATTGCCTAAATTTTGGAAAACCTGTTGCATCCTGGTGAGGCTGAGTCCACACAAAATCACACTTTGCTTCATAGCATTTTTGCAATTGCTCATATGTTGGACTTCATGGACTTTATTCTTCCTAACTTGAAGATATGTCTCAGGAGGACTTACATACTTTTTTAGTGCAACATATTCTAAACTAATCCAGGGAAATGACCTGAAAAAGCAAAGCAAATCATGTCTGAGGCCTCAGAGCTCTTGCAGTCTTACAGCATTATAACATGTCATAGCATTTCAAAGTCTTCAAGCAAGCATTCAGTCCATCTAAAAAAATCTTTCAGTCTTAAGGAACCAAAGCTCCAGGGTTTTTGATCTTAACTCTTAAAGTCTTACCTTAATCTTAAAGGCTTTATATTTGGTAACTCCTTCTCTGCTGATAGAACTGATTACTAGAATACATAGGGTCAGAATCTGAGATATTTTTTTCTCATTTCAAATAATTGTCTCTGCTTATTTATTTATTACAACTACTATTTTTTTTCTTCTGAGAGCATCAAGTAACTGCAAAAGTATTGCTCCTTTGGTCTTTTCCTTTTCTACTTGAAGTTTGAAGAGAGATCATTAAATCATTTCTGTATCATTAATGTTATCAGCATAAGATCCTTGGTGTTCTAGTGGTTCCCATAGACTTTTCATTAGGCAGTCAGGACTAAACTCTTAGAGAAATGTTGGATAAGGAGAGGCTCAAAAGGAACAGATGAATGTCCTGTAAGATAAGATTATATTTTTTAAGGCTTGTAAAATAAACACCTGGGAACTCTGTTTATCTCCAGAATGCAAAGTATTGCTGTTTCTAGAGAAAACTATGCAGAGTCCTTCTATGGACCATGCTGGAATTTATTCCATGATGATCTTCTGCTTTGCCTTTACCCTGTAAACACCAAGCCTTTCTGACCTTTCCTCTACCATATAGTCCTCATGTCTGCTGAATCTGTGCATGAATAGATCACCCAGAGGGGGGAGAAGCTAAAGGTCCCATCTCAAGCAGCAAATGAAGGTAACATGAGAGGACAACCATTGCTAATGATTCAAAAGATATAAATAACCAAGAAAAGGAATTTTCTCAAGAAGTACATAGTTATTTCTAGACAGTACTGGGGTGGAATTCACATTAAGATAAATACAGGAAAGCAAGATTACTAAAGGGGAGACCTGTTAGTATGTGGAACAGTCTCCTGCTGGAAGTAATGAGAGCAGAATGGTTTGAATTGTATCATTCAAATGCTTCACATGGAAGTATATGTCCATTGGCAACAGTAAACATTATTAAAAAAAAAAAATTGGTGCTATTACATGTGTGCCATCAGTCTATGTTTAGAAAAGCAAAAGATAATATTCACTTTATCACCTATTCTGTATTTCTTGTTATTATTTTGCTTACTAGTGGGAATAATTTTATTGCTTTCTTTTTTTTTCTTTTCTACAGATGGCAAAGAGAAGAACTGGAAAATGCCCGTTTATAACATTACAGGGGTTTGGAGGTTTTTTCTTCCTTC
Source organism: Turnix velox (assembly GCA_013400935.1). NCBI lineage: Eukaryota > Metazoa > Chordata > Aves > Charadriiformes > Turnicidae > Turnix > Turnix velox. Next base: position 110,274 of record VZTY01001079.1, on the reverse strand, counting down.
AGAGAATAAAGATCAGAATGAAATTTTCTTCAGCAATTTGAATGTTTTATTTTTGCTGAATGGAAGAACACCTGAAGTGCTGAGGTGTAATTTGCTGCAGAATATGCAACATTACATTGCAGGGAATGTGTTTCTCAGAGAACTATTTTCCTCATATGGCAGATTTATAACTGCCACTAATGACAACAGAAATTACACATTTGCCATAGGAAACTGACTGTGGTGTCTTGCTCTGATATGGCCATTTTGCTCCATTAGTATTTCAAACACATCTTATCTTTTACTAACCATAAGGATATTCTATAAATATGATTTTTATTCAACCAAAATATGTGCATAGAGAAACAGATATTTATCATTGCTGTGTACTAATGCCTACACAGTACTAGTATAATTTCTAAGGGAACAAATGTCTATCTGCATATATGAAAGGATACTTCATATAAATTTGGCCTGAAAATCAGCAGGTGTTTTAAAGCACATACCTATTTGAACAGGAGATATAATGTTACCCAGTACTCAACCCCTGGGCAGCCAAGAGGACTTTGGTCAACCCTAACCATGCTACAGCCAAGTTTCTCAGCCTAGTTCAGCTCATTCTGCAAGCCTGACTCTTTGAGGCATCAGGGGCCCAGCAGGATTTTGTTAGTAGCTGGTAGCCCACATGACTTCTCACAGCAAACTTGGCAGCAAGCAGACATATGTGAAGTATCTGTTGACAGGCTCCACTGGGTAGCAGAACCATTTAACCTGGCACTTTGCCTGGGCTAATTAGCCCTGCAGAGAAGATGAGTAAATCAGTTCAAAACACCATAATGTAATCAACCTGCTCTTTATACCTGAGTCAACTTACTAAATGCTGTCTTAGGTGTTGGTTCAGGGTGCTGAAGTTGTGGGATGTTATTTAGGGACATATCCCAGTAATCAGCACACATACCAGGGGACAAAGTAAGCAAGTCAATGGGAATGCACAGAAAGAAGTAAAAATATGGTGTTTAGTCCCTCAAAAATATAATTCTCTTTGAATAGATAATGAGGACAATCTTCTTGACAGGACTTTCAAATCCTAGGGTTTTATGAAGGCAAAGAGTGCAAGAAGCTCTATGAATACATTTAATGGGCATGTAAATTATTTATCCCAGAAAATTGCTAGATCCATTTTATAAAAATACCCATTGGACTTGCATTTTCAGGTACATGATTCTGGTCTTACTGACTTATGATTCTGCATTTTTCAATTTACACAGAAAAGATAGCTGGCCCCCAAATGGAGGAAAATATTCTAGAAATTAAATAAAAATACCAATTCTCTTTTAGGTAACTCACCTTCTAGAAATGAATTTCAATTGTTTTTTGAAAGACTACATGATTTTGAAGGCATAGTGAGGTAAATGATGAACGTAGATAGAAAACATCACTATCTCTGAATAATTCCACTTTAAACTTAAAAAATACAGCTAATGAAGTAAATATTTCTATAAAATACAAATCCTTAGCAAGAGAAGCTGCACTATGGATTGATGATAAATCACTATTCAAAAGTTAGACATTCAAACCCCACTTGGCTTAAAGATATATGTAGATCTAGAAGGAATAACTGACATATTCTGGGTATCTGAAAATAAGGCAAACAGAGGTACTCTCTGTACTGAAAATAAAGTGACTAAATCTGACTTACGTATTTTGATTATGGCAGATAAATGGGCTCCATACTGTGAAAGAAAAAAGTGACTTAGAAGGATGGTGCAGAGTGCAACCAAATATATGCATCATTATTTTTTATTATTATAAAAGAAGAACTGTAAACACCATCTATATTCATCTCTCCCCAATCTGCCCACTGGTAAGTGATTTATGTTGACACCTATTGTAAGACAAGTTTTGTAAAAGAAGACAACAGCTTTTACTAAATGGATTATAAAGCTTACTTGCTTTTTTCAGCTCTCAAAAAGTATTTTCCTCCTTAGAGTCCTTTCTTCTCTGACATCCTTAAGGGTGTAAGAATGTTACCATGCAGAGAAGATGTATGATGGCAAAGACGTTATAAGAAGTCATCTGAAGAAGAAAATACTGGCTATTAGATCAGTTCTAAGGGCCCAAATCTCAATATAGCTAAGGAAAAGATTTGTTATTTTCCTAAAAATAGAAAATTATAAAATCCCACTCTACTACAGATAACAGTTCTGGACAAACATTGATTTTACAACCCTATGAGAATGATTTGCATTCTAGTACAAGCACACAATAAATTAGAGACTGGGGTTATATCAAATGCAAACTCCTAAGAGGAATCACTGAGTTTACTGGACCTCATCAAGTAATTTAGTAAGTGCAGAGTAAAAAACCAAGTTCAGTATTAGCACACAAATATACTTTAAGTCCATCACAAAATTGGCTCAAGTGAAGACTGACCTTCTGGGATTTGCGCCTCTAATCATCATGGTAAACTCAGTTGGTATCAGAGTTAACCAGAGAAATCACAACGTCCACTCTGACTGGTCATGCACCATTTTCCTGTCTCTGCAATCAACTGAGCAATCCCTTCTGTATTTCTTCCTGTGGGACATGTAAAAAAATGTGCTTCTGCATGCCCTTGTCACAGCCTGCAATTGTTAGAAATGCAGAGTTCAACAAGATTTGCTGCATATGAAGAACCCAGTAAAAATAATCATGAAAGTCAAAGAAGTGGCTTTGCCAGTAAAGCACACTGGAGAAACATCACTCACGTGTTGTGCACTGATTGCCACATGTCTGATAGGATTGTGCTTCATCATCAGCTTCTTTATTGTTAAACCATAGAAAGGATAAGAGAAAACATCTGGGACTTTGGTGTGAAACCCTATACAATAAGAAAAACAGGAGCACAAAACCAAAACCATTATCATTCAATGGATGTAATTTACAATGGATGTGAATTGGAGGGGGGTAGATTTAGACTTGACATAAGAAAGAAATTCTTTACAGTGAGGGTGGTGAAACACTGGAAGAGGTTGCCCAGAGAGGTTGTGGATGCCCCCTCTCTAGAGGTGTTCAAGGCCAGGCTGGACAAGGCACTGAGCAGCCTGATGTAGTGGGAGGTGTCCCTGCCTATGGCAGGGGGGTTGGAACTCGATGATCTTTAAGATCCCTTCCAACCCAAAGTATTCTATGATTCTATGAGTCAGAGAAAACTCTCTGAATCTACTTTAAATGGAAGATTGTGGGCTTTTTTTGGCTCCCTGTGGAAAACTTATAAAAGATAGAGAAGGGATCAATCTGTTTGAGAACAGAAAAATGTTTTCCATTTGTGGAAACTGGAGAGGACAAAAAAACCCAAAAAAAAGTCTTCAACATTTCCTGAACAGGAAGCAAAGCTAGGAATCTGGAAGGGCAGTTCTCAGTGATGGTGTGGGAGTCTCTTCCAGGGAGCACAAGTAGCAGTGGTAGCTGTGGCATGGTGGTTGTGGTGTCTCATAGGACACCCTCATCACCAGCACCTGGCTGCCATCTATCTCTTTTTCAGTGTCTTGCACAGGAGCAGCACTACTTTCATGCTTCATCCCCTGACCTCACATCCTAGGGATGACATCCCTGAAAGAATACAAAAGCAGGCAGATGTGAAAAAAGTGATTGTATAGGGTTTGGGGAAGATTTCCCTTCCTCCCCCCCTCTTTCCCCCCACCTCAGTGTCAAGTTAAAAGAGGTTCCAGGTGAGAGGAAGCCAGCTGCAGCTGCCAGGATAAAACGACGGCTATTTGAACCTAATTTGATATTTTATTTCCAGCAGCCTAAAAAGCCTTCAGTTAACTAAAGGCCAAGTGATACTCAGCAGAAGAAAATTAAAAAAAAATGTACAGAGAGAAGGCTGCTTTTTAGTCCCTCTAAAGTGAAATGCTGTGAACCATACAATTCCAATTTCAACCTTCCACTTACGTATTCACGTGGATATCCTTTGCGCTGCAGTGGGAGTAAAGGCACTCCCAAAGTCACAGTAATATAGCTCTTTCTCATGGCAATATACTTCAAAGGAATAGGTTTACAGATCTACTTACTGGTGCTTAGCATCAGTTTGAAAATGTGTGAGGCATCAAGGCTCAGCTGACCTCACAGATTAAATATGATATAGCATTTCTACAATAACTTGCAAAACCTTCCCAGGGATGTTCTCCTCCCCATAAATCTTGGGTTTAGTTAACCAAACACTGAAAAGGAACTTCTGCCTGTATTAAACTCTCTGATATCAGAGGACTCAGACACTTTGCAAAGTATGCAACAAAAGCAGAAGTTACAAATATTACAGCAACAATAGCCAGGAAGAAGAACCTGAAAAAATCTGTAAACTTGATTTTTAAAAAAAATTATGCAATCAGTTCAATTAAAAACTTCATTTGTGATCTGATAAAATGGAATCAGGAAAGATGGAGACGATAGGAAAGGTTCAGAATTAGCAATGATGGAGTGAGATAATCTTATGCTACTATTCCTCACTGTTTTCCTCATTTTTAGGCATGTGAAGGAGAAGAAGATAACTGGGAACAGCCAGGAGGAATTCAACAAAGGTAAAACATGCATGACCAGCCCCACTGCTTTCTACTATAAAATTAATTTTTTTTCTAGATTTGCAGAAATGTGTTTCTCTTTTTTAAGTGCAGTTTCACCAGTAAAGAGAACAGACTTAGAAATAATAAATATATTCTAATTTCAACCTTCTCTCTCTCCAAAACACTATTTTTGATTGCGTTGGTAGCCTTCAAGGACTGACACCTCATCCTAGACCATCATATACACAAGCCATTTGTATCAGCTGCCTCTAGGCTTGCCCATTATTGTTTACAAGACCTGAAACAGAATTTGAAGATACTATATTGCTGTTTGAGAATTAGAAAAGCATTCAACCACAGATTTGTTCCTATAATATTATTTTAAATAGAGAGAAATTATAGGACAAAAAGCAACAACTAGAGTAGTAGGATGTAATTGCCACAAAATGCTGATTTCTTTGCACTGCAAGGGTGAAGTAATGCATCCATGTGTAAGCCACAAAGTAAATCAAGTTTGCTTCACCTCCTAGAGAACAATATGGTGCAGCAGCTCTGACTGAAGCACAATTGGTTATTTTATATAGATCTTAATTTTATATCACATAGGTATTCATTCTTTTTGTTAAAGACACATGAAATGACAATACAAATTAAGCAAAGCATATTTTTTCGATATTTGTCAAAATTCCTCACAATTATTGTAGAACACTCTGACCTTGTAAAGACTGAAAAATATGAAGAATTGCTCTGATGAATTAACAAGAGCAACAACATTATGAAAATGAATTAAATGGAAGGTAAAAAAAAAGTCTCTAACTATCACCATGAGAATACACTCTTTCTGGTGATAAGGAAGATAAAATTCAAAAGAACAAATAACTCTGACTTCCTGTCACCATTAATGAAATTTCATTTACCTTTTCTATTTAGCAGCTATCAGTCTTCATATATCAAATTTAATTTTGCACAGTTCTACATTATTTTTCACTTGTATCAATAAATTAACCTCATGGATTGTAAAGCCAGATGGGGCCACTATGATCATCTAATCTGACCTCATAAACCAAGGAACATTTTTCTTTATTAAGTTCAAGCTGTGAGCATGTGTGTGTGAGTGCATACATGTGTGTATATATGCATATCTTTAAAATTGAATGTCAACAATTATAACTGCTCAAGTTCTGATCTAAACCCAAGCCTGTACACTGGATTATGGATTAGAACCTTAAGGCTGACACTCCCAATAGACAGAAACCTTTTTAATTATTTTCCTGCCAAATTGGAAAGATGGTGGCACCTGCCTTTTAGCACACAGCAAACGTACTTCAGTGTGGGAAGGGAATCAACATTTTACAATTAAAATTCATCTCTACCTTTTACTTACAGCACCTGAATAATTGTTAAAAACAACTAATTACCTGCATACCAGAACGCACATTTAATTAGCTGCTCATAAACAGAGTATATTTCAAAAGCCCTCCAGGGGGGATAGGTGCAGAAATTCCATTAACCAAAATTGTACGTGAATTTGAGCACTTCTTCGAAAATATACTCCAGAGAGCTGTTTTATGCATATTAGTTTTTCCTCTCCAAAGTACCTTCCCCTCTTCCACAGGTGCATGAATGAAAAGATCTGTCCACCAACAGGGGGACAAGATTTTATGAATGGAGAAAATGTGAGGCATTTTTGCCTTTTGTAACTGAGGAGAATGGAAAGGACATTGTGCATTTTTCTTTTATAGGCTCAGGGAAAAGTTAAAGAAATTACATCATCAGGATGGGATAGGAAACAGCAAATTTATATGCAAGATATTGATGTCATTCGCAAAGGCACTCTGTTCAGCCACCAGGTTTTCCTGGTGTGAGCATGAGTCATTCAAAACCTTCACCTCTGTTTTGTTATGATTTAAGACAATAGCATTATAGTGGAAAACCACAAAACCCTCCCCTTGATCTAACATTATGATGACCAAGAGACACACAGACACACCCTGTCTCTCACTCAATCCAATATTCTCTTCTCTTCAGCCCAAAATGAACCTGCAGCCAACTTATTGAAGCAAAAAAATATATGGTCTCTTTCTCTTTTAAAAAAATGAAGTTATCTGTATTCTCTCTTGACAAAGGAAGGTCAATCCTTGTCTACCTTATTTCTTTACTACAGAAATTGTCACCTTCAAAATTAATGGTCCTTTTCAGAGAAGAATGCCTATCCCAAATCATTTATCTGATAGAGCTGGGAACATTTTTTCAAAGAATCATCCTCCATGAAGAAGTACTGTTTCATTGAAATTAGAAGTTTTAAGTGAACGTGCTGATTTTTATAGTATTTGGCAGAAAAATTGAAATGTTTCAAATAAAAATGGAATATTGGGCTTTCTTACTTGTTTTTGTCCTGATGGTACAATCTTGTTATATTTCCAATTGCACTTGTTTTAAAACTTGATTTCCAAATAATGTGATATTATTTCCCATAATTCAATATTATATTTTAACGTGCTAAATTGTTTTGACATTGCTGAAATTAAGTTTTTAGTAAAAGCGGTTTAGATCTTTAGAAATACATTTACTTCAAAATTACCTGAAATGTCTTAAGTTGCATTTTTTTTTAATTCAATGCAGATTGAAAAATGTTAAAATATTTCCCTAAAGAATAAATTGTATTTTTGATCAAATGTCTAATAACTCTTTGAGTAGAGTAGCTCATGTACACAGTTTAATATAGAGTGGGTTTTTTATTCCTTTCAGTACTTCAATGTCTTCTGAAATGTCTACCACACATAGAAAACTTCTACATACATACACAGTCTACATGTGCCCCTGCTTTTCTCACTCAAAGAAGGAGTTTTTAAGGAAATGACTGGTATTTGGTCGTAGTAAGGTTTTTAAAGTTATAACACAGATATTTGTATGTACACCTCTGTATATATGTGTTCTCACACCCATCCTGAGCAATACTCTTAAGGGTTTTTCACCAGTAGTAAGTTTTTCATGTGCTAAGCTGTGAACTGTGATGACTTAAGATAACTTTAACTAAACCTCTCAAAGCAAACTTCCCAGTTTGCTCTCTAAGGGGTGTTTAGAAGCTGAAGCCAAATTTCATCCACTATTATTGATCTGCTACAGCCAAAGCAGCTGCATTTACTGAATCACAAAGGTGGGTTGTCTCTTGTGATTTCTACATTAATATGCAATTTTATGATAGTCTAAGGCACTGCTTATATTGCAGTAACAGTGTCAAATAGCCTAATTATAACATGATTGATTCCCTGGTCAGAAAAGGTGAAAAGTTGTTGAGTAGGAAAAATGATGAATGGATGAGACCTCTGCCTGGAAATACTAAATCTGTCAGTAGTCTCTAGTTTTAACTTAGGAAGCAAACAGTGACAATGTTTGCAGAAAGCTACACCTCTCACATGCTTTTTACATTAATTCAGACACCCACTGACCACGCTGTGACCCAACACACAGGGAGCTCTGTCACCTCCTTTTATTTGCCTTTAAAAAAGAAAATTCCAAATCCTCCCATCCTTCAGAGGCAAAATTTTTCTTCTGCTCTCATTCTGCCAGAAATTGTGTTGCTTACCCTTAGAAATTAAATTTTTAAAAAAGTAAAATAAAATAAAGGAAAGGTTCGGTCGGCTCCAGTGTGGCTCCAGCCATGAATTTAAGTTTATCTTCCTGCCACTTCCCAGATAAAACTGGTGACCATAAACACTCTCCAAACTGAGCAGAAATTTAATTTGAAAAACTTCTCTGTTTTCTTAGCATGAAAAACAAAATGCTGCAGAACACAGAACAAATATTAGTTGATATTTTGAAGCACATATATTTTGAAGCACAGTAAGGAATACTGGTTTGTTTTTATTTTTTTGTTTTTTACTTTTTTATATTTTATACAGTTTTGAAGTTCTTTGGAATTTCTTATGATAGCATTAGTCACAGTGAAATAATTTGTGCTAAACAAGCAGTTCCTTATGAATACCTCCATAATATTTCTACCAGCAATGACTGTAAAGTATTAGAATTTTTAGCATCGTCTGAGACAAGGTACATTTCACATCTGCTTTGAGATAACACCTCCAAGTGAATTTATAAGAAAAAAGTGTTGCATTGTTGTATGAGTCTATGTTGAAACAGCAAGGCTTTTCTTGCCTCGGGCTACAATAGCTACTAGTTTAACACAATGGCCAGAGCACTCCCTGGGGAAAAAAGGAGCCTTAATTCTACTGCTGGCACTAACTTTCCCTTTGTTAGCACCACATACACAAAATTATTTTTAAAATAACACCACATGTATGAAACACTCACTCCAAGATGACTTATAAAAACATTGGTCCATATGTGCAAATGAGATTTTGGCAAAAACAAAAATATATGTAGAAACTACATTTGGGTATGGAAAATATTTCACTAACCCAGGTAGGTATTTAATTTCTGTGGGGTAAATTGCATGATACCTATTCACTAAGATAATTTTCCCATTGATGATTGACATTTAGATATCAAAGAGGAAAAAAGCTAGCATAACATTAGATTGCACATCTCAAAGGAGTAAAAGGAATTCATTAGAATTGGTATTCCAGCAAATGGCTTGCTAAAGTCTTGACAAAATTCATGTCAAAAGTCATGTCAATCTTTTTTTTTTTTTCTTTCACTGCCTCAAAAGCACATCTGTCTGTGGATGACTATCACTCATCCTGCCACCTGAAAAATAACAAATAATACCCACACTGGCTAAGATGAAAGGCAGAATCAATGTGAGATACATTGTATTGCTGACTGGTATTCAAGGACATGAAAATGCAAATAAACAGTGCTGGAGTATTCCCACAGGGACAGTGTGCAGCTGAGGGTTAGTATGGAAAGAAGGAAGCTATGGCAAAAGAACTCAAGCCCTTGCATGGTGTTTAACCCTGCAGAAGGTGTGTGGTGCACAAACAGCAGCAAAACCCTGGTGTGAGGGGCAGTTGTTACATATTCCCATTCAGGGCTTCTTTAAGCCAGTGCATCCTGGCTCCAGACAGGCTCCAGGACAGTGTCTGTAGCTAAAAAGAAGACAGTGTCTTTGTCTAAACATTAGCAATCTTTGTGCAAGGGTTACATCAGAAGGGGAAATGAGGAGTAATTTTATAAACCTTAAACAAGGGTGGGAAAAATCCCACCCCTTGGAAAAAGCCAAAATCCACAATAAAAAAAAAAAAAAAAGCTTGCTGCATTACAGAGTAACTAACTGGATGAAAATAAGGCAGAATGAACTATTCAGAGGAAACACACTGCATACGGGAACATGTAGTCTGCAGTAAGTGTCCACTTATGCTTTCCTCAAATGAATAATGCTAACAATGCCTCAATACCAAAAAAAAAAAGAGAGGAAGATTTGTGTTATCTGTGTCCATGAACCCAAACTATAATGCTCCCCTTAAATATTAAATACCTTTCCAACATTAGAAATGAAATGTGAAAGGCTAAAGAAATTTATTATGTGGTGGATTTTTTAAAGACTTTTTTTTTTTTTCTTAAGAGACAATGAGAAAAGCAACACAGCTCCTTTAATCCCGTAATCTCTCTGGTAGCAATCAGTTTGGGGTACATTTCAGTTTGTTCACTTGTCATCTACATTAAGAGTCCTTCAATGAGCTTTTCTTTTAAAGTAAATACAGAATGACACATTTATAATTAGATCTCCCTGACCATTCCTTTTTAGGTTTGAAGGATATGAGATGTGGACATGTCATGCAGCCCCTGCTCCTGTGATCAGTGTGCTAAGGAGCTTAGACTTTCACTGTTGATTAATGAATTGTAAAACAACCAACAAAATATACTGCGGGTGCTGCTGGTTCAGATATTGTGGCCTCAGTTACTCTCCACATGCAGGAACAGCCAGAAATTCAAGAAATGCATTGAATCACATTAAAAAAAAATAGTTCAATCCTGAATTTCAAACAAAGATCATTCAATCTTTTATGAACAATATAAGCTCCTGTGAACACAGCAGCAAGAAAAACTGCTGTTTCTGTTGAACTTAAGAGCATTAGCTATGTTTTAAGATCATTAGGAATATAATATAGAACTATATATTACTGTTAGTAATTCCACTTGATATTCAAATAATTTCTTAACATTAATTGCTGCTCAAACTGTTCATAACATTTGTAAGAAGCAGATAAAATGAGACCTTTTTGTTTGTTCCCTCTAGCTCTGATTTGGTTTTAATCATTCATGGCTTTGGTATCTATGAGCAAATTTCTCAGCAAATATATCATAGAATTTTCTTTTATAGTCCAGGAATAGCCAAATGATGTTGAATTTTCATGAGCTTTTTGAAATACAAAGTGTATTCCAACTGGGGGATCTCTGCTTGCCTTCTTTCCTTCTTAATATAAAGAACAAAAAGGGGTTTTTTTCACTGCCTTACAACAAAAATCAGAGATAATTGCCCCACATATATTCTTTAGTTGCATTCATTGATCAGGGGAAAATATAAGAACCAATCAGTACATCAGCTATGAGGATATAACTTTACGGAGGGAAGACAACTTTGGAGATTCAGTGAATCAGCAACGTTCTTCAGCTTTCTTATTTTTACTGAGTGTATTTAGCACTAACATGGACCTCCTAGGACCTCAACCCTTCCACTTTCATCAAAACTATAATGTAAAACCAGTCAACCTTTGCCACTGCTCTGACCTCTTCCACTATACCAGGAAAACAGTCAATAATTTCCTACCTTTTTTTTCACAAAGTAAAGCTCTATATCCAATCTTTGACATCCAGCAAAATCTCACTTGTCTGTTTTGATTTTTTCCCATAGTCTTCAGTTGGTCGGAATCATCTAGCATTTTAGTATCAATCCTGTTTATAATTCACACTCACTATTCACCACCTCTTGTTCATCAATCTACTTTCAAACAGTAATACTCTTAGAAATACCAAGAATATTAATGGTTTTTGTAACTGTAGCTAAATGAAACAAGATCATTGGCTGAGCTCCAGTCTGATGGCCCCCTCTGACCATGGGCCTCCTCTAGGCCCTTGCAAAACTCTGTAATCACAAGGCAGATTTCCCTGCAGTACATGATGAGGGGATATACTGGGTAATTGATGACATAAACCCTTCAGGAAAAGGCTGGAAAAAGAAAGCAAAATCTGGTGCAGTCTTGTTACCTACAGGTGGTGGATCTTGAATTGCAATGGTCCTTGAAATGTGCTCAGGGACTGGGGAAAAAAACTAATTGGGATGAGCCAGAAATATGCTCTGGTTCATGTTAGAGGACACACAATATAAGGACCCTAGCAGTCAGTGATCCACTGGCTGAGTCTGCTCTCTGCCCATGTTATATATAACAGCATAAAAAATGTGTACCTGAAAGTACAGACAAAGATATTTGTTACCCTTGTGGCAAATTCAATCAAAAAACTAGGTAATATATAGGAGAAGTAAACTCAAAAAAATATTAATTCTTCGGGTAACTAAACATTGAAGATGAAATCTTAACATTTATTTCCAACATGGGGTCAATTTTCAGATTAAGGTAACCAGGAGTAGACATCTATCTTCTAAAAGGTAGATGTCTAAACTAAGTTCAGCCACTGCAAATAACTGTAATGATTGTAGCAGGAATGCAATAACTGTTTCACATGGAGGGGTGTCTAAGACCTATCTGCAGTCTTAAATGTAGTTCAGACTTGCTTACTCATTGATATCTAGTGCTATCAAAGATACCCTCAGGTACTTTGGCCTTCTGGGAGACACTGCAGAAAAGCACACACCTTCTGTAAGCCATGATTCACACCCAACTATCAAGTACCTTGTCACAAAGCATCAGACACATAAGGGTGGGCAGAAGAATTACGTTCGAGCCCTCTAGAGCATTTCAGAGAGGGAGACACCTTCAGAGGGCAGTTTAGTCCTTCCTGCAATGGTTGGAACACACTGAGCTTTTGAATTAGATGTTAACTATTTGACAGGAGCAGAATAGCCTGAGTCCCAAAATGAGCCTATCTAACTTAGATAAACTACTTATGTTACCTCCATTACACATATCTTTCTGCAAGGTGTGGAGAATCCTTCAAAAGATATGCTCAATATCTCATTAGAGAACTGAAAATATCCAAACTAAAGGATGCAGCCTGAAATCCAGCCTAATGTCACTAAAGTTGAAGGTATTCTGATGATGATATGAACAGTGTAAGAGCTTTAGCTTAAATTTCTCATTTGGCACCAATTCTCTCTCAGAAAAGCTAAACCCTGGAAAGAGCGATTTGACCATCATAATGCCAATTATACGGTAGGTAGCATTTGGGACTCTAAGAACACTGCAGTCAAATCACTGCTCACAGAGCATATTGCAAACAACTCCTAGTCTAGCATTATGTTCCAAAATTAACTCTCAAGAAAACAGCACAATGAAATACTTTATTTCTAACTAGAAAGAAGGAGAAAATTGCTCACTGGTCTTCTGCTGTCTTGATTTTACTGGGCACTGCACGTACACAGCTCTTCAGAATAAAATGATTTTTTTTACCTGTAGACCTAAATGCAGATTTGGTAGTTTTATTTTAGGTAGTGAGCTTCACAGTTAGAGGACTAGAAATCTTATTCATAAGATTACTGAGGAAGTAAGGAGAATATGGCATATAGTATGGAGAAAACAAGATCAGGAAGGAAATATATACACACATTATGGCAAATACAACAACATGAGAGAAAAATGAGAAAAATCAGGTACATGGGAAAGACAGTACCAAGAATTATAAGCCTGCAATGGAACAAATGAAGACTGTAGAGATTTTTAGAGGGGAGTGAAATGATCAGATCACAAAGTACAATAATAAACTTAACAGGTACTCTTGGTATGCCTTGGAGTTGTGTTTGACTTAGCCAGGACTGAGAACAACTGTGTGGAGAAAATGTTGGAAAGTCAGCAACACTTGTGCACTACATATCTATATATGAAAAAAGAAGAAAAAACCCCTGAAAATGACACCAAATTTGATAGGGTAGATGTTACTGTCACCAGCAGTAAGCCATAGCTGCATGTGTCTACTCTTTAGAAGTTACAGGGCAACATCCAAGAGAAGGAGAAGTTCAACACATTTTAAAATTCGCTGCTTAATTTTTAAGTCAGGTCTGGAATACAGTTTGTGTAAATCACATTAAACAATTTAATCACAAGTTTTCCAACAAAAATCAACGAGTCATCACTGAGAAAAAGATGTATAAAAGAATTACAGTGAAAACTCAGGCCAGCAGGAGAATGTCTGCTCACACCAGGCGAGAATCTGAACCAATAGATCTGACAGACCTTTCCAGACCAAAGCAGTTATTGACAATAAAATACAAGAATGAAAAAACAGACAATGAAAGAATGCAGTGACAATATATGGCATGCAAACAAAAAAACACCTCTTCCCCATTCAGTGTCGTATTATAGTAAAACCAGCAACAAATTTCAAAGAGCACTGATATTCTTAATTAACTGAATTACAGATGAGAACACATTGGACCTGGTATTACTTTCATGTGAGATTGGAACATCTCATACTGGTACAGCTCCATTGATTTCAATTAATTGAGGCTACTGACTAACTATAAATCAGGAGACAGAATCGGGACCAATTAGCCTCAATGAGCATGAGCTAGCAAAACTCTCAGGATTAGATGTCAGGAAAAAGCTTTCAATCTAGGGAATATTTTACATCTCTCTGTGGAATGCACTAAGCAGATTGCATAAGCTTTGCATGGATTTTTATAAACCCAGGTACTAGAAAAAAAACACCTTAATTGAGCTAATTTAGAAATGTTCTTTCTGATCAATGTATTGATTTAGTTATAATTTGATTCATGGCCTGGTGATCATCTTCAGGTAGCTCTGTAAGAGTACTGTGAATTTGAAATGCATGGGAATATGTAATGAAATCCATTGACTAATATAACAATGATCATTCATTAATGAGAAATGGTACAGATTTTTATGATAAAGGGATAGTTTTCTGGGACATTTGCACAAGCACTGCTTCAGCACCAACTCAATAACGTGAGAACACTGGGAATTTGCTCTTTACAACTACTTCTGGAAGAAAATATGGTTGTGGAGAATTCCTGTCAAAGCTGGAAGGAAAGCTGAAGATGTTCTTTTGCACTGCACCCCAAGGACACACCAAAATATTCTATTATGAAAAAGAAATGCATGAAATAGAAATACACAAAAAATATTTCAAATACATATTCTCTCTTCACTGGACCTCTCCTCAAAGAAATGCTGTTTTCAAGCACTGTGTCCATACTCCTGTCCTTACATTACCATGAATCTAGTTTAAAAAACTTAATTAAAGCCTGATCTTGTGCATAGGGGAGTACCTTGATGAGCAGTCACACAGAAATCCCATTTTTAAGGTGAATAAAGTTATACAGCTGGCATTTATAGGATGAAAACTGGTAACTGCCCTGTAGTTGTATTCTGACCTCCCTTACACCACTGGAGTTCAAATCCCTTGTAGTCTTTAGAATTAATCCAGTCCAAATTAGACAATATTACCATCCAAGTATTCCTTATTTTCTCCTGCATGATGGACTACAGAATAATGTCCTGAGACCACCATCATATCTGTAGATTTGATGACAGTACTTTCCTCTCTATTGGGAACAGTGAGCAAAATTTCTAAACCACTGCTTTTATGCAATGCACTAGAAGCTGTAATACCTCACTCTCTTTTTATTTTTTTCTTCTTTAAATAGTCTTCATATTGTATTGCAGCAAACAGTGGAATTTTACTATAATTAGAGAAGTTCTAACTTGACTTTTGCTATTTCTCAGTCTCTCAGGACCATTACTTTGCTGCTCTATTTTCCACATTCTCAGTTCAACTTCAGCTGGAGGCAAAGTGAGGTTTTTGACTTTAGATTTTCATTTTGGCTCATCTTTCAAGCACCTATTATTTTCCTTGCTGGCATATGTTTGCCCATCGTCAGTTAGAATCTGCATGATTTTACATTTATAAAGAAAAGTTAAGCAATTCAACCAAACCCATAAACTTTTTTTTGCAGGGACCAAAGTGGCAGCTTTCTCATTACATATCAATTTACAGCTCAAAATCAGGAATAGATCAATGCAAACCATCTGCACCTTGCAAGTTTTAACATATCTCCTTTTTGTCACTCTCAGTAAAGCAGAGGAAGTTATGCAGAGCATGTGGTCTGCTTTCACAAATAATTTCTATGGAAAACAGCAGTCAGACAGTAATACAGGCCCAAGGTGACCTCATTACTGAAATTTGTTCTAGTTGTCATTAGACATATCACACTATGTCACTCAAATCGGGAAAGGAATAAGAGATACTGACACACAGCACCAGTGATTAGAGATGAAAAATACTGTTACGCCATAAGAATCCCTTGGTGGAAAAGAAATATGTATAGTGTTTAAGATTCATTTGCCTCCCCCCCCCAATCTGTCACTACTGCCTTTATGGCTTTATTCTTTTTCTACTTGTTAATTCTCCTTCAGAGGGGACAACAGAAGAATACTTCAGAGGCTGATGTCCACTGGCCAGCTACCTTGGACAAAATGGTGCTGAGTTTTTGATAGTGATGCCCTCATGCTGTGTAGAGCTATTCAATGCAGTTGTGAGCCAACTTGGCTTTTTTAAGTTTATCAGCACAAAGTCCTCTCATTGTACAGCAGTACTTCTTTTCCCACAGTTCTATGTTATGGTTAGTTTTGGTCTGATCTTTAAGTCCATACGCTGCAAGTAATGATAGAAGCCATTCAGAAGACTGCACCTTAGCCAGAGGCAAAGCATGGTTGGCAAAGATTGTAGTGATAGGAATTAAACTGTTCAGCCTACTGTCAGTTCCCACTCTCAGCTTTTTCCAACTCAGCAACCAAAAATCTGGGTCAATCTGACCTTTGGGACTTCCTGCCCAAAGGATGCACTTCCACTTTTGAGAAATGTTCTCCTGCTGTGAGTCTCCACAGTCAACACCCCTCAGTAGTTTCAGGACAAATCTGAAGCATGATGATTTGATTGAGACTTAGTACCAGATGCTATAGCCTAGTTGATTTACCTTGACTGAAGAAAAAGGTTCTTGAAGCCATTTTTCACCATCAAAGATCTCAAGATGCTTCTTGCAACAGTGTCCCAGAATAAGTGCAAAATTATTAGGCACCATCCCAAATGTTATGGCCAAATTCTAGTTTGACTAATTACATTCTCCTTGACAAAATTCTCACTGCTAAGCAAAAGGAAGAGGATATGCCTTCAGTTTCCAGCCTGGATTTTTGGACTATGCACTTAAACCCTTGTAGCCTTCTGCCTGAGTGCTGGAGAGTCAAAGGACATCTTGGATCCATAGAATAGATTATCTAAACATAAAAACAGGGGAGTTTACAAGATGAAAAGTGTTAGATGAAAGCAAGAAGTTATTGTACCTTTTGTCTTTACTGACATTTACAGCTGTTTCACTGCTGAAGATGAGACATTTTTCAGTAAAGCAGATGAGAATGGTGAAAGAGGAGATTTTAAAAGAATTCTGTGAAATGGTTAATACAGATGAGACCAACTAGAAAACAAAAAAAAAGTGTTCACCTCACAGACTCAAATATAAAGCTCACTTGTACAAATCAGATCTTTCATGCCCCAAATTTTTTAATTATTTTTCTATTTATGTCCTGTTGCATTTTTAATTTCTTTCCAACATCCTTTATAATTTACTAGTTCTGTGGTGAAGGACTGGGTGACTCTGTCTCCTTAAAATGATTAAACTATGTGCTTCCTCTTTCTCTTTTGAAAATAGTTTAGTTCTTCTTTTCAGAAATATGTCCCATCTGAAAGTTTTCTTGTAACAAATGTATTTATGGTTAACCTCATTCCTCTGTAGTGCAAGACAACAGTTTGACCACTGCCTACTGAACAGTCATGATTTGGTTTTCAGGAAAATCTAAACAAAATTTCTCTTAAGATTCTAATATTTTACTTTCCACTAAAATTTGTTTCAGTTCTAATAGTACTGGAGAATGCTAAAGTACATATATCCCATTCAACAAGAATGTTGACAGGATATTGTTCTCCCAAGAAGCATACTTTTTCTCTCTATATTTTCAGATTGGCATGTACTTCATTTATTAGTTTGATCTGAAATAGTGGCAGTTCTATTCCACTATTATCTTTACTGATAAGAAAAAGTAGGACAACATAAAAACGAGAAGTCCAGCCTGTGATAGCTCATCATACATTATAAACCTGCCTCTGCACATCTGTGGGTAAACTGTCTCTTGTGAACTGTTCTACAGCTGTTAGGGTTCATACTGTTCCCTTATAAACTAGAAATAGGAATTTTTATTACCTCTGGCCATAATTTAAATTACATGAGCCCAACTCCATGCTGTAGATTAGTGTACTGACCTACAGTTCAGCTTTTACTTTGGCATACTACAATGCAGCTCACACATGAACTCTACCACAAGTAGACATGAGATTGGAAAAGAAAGGATAAAACCACACTGTATTAAAAATGCTAGAACAAAACCTTAGGTCCATAAAGAATTATTACTGTACTTGCACCTATTCTCATAGGTTATATTCTTGGCAGCTTTACATCACTGGAGTGAATGGTTCAAGCACTTTGCTCATACTTGACAAACACTCTAAAGGTCAGTGCTGTCACTCTTTCACTAAACATGACCAAAAATAGCTACATAGCTTCCCTAGGAGCTCTAGCTTGATTTATTAAGTAAAATTTGTGCTATGAGGTTTTTTCTAAGTCTTACATTGCAAAAAACTAAATCAGGTATTTCCAAAAATGTTTAAAGGTTAGAATTTTTGAGCAATCTGTACAAATATAAAAAGATCTATTCCTCTTCAATACTTAAAGACATAAATCTACTTTCAAAAAAATTTAAATGCATCATAACAGAACTAAGAACTGGTTTTCTCTTTCCCTCCTCCCTGTATGTATGTATTCCTTCAACTAGAAAAAGGGGCAATTCAAGAAATATGGAAAGGTCACAAGGGAAATCAAAAAAAGCACATCCCAACATGAAGTTTTAGCTGAGATAAAAAAATAGAAACATTTTATAAACACCATCAATAAGCTAAAGATGTCTCTGCATAGATTTAGCCAGAAATCTTTCCTTTCCTATTCAATTGGAAGCTGAAAAACTTATTCTACATATGTAAATTTAACAGAAGAAATATATATGTTAATATGCATTTTGCCTTAACAAATTATATTCATTAAATTCTTCATCTCTGAAGTCTTACATTTTGATATACCTTACAGCATGTTGCAACTTATAAACTGCCAGGACACAAAAGAATTTGAATGTTACACTATGCTGATTCCACCAACTTGCTTTAGAAAGTCATAAATATTATGGCTAATTAACAACACTGAGAACTACACGGAACACTGAGAATGAAGGTCTTCTCTGTGCACTTCTGGGCTCACCTTAAGTTGGTAAGAAATTTCCAGAGCTATAAACAGAACACCACGTCTAATAAGTATTCAAAATTTATTCCTGGCTATTCATCTCAAATAAAAATTAGAATTATCTAATTAATTTTCATAACCCTTCATGGCTTGTATAAAGAGTTCCACAAAACCAAAACTTGGATTAAGGATTATTGAATGTCTCCTCTTGGATTTCATTCAGTCATCTTTGCAGGGAATAGGCTCTAAATAAGTAATTATTACATCATTTTGATTGCAAGACTAAATGCATCAGACACAATCACGGCATCTTATTGAGGAGTTGTGGTGGTTAAAATGTGGACCTGGATTCAAAAGCTGTCATGAATCTCATTCCTTATTCTGCTCTGGATTGAACTCTGTATCCTTGAGCTAACAACTTAGTATCTCTACCTGCAATATTGAATTATGATCATTCCCATCCTTAGTCTCTTGACACCACACACTCAAAAAAGTAGCAGGGCATGGAGATTTGCATGGAGTCTTGGACAGCACACCAACCTACTGATTTTACTGAACTATTTCTTACTCTCAACTTCAGTGTGAATTTCAAAATCAGCAATGAGATTCATTTATTTAAAAAACATAGTCCATGAGAAATATTTCCTATATATATATCTCAAATTTTCAAAAGATGTGGCATACAAACAGACTACAGATATGACTGCTTTCAGGGCTGAGTAAAGAGGAATAAAGTTCCCAACAACCAAAGGAATTCTTCCAAAGTTTGAATATAAAAACAAAGACATTTTTTTCCCACAAAGAGTAACATAACTAACTATTGTAGATGTGAGCTTCACCAATAGTTGTTTATTAAGTGTGAGACCTTGCTCCAGAAATTAAAACCTTTGGGAATGTATGCAAACCAGAACATTTGCATTTGGCCTTGAGCAATATACCTTGAGTATGACAGCGTGTTCCCCACAGTTTTGAACATCCTGACAAACCAAACTAACCAAACCTCCAGAGAACCAAAGACCAGATCCTGCAATAATCCAACAGGAAGGATTACAGCCTTTATAAATAATAGCATGGTAAACCAGCACACAAAGTTTATGAAAGAATCAGGCTCTGAGGTGACCCTTACTGAAAAGGTGGAAACATTTTATAAGGATACCAGCCAGACAAAGGTGGAATAGTGAAACCAGGGGCAGACTCATTATTTTGAAGCTGATGAATGTCATTTCTTCTGCTGACCTTTCAGGGCCAAATTCTGATCTCAAGGGAATAGGCTGAAAGTATGTATTTTGTTGTCAATTGCAGACCTAATGATACCGCACCTGCCTGACCTGTCTGATCAACAGTCCAGTCCTGTATTTCACAATCTCTTCAAATTAAAATACAAGTAGGTATCTTTAGAAACTACTCAAACAATTTTCCTGAATCTAACAGAATCATCATAACTTTTTTCATTTAAAGACAAATAAAAAATAGGCAAGACCTTTAATCTGGAGTTATTATAACTTTTTGTTTACTTACATGTGAGAAAAAGTGTATTTTCCTTTATTTTCACAATCTGCAAACTTCAGATAGATAAATCCTACTTCTAGATGAGATTAATTTTATTCCTGGAAAATAAGCCACAATATCATATGCTACTTTCCACAGCAACTTCAAAATAGTTGAGTGGACACAACTGACGTGGGCTCCATGATACCTTCTCCCTAGAGACAGAATTAATTTCTATGCAAACCATTTATTTTCCTTATGATTTATAATCAATTTATAGTACATATCCTAAAGTGTAAGAGTTACTATAAAAAAATCTATTTAGACCAGAATCAAGCCTTAAAATAGACTTGAAGGTATGGTTTTTTTAAAATTGAAATTAAAAATAATTTTCTGCTAATTTTATTTTATTCTAAAAACTTCTGTGGGTGGATCACAACCAAAGAAACAGGCGTCTAAAGCACAACAGAAAACAAGAACAAGTGGTTTTAATCTTTGAGAATAAATTAAGAGAAACTTTAAAAAAGCCAATAAGGTTATTAAGTTACTACAAAATGAAAAGAAGCTACAGCTGCAGTAAGTTTGAAGGAAAATATCCAGTATGCAAACAAGCCACTGCTGCTTCTGTGATCTGACATGCCCTAATAGCTAACAAACAAGAGGCTCTTCCAAATGAGCTGGTCCTGCACAGCTGAATTATGATAGGCAAATGGGACAGGAATGAATTATAGAGCAATGCTCCCTTCCCTGTCACAATATGCCCCTGCAGAAGCTACTTCCTCCAGAAGTTATCGGCACCTGCCAAAGGCATGGGGATTACCCTTCCCCTATGGCAGCATGTTGCAGGAGGGGAAATTTTGGCTCCTGATCAAGAAATCAGAAGCTGAAAAATGTACTAACAAGTGAAGTGAGAAACCTAAGCCAAAATTCTTCTGGAAAGTAACAGATTAATCCATGCCCAAGCCTGACTCCTCATTGACTTTTAGCTTCTGTACTGCAGCATTAGAATGGCTCATAGAGCACTGTGGAAAACAGCAAATAAATCCAAGTCCAAAAGGGCATGCTCCATCACCTAGGCATCATTTGCTTAAGAACAACAAATTCACACAGAAATTTGATGCACCAGGATACTCACTGGTATAAAACTGTCAATATGTATGTCATCCAACCCAAGAGCCAAAACGTAGAAGGAAGCACTGTGCCACAGGGAGCCCATGTTTGCACCTGAAACTCCTGCTCTGAGTTGAGCTTCCAAAAGTGCTGAGGTATCCTGAGACATTTGCCCAGTGAGTATCTCTGACTCTGTGATCAAGAAATAAAGATTCTTCTTCCCTTTAGCAAGAGAACCCCAATCTGATTGTCCAATTCCACCTACTCTACTCTTGACCTACTCCAGTGGAAAAGGGGCAGAACCTGTGCAAGGTGAAGGGACAAACAGGAGGACAAGGAGAGAAAGAGAGCCTAGAAATATGGTAGTTGATAGGCCTCTGTATACACCAAAGTCTCCCCTAGACATCTATGTAAAGATAGAGATCTAGTGATTTAGTACTTTGTGGTTTTTTTTGTGAAACGACAGTGCACTCTGTTTTCACTATAGTGATATAAAAGTTAAGTAACCACTTATGAATAAGGTTTACTTTAAGAGCTCAGGTGCCAGTTGCCTCTGCTATAAAGATATAAATTCTGATCTTCTAAGCTCAAGGTCACTATTGTTCAACAGAGCAGAAATTCTGTTTTACTATTACTTTTTAAAGTATCAGAAATAATTACTAAGGACCCCATTCAAATTCAAGTCTTCAAAAGGTATGAAATGTCAGATTAAAATTGCTTATGCAACTCAATTTGGACCTCTTGAACATATCTGCTATGACACCATTTTCAATTACATGATCACAGACTATTTTTCCATGGCATAGCTGCAGCTCTTTCTGCGTGCACTGTAGATTCTACTCTGAGAAATGGTATTCTGGGAATGAATAAGGTTTATGCAGTGAATGAGGCTTTCATTTCTCTCTGCCTCATTTGTTTCAGGAACTGGAAGGTATATAATGAACCAGCAAGGGACTACAGAATGAGAAAATAAATTTAATGGTTAAGGCAGCTGCCACTGAAGGACTGAATTCCATTTCTGGATCTGCCACAGAGTCCCTCTGTGATGTTGGACAAATCACTTCACATTTCCCAGAGATGACCATTAATATGATGTTCCTCATTTTCTGGCCTCTATACTAGTCAGTTCAATTGAGGTACTGAGCACTTACAGCTGCAATTGATGATGAGCAAACCTGTTTTTATATACACGTAAAAGTTGATGAAAATTATAGACTAATGCATTACTTCTATTAATTTAGAAATTAGCTGATATGTTGTCAATTATTCTGTTCTTCTCCCTTTTTGTGCCTCTGCCCATCACCTGTGAATCAGGGACAATAAACCCATGACTGGCCAGTGCATTGTGCAGCTATTTTCATTACTCTGTGTGAGGCATTCAGGTGTGATAGCCATGAGAACAACATAGCAACCAATAATTTTGTATTCAGTGCAGGTTGTGAATGATATGGGGTAAGGAAAGCCCTAGGGCCACAGGCTACATGAAGAGGATGGAAAGAAACACAAGCTAACTGCTGACAAAGCAGGGTCATGTGGAAAAAACAGTATCCATTTTCAAAAGGACTTCAGAATGCCTGCATTCAAAGGGGTCAAATTAAGTTTTGCAGAAGCAGTCTTCATCCTGTCATTGCTTAGTTTCTATTTGAGCTTGATGTTGTTCTTCTCATGTAGATTTGGAGGTGTGTTGTGCGCTTGGTTTTCTCTCACTGCTTACCTGAGCTGGGAACTCCACCACTATGTCTGCCAAATTCAGGGCAGGAGATGTGACCAGATGAACCAGACTTCATCCTGTTGACTATCACACCGAGGCTGCCCACCTCTACTCACACACAATGAAAACCAGGGAGATCATTTTCTCCTATTAATACAAACAGACTCAGCTGAAGAAAAGGAAGTAACTGGGAATACTTCAGCAATTTAAGAAAGCTTGCAGAATTGATAAGGAAATCATGGTGCAAGCAAATCCCATTTTCTTACTAACTTCTCTATTATATGAAAACCATGAAAGAAATTTTTACTCCTCACCCTGTTTTGCAGCCTTCTATTTTCTGATACCTCCCAGAGCTGACATGAGTTTTGCCAAAATATATTAGAGGCCACACAAAAGATCAGATATCAACATATAATAGAGTGAAGTTAAAATGCAAGCTTCCAATAATGAACTGAGCCAGCCCACTGCAGCATTATGCTCAGGTGTTACACTGGGAGAGAAGATAGGCTTTAAGGTATGTTTTAAATTTGATTGCCTGAGAGAATGCAAATGTGTAGCTTCAAAATTTCAGGACAGCATCCCTGCTTTGTAAAGCTTAAAGCAGTCTCATTCATGAGGTTTATATATTGTCAAAGTATTTTCACTAGATTTGCATGCAAATTACGAAATACAAAACCAATTTAGTACAGCAAAGAAAATTATTTCAATCACTAAGGGAAATAAAAGTAACTTTTACTTTTAGAGCATGACTAGAAAAGAAAAGCAAATAAGAGATTAAAAGTATCCTCTCCTGATGAATTGCAGAGTTTGGCCTAGAGAAGATTAGCCAAAAGAGGAAAAAATATTTAAGAATTTATTCATAAAAATTGCCAACCATAAATCTACGTGCTGAATAAATAAAACATTCCTAATCTTTCACATTTTCATTCTAAGGTTTCCTGATCAGTTCAGAATAAATACTGTAACTTGGACCTTAGGACCAAGCTGAGATGCAAATTACTCATCCCAAACTCCAGATGGCATAAAGTGTCACAGACTCACTGAAGTTATTTAATTGGTGGTTGCTTACACTTTGTGAAGACTTAGCCCCACGTTACCTATCTCTGCACAGCAGTTTATGACTATGCTTATTTTGAATTACACCAAGCCAGAAGATATCTGTTAAGTAAGTACTGAATAAACATAGCCATGATATTCATATATTGTCACAAATGGATTACATAAAGGAATTTAATATTTATAGATTACAAATATTGATACATTGTGGGGTTAAAACATAGCAACTCACTTCAGTGCTTTTCTGACTTTCTGTTGCTACCTGTTCGTGACTACAGTTCCCAATGAGCATGATTACATTTCAGAATACAGAAAAATTCAAGAGTTTATTGGCACAATACTGTCAGGATTCCTCCTGATAGAGGAGAAGAGGAATCATGAGTATGATGACAATGATTTGCCAAACACCTTGCAAAACACATGGCTTAACAAGGAAAATTTAAAAAAATACAAAAGAGAAAAGGAAAAAAGTAGGGGTTATCTGAGAAAACTCTACAATTAATTATGGCAGTAAATGCACAGCAAGAGCAGCTTTAATACAATTGAACAGTTTGTACAGATCCATCACAGATCAGTAGGCAAAAATAGCATGAAAAAAAAGGTCTTCTACTACAAGAAGTTTTTGGGGACAAAGAGCAGCACTTAATGCAGGTGAGTACCATACTCCAGTACTGAATTTGTTTTAGAAATGAGACAGCATTTCTGGGCAACTCAAGAGCAGTTTCTGTAACCCATTTATGCATGGCACGTTCAGAAAAGCCCTGATGCCTGTGCACTGTTGTAGCACAAACAGGGAATAGCTGCAGAGCCAGTGCCCCCCTCCCTTTGTTGCTGCTGCTCCTTTCACCACTGTTTTCAAGAGAAGCTGCTTCCTCTCATGAAGTAAGGAGGGTAAGGAGGGGAAACCACAGAGAGCAGGTTGCAGGGCCTCATACCTACTGCTGACTTCAGTCCTACCACCAGGAGGACAGAAGGCATTTGAGAAACTTCCATTCTAACCAACAAGGAATGAAGTAATATTTACATAGAGTAAATATAAAATTCTACCATATGGACGTCAGTCTCAAGAAAGTCATACTGCAAACTGTTCCTTTAGGCAAGTTTTTGACTTGGGAAATCATACAGAGGTATTCACAAAGACAGCATACTATCAACCTATCTCAGTTAGTTTTTGTTTTCACTAAAACAATTTCTTTAAGATATGACTCCTTGAATAGTGCTAAGATCTGATAAATGTCTGGAGTGATATATAGAAAGTCCTGATGTGCAAACTTCTTAACACAAGCCATCACATTAATTTAGATACACATGAAGAAAAACCACTGCACTGGGGAGATCTGACACCATTTAATAAAATGGGCCATGGGTACTCAGCAGCCCACAAGGATGTCTTGATTTCCAAGGGAATGAACCCATACAGCTGGTGCAGAAAAGAGCTACTACATGTTTAGACTACAACACAAATTTGAAAAACTGTGGGACAGGAGTAGCCTGCAGTACTTTGATGTCTAAATGTAGGCCATAGCCCTGCTCCACTGGAGTACAAAAAGGCAGTGATGTGGATCAAGGTGCAGATGTAGGCAGCAGCAGGACAATCTCAATATGGATCTGGTCCTACAGTACCTGCAAGCATAGTCATTTCACACATGAATTAAAATTCCACAACAATCAGAAAGTTTGTCTCTTCCCTTCTTTTAGTACTAAAGCCAACACTTGGTCCAAAATGACAGCAGATTTCCTTGTCCACATGAAGTTTGCATAGGAACATTAAGCAGCAATTATCAATGTAGAAGATGGTGTGAATGTATTGAAATATTTTTAAAAGCTCAGTGTTGCAATGTGGAGTTGAAGGCAGATTTTTAATTTACTGTGTTGTTATAACTTTTGTATACTTTTCATCATTAATTTTTAACCAAATTGTTTGAAAATAGGGCTATCCTTTACTGAAATACATTAGGCCAAGCCATTTACCTTCAATTAAAGTGGTAAAGCATTTGGAAAAAATAGCTATACTTAATATGGAACTTTAATATAACCACAGAATTGACTTTCAATTTATCTTAAATGTACAATAACTTTTGTAATTGTGAAATAAACACCACAGTGAGAACATTTCTTCCCTGTAAAAAACATCAGAGAATAGATTTCTTCAGATACTCAGGGGTTGAAGTGGAAGCACTTGAGTGGTATAACTTAAATAAAAACTTTAAATGTTGCCAAAGATAACAGATAACTATCCCTGAAGTCAGTCTCAGGAAGATGCTAATGAAGAGCACCATCAATGGGAGTGCCATCTTTCATGCAAGGCATGAAAGCTCCTGATCATTGTGGTGAGTAACCCTGGCTACTCTTTGCCACTACTGGAGAACTTGGCCTCTGAATTTCTGCTGAACCAATTTGGTTTAATTGCTTTCTGCACACCTAATTCCTCCCCTAAACTGCTAAACTGTTCTTGATGGCTAACTGTATCTTCCTATTACACTCCAATGTAGGGCTATTTGAAATTCTCTGCCTATATTCTCTGTGTTTGATTAAGTGTATTTCTTATATTTAGGGGAGGAAGGGTTCTTTTGAAACAAGAGCTATTCAAAGTGTAAGCTTTTCATTTGAGAACTGTGAGACTATCAAGCTGAATATGAACAGAGTAGTCTCACACGACAATATGTGTGCAAGGATTTTTAATTGCGGAATTTGTTTAACATTCTCCTTTTGTGTTGGCTGTTTCTTAAAAAAGTAAACGGTACCATCTGTATAGACCATCTGAACTGAACTGACCCTGGACAGGAACATGAACAGAATGAACCAAGGGATAATCCACAGCACTTTCCCAAGCCTAATGATAGCTAATTTACTTCCAGATAATATGGACAGGCAATTATTACCAGAAAACTTTAATGAATAGAAATTGAGAAGAATCATCTTGATTTTATGTTACTTTCCATGGCAGTTCGTTCTGTGGTGAAGTTTCCAGCAATAGGATATGATAAAGAGACAAATCACAGGGCCTGGTTCTGAAACCAGCATCTGTTTTCCCACTCCTGTCAAAATCATTTACCATTATTTAGCGTGAAGTTTGGCTTGCCTATTAGAGAGCCCATGATACAGGGTATCACTAAACTCCTATGAGAATTGTACATGCTGCACAGCTATCTCTGGTGTCCCACATATGCTGCTGGTTCCACACATGCTACCAGAAGAGGCAAGTAACAATCAAAGAGCAGCAGATGAAGAATAATTGAATAAGAAATGGGGCAAGATATTGAAGAAAATAATAACACATTGAAACATCCTTGAGAAGACCTTGGCTTCTCTGCTTTCACACTTGCTTGGTCCTCAAAATCTCTGCTCCCACCTCCATTCTCCCAGCATCCTGCCTTTTGGGTATTATCCCCACCAGGGCTGGTGGCATGATGGAAGTCACTGGTATAACTCAACATCCCAATTTGCTCCATGTGCTCAGCTGCTGCTGTACTGTTCTGGAGCTTGTCTCCCCTGCAGGGAAGTCAGGGTAACTCGATTTGCTCCTGTCAAGGAGAAGGGTGCCAAGCCAAGAGATCTGCTTCTGCTGAGCCCTTGGCACCAAAATCAAGCCTGTGGTTCTGTCATCCCCATTTTTGTTGCTTGGATTCATGAGGAAAAGCTACAGGATGGCTTCCTCTCCTCGCAAAGCTAAACTGTTCCACTGTGGGAGGCTTGAACTGTGTTTTTAAACAGGCTCCCTGCTGCTCTGTGTCACATTCTTTCTTCTTCTCCTTCCACAGCAATTTCATATATATTGCATTCTAAAACAGAGGGCAAACTCCAAAAATGAGCATCCTGCACACAATTTTCCAATGTTCATGGCCAATTTGCTGCATTCTGCTGTGAATTTCATGACAAGGAGTTCAAAAAGTATTAATTTGATTCCTCTTCCTTTTTCTTGTGTACCCACAAATGCTTGTGTACCACCAGTATGTAAAACAAAGCAGGAAGGTCTTCAATTTCCAAAAATCTTGCTACTTATGCATTTCTACACAAATTAACTGACCTCAAGAAGAAAAATACAATCTTAAGAGTATAACTGACTCTATTACAATATATATCAATTAATATATTTAGTCATGTCCAGGGGTTGATCCAATGCAGATAAATTTATATTTATGTTTCATTCTCATTTTTATTTTTCAGGGATTTTTTAGTAATGTGAAATAAACAGCATGTTAAGTTAGCTTCTTGGCTTACAGAGAGTATTTCCATGTATTTTCATAGAGTGAGGTACTTTGCACAGAAGCATTAATGATAATCATTAATTACAGGGAAAAGTTAAAATTCAAAGGAATCTCTTTGTCTTTTAGTTCCTCATTCTTTGCCAAATACACACATAACTGTATAGATATATATACACACATAAATCATAGGCAGAGAACTAAAGGATTTCTTTGATTTAATTTCAAGAAAAATGTCAAACACAGAGATGCATCCGCTATCCTTTCCTAGACATCAAAGATATTTTCAACAGAAGGGTCTCTGCTCAGCCAAAATTATAGTCTGTTTCCATACTGCAGCTGAAGTCTGCAAAAGCTCAGAGAGAAATAGGAAAAAAAAAAATCAGTTTTCATGGCCACGTACCAATTTCTACAGGATGAAAGATGAAAGCATTTTTGGTTAAATCAGCCAGCATCTTTTAATTAGGAGAAGCATTTCCGAAAGTGTCTAGCTGTCTCAAGGAACACAAGTCTCGGTCACTGACTTTAATTCCACAACAAAAATTATGCTATGACTTAGTGACATCTTTCACAAAAATGGGTCAATTTTTCTTTCATAAAAAATGCAAGAAAACCTGACTTTCAAGTCATTTGGCCTTTTATTATAATATATTACATCCCATGGACTGTCTTGATGACATTTAGTGTTTCCTATGCAGGATCCCACAGTATGTATGAGTTGTCCGAAGTTCAAAGAGGGCAATCATTAAAATTTGACATTTATGTCAATGTGTACACAGGGAGTTTACCTTTTCATTAGCTGCATCTATTTTTTTTTCTGGTGGAAAAGCTGAATATGAAGTCATGAAAGACTTGGAGTGATTTTCTGTGATCCCAATTGAGACTAATGGGTAATTCTTTATGATCGCAACTGGGTAAAGGAATTGATTAAAGAGAATATTTTTTTTTTGTTATTTGCTAAGTTGTCAGGAGGTGTTGAGTCATGCTGTGAGAAGTTCGAGTGCTGAATCTTCTGCTGTCATATACAGAAATGTCACGTTATATTACACAGCATGCAGAAGCAAGAAAAAAAAATTCTTTGTATGTAACACTGCAGTTTGGTAAACAAACCTATCAACTTCACCAATCTGGTTCTCCTTCCAATTGTAAGTTATTTTTCATGAGGGATAAACTCAGATTTTCTCAGTGCACAAGCCCTACCAGATGTCTTTCTCCAGATGAAGGAACTGATTTGAATACTGTAAGGATATGAGTTGTCAGTCAAGCTATAATAGGTCTTTCCTTTTTGGTTCAGAAGTGATTCTTTAACTTTTCTTGACAACAAATTGCATGTGTTGCACTATTTCCTTGTAAAGGAATAAACCAGAGTAAAACCAGCAACCTTCTGCCTCTTGACTCATCCCAAAATACTTTTGGAAAATGTGACTTAATGAGAAGACAGGAAGAGTAGCATTGATGTGCTCCCTAGAATCAGCTGACAGACTTAAGGGAATAGTTTTTATGGCTGGCTGTGGTATGAAGTCAGCATGAAGAGGCACGTATGAACTTCTGCCATGAGTTTGTAACCAGCTTAGAGTTGCAAACAGTGGAACCACAGAGGTGAGTCTTGGCTGGCATACAGCACATGTTATGGTAAAGGAGAGTCACTCCAAGACAAAAGTTTCCTGTTACTCAGATGGCTGTGAGGGATGACAATGAGCCCTATTCTCCTGCAATAAATGCATCCTGATCACCTCCCATCTAAAGCCCAGCTCAAAGGAGACTGGGGATAGATGAGGACAAGGCCACACACATTTCACTTGCAAAATCTTCCTGTAGAGGACCAGTGAGAATGGAAGGCAAGGAAATCACCCAGCAGCATCAAGCTAAACCTTTTGTATTAGTTCTTATTTTGTCCAACTATAATTTTATTGTTACTTGATCATGGGAGTCAAAGATAAGCTAGGCTCTCCAGGCCCTTAGAAGGAATTTTCCAGAATGTTCTCTGAGCTCAGCACAGGCCATGAGCATGATACTCATACATTATTTTCTCAGCATTGCAAATACAAGCAGCTATCTCAGCTAACGTTAAGGGTAAGGGCATTACATGCAAAAAATAGATCTACATTTATGAAAAGTAAATGATCAATGATCTTAGAGAATGTATTTGAGACTCTGCATTCAATAGCTCTTATTTAGGCTCAGATAAGGGTTGAATTTGCCTTATAACCGTGAACCTATAATCAGCAATCAAAGAAATGATGTTATAAAGCCAGTAATCCATGTCTGTGGCCTCAGTGAGCTGAGACTTAATGCTGGAGGCTACAACTTGCCTCTCTATCAATAGTCCTACAAGTAGAAGCTATTTTAGTGTGATTTCTTAAGCATTATAGTACTACATAACATCAACAAGACTGGAGTCTGGCCAGTAGAGTAGTATTCGGCAAAATTTATTTAATTTTTGAGCTTTATCCATATTTTTCTTATCTTTATTAAGAAATAAAAAATTGCAATTTCTGAGCTTTCTCATTTTATTCTATTTGAAATCTAATAAAGGACTTTAAAAATTACAGAAGAGCTTTAAATCAGAAAACTAGAGGATCTAACATAAATAAGACTCTTCAATACAGTAATTTTCATCTTTGAAAACATTGAAAAAAGAAAACTCTACTTGGATAAAAGGAAATTCCTAGCTTATAAAAACTTTCAAAAAAGTAGATTTTTACCCAGTTAGATCTGCACAAGTATCTTTTAAATCTCTGTTTTGAATTTCTGTATTTTCCAAGCATTTGAATAGTGAATTAAAAATACCAACTTTCTGATTAATCTGATTCATATCATCATTAAGAGGCCCTAGATAAGACTATTTCACCATAGAATGGAATTCCATGAAGGATAATTTGGGCCAGTGTATAGTGGCCATATGTGCTTTCTTGTCTATCTTATTCAAAATATATAATCTGATTTTAGTGATCACGTTTACCTATAGATCTCACTTGCATCATAGAGTTGAAACAGCTATTCTGAAAGGTCTTTTACATTAGGATGTGTACATAATTACTACAGTGAATGCTTTAAAACAAGGGAGGAGTTTTAAGAGGTTTGTGGCTGCAGATAAAAGCGTCATTTTGTTCAGC
Source organism: Turnix velox (assembly GCA_013400935.1). Lineage (NCBI taxonomy): Eukaryota > Metazoa > Chordata > Aves > Charadriiformes > Turnicidae > Turnix > Turnix velox. Next base: position 78,634 of record VZTY01001079.1, on the reverse strand, counting down.
CTCCCTCTGCTCCTTTTACTAACCAGCCTGCAGCTGCTAATGCTCTGCTGACAGCCAACTTCCAGATTTCTATACATCTCTTAAAGGCAATTACTGAATTTACCCAATGAGCTAGACTTGGAGGATCCTAATAGGAGTGTAAAAGGCTAACAATCTGGAAGCCTTTGAGTCTCTGATCTCTTGAAGGCAGTGAGTTGATAAAATTGTTACCAGTTCCAGAAGGCACGCACCCATGGTTTCTCCTTTCAGGTGTTACCTTCAACTAAGGCTGAATAGTTAAGGTTTTGTATCTCAGACATGGTATGTGGGATGAAATGTCAGAATTCCCAGGAACTTCAAAAACCAGGGGGTCTGTGTTGTAAGCAGGACTGAGCTGTGCACAGAGGGAGAAATCATCTCATTCCCAACTCACCTATTAATTTATTTTTTATCTAAAGAGAATGCATTCTCAAGCCTCTTTCTACCCACAGTCTTTTAAAGATTACTCCTTCTTGGAAACACCAAGCATGATGCAGCTGTAACTCTGTCACATGCAGTCTGATAATATTCACTCATGAGGAAAGACATCCCACTCTTCATTCAGACCCCCCTGCTCAAGCCTAAGAAACAGCCTGAGATTTGGCTTCTCAGAGGTGACAGCATCCTAGCACTCAGCAGAGTCAGCTATCCTCGCTCTCACCAGACTGAAGCATTTATTCTGAACAAACTCACTGACATCTGTGGGGTTGTTTCAGCTACCGGTAACACTTGTGAGCAAAACCATCAGAAAACAAGGCAAAGCTCTTGCTAGTAATCATAAAATCAGTAATAATTAAGCCACCAATTTTTATGTTTGATAAGACTGTGTGTACTTGTTATCACAGAAGAAATAATGCAATAATGAATATCACCACCACTACAATGTTCAGAGTTCAGGACCACAAAGAAATACACCATGAAAATCTAGGACAGCAAGTAGAGATTATATAGTCGACACTAAAAGTATCATTTGCATAGAGTTCCCTTTCTTAAACTGGATGTTAACAAAGATACTAGTACTGGTATCTTTTAGAGAAAACAACTTACACTGTAGAAAGGCTGGTATTGAAGACTGATGCAGAGCAAAGAGTGCCACATACAGAATTAATAGGAATATTTACTTGAACACATTAGGTCCCCTTCCCATTTGCAGACCATCTACGATGATGTTTAGTTAGCGCCGTCTGGTGAGAGCAAATCCAAGCTGCAGTTCTCTCTCAGAGACAATAAATTAACTGGAAAGCAAAGTAATGCAAGAACAAAGCTCCTAAACAAAAGAGATGTGTGAAAAATTTGCTAATGCTGCAGCTGTAAGAAAGTAATCTTAGTAGCTCAGAACAAGCCCACTTTGGATGTATAGACTTGCCACATGCTTTACATTGTAATACAGTATGTTTAATACTTGGAGAGAACTTGCAATACACAGCACTAGCAGAAAACCTCAGATATACAGCTGCTACCATTTTACTTTCATGAGGGCATTTTGGACAACAGACTCAATGAAAAGAAGTGAAAATCTGTGCATTTTTTCCTATTCAGCTTCCATTAGTTGAAGTCCAGAAACACACTACCTCACCAAGGGTAACTGTATGGTGGCTTCCTCAATAACTAGAGGCCAGTCAGCAGTACAGAAACAGATGGCAGTTTAAATAGTCTCAGCTGGTAGGAGTTTTTGCTTTGGCCTTTTTCACTTCCCTTAAGACTAATGCATGACCATATTGTGACAGAAAGATTTTAAGTAGTGGTCAAAGTACTCCAGGCATTGCTTATCCACATGCGATCCTATCCAGCCTATAAAATGCTGCCATCCATCTAACAATGACCACAGGCATAGCTATAAAAATGTGGCTGGGGTTTGAATTCCAAATTCTACTTTAAAAAGTGCTTGTGCTGGGAGTGATAACACTCAGATATTTGGTCTACAATGAATAAGCTGTGTCAGGTGGGAGAGAAAGAAAGGTCTTTCCTTTTGTATCCACTATTTGTAAAAAGTTTTAAAACTCTTGGGTTTTCTGTGTCATATGGCTTGAATATCCTGAAAAAAAAAAACTATCTTGGGCTGAACCTGATCAGTTGGCTCAGCTACTGTGTGTCTGCCAAGGGCCGAGCCGCTAACATATTGCAAGAGCCAGTGCAGTAATTATACAATCTGATCTCTGCATGCTACCAAAATAAACTCATAGCTAATGAAGGCATTGCTACCACCATTTAGCAGGTTGAAGATATGTGCCTCTTCGTGAGAATGGTTTCCTAATCTGAAAGAGATTTAAGATACTTGGAGAGAAATGTGCAGCTACTCCTTTATGCTGGTTCCAAGCCACTCCTGGTCACATTGGGCCTCTCTGCTCTATCACTCAAATAAACATTAAAGCTGCTTTCACAGCTCTTCTCCAGATACAAAATTACTTTCATGGTAGCTGAATGCTCTCTGCTATATCCAAACTTCTCACAAAAACTGCTGTTTTCATTTTCTCGTGCTTCTGAGCTGAACAGAGATAAAAGGAGTCAAATAAAGATTATTGATTTAATGTAATAATTTCTCACTCTTTCTCCTCCTTAGGAGAAGTATTGTGTTTTTTTATACCAAGACATGCAGCAGCAGCAACATGATGAACAACTCAGATTTGAGACTCTGCTGGCTTGAGTTACCAGCAGCCACCTGTGCAGTACTCTGTACTAAGGAAATTTTCCAATACATCCTATCAAATCAAAAAAGACCTACTGTTTGCCTTTCCTCTGAGAGCTCACTGATCCTCTTCTTTGCATTTGATAAAATTTAGACAGTAGAGCAGTATATTCTCAAAGCCACAAAATATCATTTTTATTACTAGGGGGTAATTACACTGTTTTTTTATCCCTGAAATGGAAGCCAGGTTGCATAACTGAGAAGATACAGTTACATTCCTACTAACTCCACACATACAAACCCAAACAAAAGTTTAAAACCAGTCCAGTCAAATCTAACATGATGGGAATGATAAGAAGAAAATAGCCTTCATCTCTCATCTAGTTTAGATGTAGCATGGAGTGACTTCTCAAGAGCCAGAACGTGAGCAGTCATTGGGCCTTGAAAGATGCCTTTCCAAAAGTTTCATTAACATGGATTCATTAAATGTTCTTCTGAAGGGTAGAAAAATGAAACCCAATCCCCAGCTAGAAATTTGATTTTAATCCTTTCTATACCCTTGAAGAAAGCCCTGGCATAGCTGATGGCTCAGCATATAAAATCTATGCAATGCACAATGCTGCAGGTGTTTATTTGCAAGAGACTCCCTATAACTGGAGACACTTTTCCTGAAAAAAAAAAAACCCTGAAATTATCACACAGTCACAAGATTTCAAAACAGAAAACTCCAAACCAATGAAAGCCACCAGCTGTATGAATGCAGAACCCCTATCAACATTTTGGAAACAAATGGATGCATCCCTGTTTTCAGAACAACAGAGTTCATGTTTATATAACTAAGTACACAACTTGTGCTTTAGCATGTATTTTGTGGCAAACTGGGAATGCTGCCTGGCTGGGACAGACACCTCAGGCTGTGGTGAAACATGACCTTTATAGATATATTGCAAAAAACATTTAAGAAACGTAGATAACATCATGACCTTTTTAGACACATAGCATAAAACATCTAAGGGAAATATTCAGACTCTTTTTTCCTTCTGCCACAGAAGCCAGGGACACAGCAGGAACTGCCCAAGGGGCAAGTGGCGGGACTAGGAGATGCAGGTTGTACTGATTCCCAAAATGATGGCAGTGGCGGGACTGATTACACCCAACTTTGCCACCTACGTGTCTGTTATTTCAGCTCTCTCTACTGTTGCTGGAGGCAGGCAGGCAGGCAGCTCCAGCAGTGATGTTTAAAATAAATGAGAAGTAGAATATATGAAAGGTAAAACAGAATTTATGAATTGTACTATGGAGGTACTACAGAGGGAATCCTAATTTCTAACTAGAGTTCACTCAGATGAATCTCAAAGGATGACTATTTTTACACCTCTGGTGATAAGGGGGTGTTTGTACTGCTCCACCATCCAGAAGAGATTGTGTTTGAGTGGAAATGGTGTAGGCCACTATTTCTTCAATCAAATAGAAGCCAAGTCTTAGTATTATTGCTCTGGACTTTTGCCTCAGTGGAAAATAATCTTGTAAAACTGGAATTATATCTCTGATGGATTTTATTTTTCTTTTCCCTCATAAGAAAACACAAAAAGCAATGGAGAGTTTATTTCATTTTGAGGAATGAAATGACAGCCCCATTCCAGACACTATCTGTAGGGGATTTTCAGCAAAAAAGAGCCAGCAGTGCTATTGAACATTCAAAGGAGACACTCCAGAGAAGAAGAATTAATACAAAGGCTAATGAGAATTTGAAAACCAGAAATGAAATATAATCCTAAGGAAGGAATGATACTACTCTGAGGAAAAAAACTAGAGGGTATCAAAATGGTAGACGAAGATAGCAGGAAGACAGGAATAAATACTTAATGGCAAGATACAAGAGGTCTGTTTAGTTAGATGGAAATTAATTAAAATTTGGAAAAAAACCTGTTTGATGTAGTCTCAATGGAAGCATGAGCCATAGCTAACCATCTGAAATAGAAAAACCCAAGTCTAAAATTAATTTAGAGTTAAAACAAATAGAAAAATCTGGTCAAGATCATGAAAGGTAAAGGAAGAGAAAGGTCTGCCTGAAAAGTAAAACAAGAGTCCTTTGCTCCTTTCCAGTAATTTAAGTGAAATGCTATGCAAATGGAGGCTCAAAGCATTCTGAAACAAATAGGAAACATCTAAAGCTTTTGAAAAAGCTCAAGTGTAAGATATCCTAAGTGTTTACAAAATGCACTCTCCCTGGTGCACACAACACAGCTATATTTAAAATCAATCCAGAACTATAGAATGACTCTAGGGAATCATTGGCCAGAGGATATAAATGACAGTTCAAATCAGAAAAACAAAGCACTTTTAATAGGGTGATAATAAAAGGGCTAATCAGTTCTGTTTCTGTGAAGGAAAAAAATGTCTTGTCTCTTTAAGACTACAGCTATATTATTTTCTAGAAATCCATCTCCGATTTTCACACCCCTCACATACGTTTTCTAATGCCCTTACAACAAGTGTGCCACTGTAGTTCCTTGAGGTTTCCAAAACATATTCCAAGTAACATAAATTTCCTTAAAGATACTATAATAAAACTTTAAAATTTGATCATGTAACCCAGCTCCTGTAGAGGAGGCAGATATGTTGGGACAATAGAAAAAAAGCCAATGAAATAATTTTAAAGTTTGGTTTAGTGCTGAAGAAAACATGTCTTCGAGCTTCACCATCTTAGAAACCTGGCAATATGTTGATGAAACCAGAGAGTAAAAAAGAACATTTTGATGTTCTTTGTTCAGATTGCCAAAATGATTTTTCAAGGTCCTTTTTAAGAGATGAATATACATAAAAAGTTACAAAGAGAAAAACACTATTCCAGATCAAAAAATTGCCTGAAAAAAATAAAATAAATATGACTAAAATCTATAAAAGCTATCTTTTTAGAATAGTAAAAGGTTAATGGCGGGTTATTTCATGGCTACTTTTTAGCTCCTGGCTATTTAATAGATTCATTAATAATCTAGAAAGGGATGGTGTGTAGGTAGGCAGCAAAACAGGCACATGGTAATTTTTCAGGTTAGTCAGGACAAAGAGGACACTGAGTACAGAAATTTTCCAGAATATGTTTGTCTTTTTGAACAATTTTGCCTTAAGTTATCATCACCTAATATATTCTTAAAACCACAGGGCTGCTCAATATAGAATAAAATAGTTTTATTACAACACAACTCTTAATAAATTAGAAATTATTTTGATTTTACTAGATAAGCCCATAAGCTATACAAAGTAGTTTTTATTTTCTGCCCTTCTCTTTTGATTTCAAAAAATCTCCCAGAAAACAATGTGGAGTTTTGTACCAGGACTAATTAAGGTATCAAGATCAAATAACAAGAAACTCCAGAAATGAAGCTTAGTCCTTTGCCCCTAAAAAGCCTCAGTTCCTCATTTGGCCTACTCTCCTCTCCACAGCAGAGAAAGAAAATAATATGTTTTTGAAGTAATTTTAATTATCTCAAAATGAAATACAAATAACAATAAGCCTATTTTTAAATAAATCGAAAGCAATAATGATAACAATACCAATCTTACCAAATATCTCACACATCTTTAAAATTTTATGCATAGTATTCAAAAAAGGATGCAGGTACAAGCTAAGCTTTAGGAGATTCACCTGTATTTCCATACTGTGAAAATTCAGAGGTATTATAATATACCTAATTTCTTTGTTCATCACAGCCCTAAGATGGGAAAAATTGTCAAGTTGTTGAAGTGAGCACAGTAGCCGTACCCTGTATACAAGTGTGGAATCATCAGGCTGCTTCTTAAGGTCAGTGCAGCTTATGGTAATGAATATGGAAAGGTTACTATTGTTGTCTTTTGTTGATTTCTCCTCAAAAAATGCAAAGAACAAAAAGGTCACTAAGCAATGTTTCTAAGCTACTTTGGAATTTACTAATCTATCGCTGAAGAAAATAAAAAAGGGTTAATAAAATACACTCTAGACACAGAAAATCAGATTAGAAGTGGCATTTTGCTGTGAAACCTTCTTTATAACTCCCAAATCAGAAAGGATTGCTACTTGCAGACTTTGATTACTAAATAAATATTTACAAACCAAATAAAGCTTTTTAAAATACAAGGCTGAAGCACCAGAACACATCATTGAGGAATACATCTGTGACAATGGTGCTGACATCCAGTACTGTCATGAACATTAAATGCTAGAATTTTATGAAAATTGTACTTGTCCAGATCAGTGAAAGAAGTTACTATATATTGAGTTTCATAGATCAATCCTATAGTGATTGAAAAAGCAAGGACAGTGATATTGCAACGGCAAAAAGAGACTCTGGCATGATGCACCATTTTATCAACTGAGAGATTTCCAAGGAGGACATAATCATGCATTGTCCAGCTTGGATAGCGAAGTGTTTGAATTAAAGGAACTTTGAGATGTGAGGAGAAGCTCTGTTGAAGGCAATTTGTATTACTGACAGGTTGGCAAAGGGTCACAAGAACTAAAGCTCTACAAAGCATATCTGAAGCCACTGCACATTCTTGGGTCTAGACTGGAAAAACTTAGATGCAGTCTAACTTTAAAACTATGTCCCTCTCCTCTGACATGCTTTTGTTCTAAAGAGATTATAACAACAGCTTTTAAGTCATTATATGGTTGCAGCAACTAAATCAGATCTACTGCAGAAGCTCCTGGTGATTTCCAGGAGCTGTAGGTTTGGGAGATGATCTAAGGAAGGATAAATTTAGATTTCCACCTCAATACATGTAGCTGGGGATAGCACAGAAACATATTCTGAGGTGCACTTATGGGGCTATCAGAAATAGCACGAATAAAAGGTAGATTTTTACTAAGAAAAATTACTAAGAAACTGAGTTTCTATATAGATATCTATATATCAACGGAATACGCATATAATAGATTCTGAATTATTGCACATATTTATATTTCTTTGCTTTTTCATGTTGTGTGGCATTTTAGCTGTGCAGTACCTTGTCTATAGTATTTGTGTAGTGTGATGACAGGCTGAAGCAGCAGCATAATCTTGACATTTTGGCATTACTCTTCATCTACCTTTGTTTCTGTGGAGGTTACTATATTATTTAAAATGCCAAATGTTCAGAACCATATAGATAAACCAAAACCAATGAATTTTAATGGGAATGTTTTATACTTTAAATTCAAAAAAGGCTTCTTGTTTGAGTGGAAGATCAGCTTTGAAGATAACTATGTAAACAGTGACATCGCTGAATTGAGCTGTTTGGTAGAATAAATTTTGAATGAAGGAGAACATATAAGTCTTTGCATTGTAAGGGGATAGGTTAAGCTATTTTAGAAATTTTGAAGTCACAAAGACATGGAAGTTTTCTGTGTAACAGCTGGTGCTTCTGGACTTACGTGATCATTTGCTCATATTTTAAAAATAGAGATTACAGAACAAAATTACCCATCTTGCACTGGGAAGAAACACCACTAATCTATTAATTTTCTATTACAGAGGATGACATCTTTAAGAACAAGAAATTGAAATAGAATTTTTAAACAGTAGGATCACTTGCTCATGCTGAGCTTGCTCTTTTTTGTATGTCTATATAGGCAAAAAGTTGAGTCTGAATTTGGCTCTCAAGTAAACTTCATGCTGAAACCACACACGGTGTTATGTCCTCATGGAATGTAGTGAGAAGAAAAGAATTTCAGAGTTCATCTGCATTTTCATTTCAGTATACATGTTTAATTGTTGAACTGTTGGAAGATGTAGCCTACACTTTGTATTGCAAAAAGAAATCAAGCTGGAGAACACAGCATAGTTTCTAACAAACCATTACAGAGTCATGGAGAAGTAGTGAGCATAGCACTGCTGCACAAAGAGCAAAGTGAAATAAGATAATTAGTTCTCCCTTCAATCTGTAACAGGATTCTTCAAAAGTATGTGTTCATTTAGCAATAAATACACACTATTTACCTCAATATTGTGAAGTTAAGCACATGGTTAAGAATGCAATTTTGTTGAATTTCAGCTCTCATATAATTAAATAGTATTCTAATGTACTGGAATTAGATGCAAGTTACTTGCAGATATTTATGTAGGCAAGTAGAAGACTAAACAGACATGTTAGAACACAGTTGGAGGTCAGAGACATTCTTAGGATAGATTTTCTTCAGTTTAACTTATGCATCTCTCTCAAATTACTACAGGACTTCTCACTTTTTCCTGAAACAATTACAAGGTTGTTACTTATGTTATTTACGTACTCTGAGGGTGTTGTGCTGACCAGCTAACTCACTTTTGCACAGAAAGCAGCAAACCTGTCCACTAGTTGGACAAAATCAGTAAAATGCCCTATAATTGATGAGGATAATGGCTCAACAGTGATTCATGGCAATCACAGAAGTAGTTATCAAGGTAGTGAGGGATGAAGAAACTACTCAAGTACTCCAGGAGAAAACGGTCATAATGTCTTTTCACTCAATATGTGTAAAATAAGATATGTTATTTTGGGTGTTTTGTGTGAAAAAAACCTCAGAACATAAAATTAAAGAAAAAAAAAATCTATTGCCATGTTACAGATTACTTTTTGTCCCTATAGATACATTGGGTTGAAATTTAGATACAGGAAGATTACACTAACTAGATTTCTAGAAATATTTACTGACCAAAGCAAAAGAGAAATCAACCAGATGACTCAGTTTCAATAATAGCTGTCAATCCACAAACAAAAATAAACCAAATTCTTTATACAACTTCAAGATAAGGGGCAATATCCACCTCAAACTATTTAGGCAGATTAGAAAAACATTTTCTTTCCCACTACAGATATTATAGAATTCTACAAAAAACCTGAATTGCTGGAAGAGTGAAATCAGTTCTGTGAACACATATAAGCACAAGAATAACAAATTCGATGTAAATCATTCCAGGAAGATTTTCCTATATTCTTGTATAACAGACATGAAAAAGGAAAAAGAAAGAATTCTGAAGTTTGAAATAAGGCCTTTTTTTCAGCAAAGGCTAAAAAAAAAAACTTCTTAGAATGCTCTGTAACAGCAACTTCAACAAAAGATTTCATTTCATGAGTCTGGAACTTCAGTAAGTCTTCAGTGCATTTTGAAGCAAGCATCCTTACATCTAAAAAATAATTCAACTGTGGTCCATCCAGTTAACATTAGCACAAATATGTAGAGCAGCAGGGATATGGTACATAATTTTAGAGTTAGATCCTACAAAAAGATTTTGTTACTCAGACAAACCATATGCTTTTGGCAAAACATAAAAGGACCTAACACTGACATAAACCCTTTTCTAGCTGAGGGGACAAGATTCATCGTTCCATTTCTGCTCCCCTCTCTCTCTATTAAAGTACAAATAATGTTTCCTATAATCATCCTTTTCAAGCAGAAGAATGGACTGTTTTAAAAAAGGGTTCTTTTTCAGAGCACGCCATAACTAAGAGAAACAGGACAATTTACAACTTTGTCCTTCCTCACTGAAGATTTTCAATTGGCTTTACTTGCATTGGGATTGGGGCCCTAAAGTAGATGTAGAAATTAGCTTTGATCAGCCTTCTATGTGAGGATACAGAATCACAGAATGCACCTATCTTCACTCCTGACTTAGATACAAAGCTCATCATTAAAACCCTTGTAATTTAGGGGAAAAAATCAGGGGTTTCAAGTGCCTTTGAGAAGCTGACTGGAGGACAGCATTCAAGGAATAATGACAGAAAGGGAAGAATAAAATTGCAACAACCTTTCTTGCCAAAAAAAAAAAAAAAAAGGAAAAAAGAAAATCAATTTCTGGATAAACCAAGGGTTTAAGATACTCTTCACATGGGAGACCAGAAAGCACTGTCATTGTTTTTTGAAATAGGAATGAAGATAAATGCCTTAATTGGTGAAAGAGAAGTACCAGACAGCGATTTGAAGATCTTTGTTTTTGTGAACCTGAGTCAACTCTTGTAAAGAAGGTCGGCAGAACTTCAAAAGGATAAAAATAAATCCCTTCAGCTCAGCCTTTCCTTTCTGCATTTCTCTATCTCCTTTAGAAAAGAATCAAAGTCCTGCATTAAAATGCTTGTTTTGTTCCAATAACACATAGCAGGGTCTCTTCCTGAAGCCCTTGCACAAATTGCATCCACCACCCAATTCTCACACCACTCTCTGAGGCCGAAGCAGCTGCAGCCATCAGTTTAAATCAGATTCATAAAATGCAGGGCTTGATATTATCAAAAGAAAATAACAGCTGATACAGATGAAAATAAAAGAAGGGCTTATATTAATCTCCAACCTATTTCATTCTAAAGATCGAAGTCTGGAACAGGGAGAGAGTCGAACCTAGAAATGACATATTCTGAGGAAAGGGAGGATTGATACTTTACCAAAATGACCAAATTTTGGCACGGGAGAAAAGGAGGGGAATGCCATGACATGGAAGGACTGAAAGCTCATTCCTGGAAAGGTTAAAAAAATAAATTCTCTGAACTAAATTGGTTTGAAGGTCTGATATAAATATGTCAGCAGCTTGGCTAAGGAAACATTTGATAGCTTACAGTCAGGTTTCAGCCCTTGTACCCAGGAAGCTGGTATGGCAGCCCTGTGGGAAAGGTCCAGCAGGAGACCACTGCCTTTAATATCATAGGGATCAGACTGGTGCTTCTTGGTAAGATTTGCAGATTTCAAGATGCAACAGCTAGGCAGGTTTGCAGATGTATGGTGTTTCTGATATGTCCTAAGCTCTGACAGTAATAAAAAAAGACCAGAGGGGATCGCAACAACAGGGACAAATCCCCCACTATGCCAATTGTCTTATTCCCTCACTAATTACAAAGATCAAAAATTTGAAATCAAAGATTTTAAAGGGAGCAAACCAAATGTTGAATATCCTGGTAGGCAAAATAAATAAAATAATTCCCCCAATTAGTAACAGTTCCTTTTTAGTCTCTTTTATTTTTTTCTGTTTCAGGGTCTTACCATTCACACTCACTCAAATGGCATGTATGGATGTAACTTCTGAATTACTGCAAGGAATTTTTTTTTCCTAGCCCAGCTTTCCTTTTTTGCTTGTTTTAATCTTCTTTTCTGTCCATTAACTCTCACTCTTTACTGTGCCTTTAGTCCCCAGATGCTTCTCTTCTTGATCTCTCTACCTTTGGACCCTCCGCCTCCCACTACAGGAAGCCCAGGAGCCAGCAAAGAGTTGCTCTGAGCAGATTCTCCTTGTGCAGGGGGACAAGGGTGGCAGCAGTTTTCCCACTTCTCCTCTAGGCAAAAAACAGCAAACCTCCAAGACCAGCAATAGCCTGAAGCAGCCACCACCCCGCTCTCCTACATCTCACACTCTGTAGATCTCACACCCAGGAGGCAGGAGATGCAGGGCTGCAGTGATGCCCACGCAGCACCTTCCCATTTACTATACCTCAAAGCCAAGGATTTATAGCTAATGCTTAATACATAAAGGCCAAAATTAAATGTGGTGGAGGTTGATGTGAAGAATCTGTGCAAGGCTGAGGTGCCATTTGGTCTGTAGGATTTGAAAACAAACCCACAATCCTTCTCTGTATGAGTCTGACAGCTCCTGTATTAATTGGCTATCACACAGCAGCCATGCATGCAGTGCTGGTAATTAAGGCAGAGTCAACACTCATACACCCCCAGATTTAAAGAAAGATTGCTTGGTTAATTAGGATACAATTTGTTTTTGTATGCCTCTAGAAATTGTTCCAATAATAAGTTAGTGTACTATTATTACAAAATTAAAAACTGTCAGCAAAGCAGCTATAATTAATGTCTCTGACTTAAAGTTGCAACATCTGAATTTTGAGGATTACCTTCTCTAATATTATGAGAACCAGCACTGTCCAGGTTTAAAAGGCTGAGTTTGACAGGGTCTGTTCATCAAGAATAGTAATGTCTGATTTCTCTCTATTTTTCCAGGATAAAAATCACAGGAAATTTCTATTTTCTTCTACTTCTTCTTAGAAACATGGCTATTTTGATTTAACCCATTATTCAAGACAGAAGGGTCACAAATTCCCTCAGCTCCCCAATACAAGAATTTGCAGTGTAAAGACCTCACTATAAAAACTTTACATACTGTTACTGACACACTATCTATTACCAAAGATATGCACCTAAGTACTGTGAATTGTCAATTTTGGGGCAATGCATAGCAGGGAGCAACAATAATGAAGGGGAATAAAACCCCACTTACAGTGTAAGTCACAATGATAGAGTTTAGGATGTAATCACTTAGCTGCTGTCTCTGACCACAGTTGTAGAATGCTACTTTCCAGCTGAGTTTAGTCTCTGAAGGTCATTAGAGATGTGTACCAATAAACATACACTCTGCTATCAGATTAGCAGACAAAACAGTTTCCATGGCAACCATTGGACAAGAGAGCTCGCCTGCATTCAGCATTAATTAAAAATATTTTTTTTTCCTCTCTCAGTCTCCTTGGAGTCAGTACTGTGAAACACAAGTGCTTGCAAGCTCTCTAATCTACGGCTGCCTTTGAAAACCCATCCAATGTGTGTTGAAGCTGAGCCAATTAACGTTACGAGAATTGGGTGAATTGCAGAGAATCTGGCAAGGCTGTGTTTACCAATTAGGCTTTTTTTTATGATGCAAATGTTGCACACCATGCAGCAGAAATAAAAGCTAGCTATGCTGAATATGAAACTGTTAATTGCATTTTTCAGAGACACGGCTACAAGGTGAAACTAATCATACAAATGATAACTGGGTTTTACCACCTACAGTGCTTTGGTATTGCACTTCCACTAATCTCTATTAAAATAGCCCATAAATTTTTACAGCAAAAGAAAATGCAGATCTTACTACACCCTTCTGAATTTCAGGGGACATAAGGCACTGAGGAAGCAGATATAGGTAACAAGGAAAGAAATCAAATTATATTTAATAAAAACCAAACAGTGACTTTCTTTTTTTTTAAAAAAAGAAAAAAAAGAAAAAAATGTGTTTTCTATAAAAAAAAGAGAAGTATAATCTATTCAGCTAAAATAAAAATTGAGCTGAGAGACTAGTAAAGACGTTATTGAGTAGGTAGATTACTGAGTGAATCAGTTCAAAGGAATATTGTGGATGAGGATGGAAAATATGTGGGCCAAAAGAAAACTGGATAATGTGTATTTATAGAGTATTTTACTAGATACTTTATAAACAGCTGGAGAGTCCAGTATATAAGCCCCCAGAGTGCTGGCAGGATTTGGGAATATTTTAGGCTGAAGAGCCTAAATGGTCCAAGTGTTTTTTCTAAAAAGAATTAAAATATTATTTCTTTTCAAGTACTATAGTTTAACATAGGAAAGGGTAGGCCAGGGGCTGTTGTTTCTAGACCTCCCCATAAGCCTTATTTCCCCAAGCATCAAATTCACCTCAGTTAGGGCAGCCCTTAACAAGAAATACTTAGAAACAGTCAAATGAAATCTTTCAATAAAGTTTTTGTTGGTATGGCAGTACCTACAAAATGTAAAATCTTATTAGAAATTTTTTTCTTCAATGTTTCTCAGTATGGAAAAAGAAAAAATAACTGATTTTTCTTTTTCCTCCTGTAAATGAGCTATTGAAATTTAATAATAAAATAACCTATAGGACTACTTTTCTGTTATGCATCTGGAGAATGTTAAAAATGTTGCTACTAACTTCGCCATTATCTCATCCACTTGGAAGTATGAAATACACAGCATATACTTAGCTAATTGTTTCCTGCAACAAATTAAATTAAACTGTCTTGACAAATCTAGGTCCTAAGGACATTTGAGGAAGTAGGTTCAGTTGCCTTCAGGTATGATAAAGACCATGGTACTCTGAGGACACTGAGTCCCAAAGAAACTACAATCAATTCCTCATTGAATCTTTATGAGAAAAAGAACTACTATCTTTCCCATTCTGTAGCTAATTTCAGTGCCTCTCTTTCCTTAGTTGTGCCAGACACATGGAATTAGAAACAGCTATAAAATTCCATGTCACCAATCAATTTCTCATAAAAACTTCTCTATGTCTGTACCTTTGTCTTTTAGAAGACAAAGCATGCAGCATGACATACATTTTGAAACCACAAATATTTGCTATACTGATGTATTTTGTGTCCAGCAATTGCATATACACTTGGAAAAAGAAGAAAAGCACCAGGCAGAGAGGATTTTCAAATGTTGCTTTTAGAGAAGAGGATCAAAGTAAATGCTGCAAAGAATAACCACAACTAGAGTCATACACTAGACAACTTCAATTGAAAGTGGCATGGCTTAAAGTAACAAGATAATAGGGTTGAATAATGCAAATGACCATATCCCACGTGGGTTTGCACGACAAGAGATCCTAAAACCACATAAAATTAAGAAAAGACGTTGGAGAACAGATTCTTGAAGAGATTTTCCTAAAAGAATAGAGAAAATGAGGACAGCTGGGAACCTTGAATGCACAGCAGGATGAGGGGCAAGGGAATGATTTGCTCTATAATAAGAACTGAGGGGAACAGTGACAATTGTAGAAAGTGCATGAAGAAAACTAGCCAGGAATGAATGGCCCATGTGTTTCTGAGCTGCACTGGCAATCAATCATCTATTTTCCAGCAAAAGACAAAATACAAATTTGAATCATGACTGCTGCCAGAGTGTGCTTAGCTCAGACCAGTACAGCATTAAGACAGCAAGAGAAACTCTGTCAGACTTGATAAAATGGTTATTAAAAAGCACCATTTTTAATGCACTTTGGAAGACAGATGGGTCATGTCAGAAATGAACTGTGTCTAAATGACATGCTTCTCTTCATTCTTTTGTGTATTTATTTCTTGAGCTTTTCATTTTCTTGGGTTCATTCAGAGGATGCTAAAGACATCCAACACTACTGGCATATTCACCTTGGATAGATAAAGATTTGAATTCTGTTCCGGGGTTTCTTCTAATAAGGAATTTACTGCAGATCTGCTTGCTTCCATTGTCCATAAACTTAGAAAGTAGAGATTTGTAAAATTTGTTTAGCAAGAACTTAGGAGCTATTCAAAAGTGCCCAGAAATCACTCCTATTTCAATTCTTGCAGTGTCTAAATTTGGAGACCTTGGGTCTTGGGTTTAAGGAGAAAAAGAAAAATTCATGTAATCGAGATAATGATCAAAGGATAACAAAACACAATTGGTACTGAAGATTAAAAAGCAATAAAAATCTGACTGATTATCTCTCCAAACAAGCTACTGGATCACTGGAAACTGTTGGAACTGTGAAGGTTATTAGGAAAAAAAGATAGCTTTGCAATGAATGACAAAATTATGATCTGCCTTATATCCCTGAACTCATATAGAGTTCTGGTTATTGAGGAAGAAATATAACTTTAAACTTACTTCATCATCAGTAGTCTGGCATCATAGCATAAGTAAACACACCACTTTTGAATAAGACTACTTGGTAACAACAAGGAAATGTGAAGGCAAACAAAAAGCAGGTATTACAAATTGTCAGTTTACAGTTATAATAAAAGATGTGCAGGACATTGCCCAAGTCGTCTTAATTTACTGGCAGGGAAGAATGCATATGATTAGGGTAGTAAACTCAAGGAAACTATTTAGGCCAGAAGACCACTGAAATTAAAATAAAAAACTTTTATAGTGTTCCTTTTAAATAACAAACGTTCTTTTGCACATCACATAAAACCCACAGAAATCCAGTTATTTAAAATTGTAACGTAGAAATAGTTTCCATCACATTCATATTATATTTGTGGTTTAAAAAAACACAGAATTAATTCTTCCTTGAGGACTGTTTGATATTAAAAAGATAAGAGAAAAGGAAAGAGAGACAATGGAAGCATCAAAACAGTAAAAACGATAACAGGAAAAAGTCTTGTGATACTGTTGATTATTCTTGGAAACAGTTGGCTGGGGTTATGTTGCTCCTAGTTCTTAATATGAGTTATCAGGAATCTTACTGGTGTCATAGAAAGGATTCAAAACCAGAAAATAATTCACCTGAGTGACTCAATGTAGGAATAGATACCTCATCCTCCTAAAGAAGTCAGAGAAAGGTGCGGCTAGAATAACTTCTAGTAAATTTCTAGGGCACAGAATTCTGAGGCTTCTTCATCTTGCTTCAGAGTTCTCAATCCCATCATAACAAAGTAGGTTTGCACACAACTGGAAGTAGAAATGCATTCCGAGCACACTGGAAATCTGGATTGTTGTTTTTTAAATTATATTCTACACAATGTTGCTACATTTAAGATGTGATATCACAGATGACAATCTTTACTATGTTAACAGGGAACTTCTCCAAGTTATTATTGCACAGAAATGTTTTCTCCCTCCCAGGCACCATGGCGACTGCTAAAAATAAGCACTGTCTGCAGAGAGATGAATGAAAATGAGAGCCTGGCATTCTGAAAGCCACAGCCAATAAAATCACTGAAACTTAGACAGAAATGATATAGAAAAAAAAAAACACCTCACTGTCATTTTGCCAACAAACATTTGAAATGCAAGTATCACAGAGCTGGAACCACATCAGCATGAGTCAGTCAGAACCCACCTGTTCTACTAACTGAGACAGCTTCAACAGAAATCTACACACATTTGACATAATTTCAGTTGACTCAAAGTCCAGATAATACAGCAGGTCTTAGGGGTTGTAGTTTCTTAGAGTTAAAAAATATAAACTACATAGTTATGATAAACCTGGTAATTAAAATACCTAGACACTCTGATGGTTTAAGATGATTCCCATCATCATGCTGGCTCCGCTGCTCACAGAATCTGAATTACATGGAGAAAAATCTTCATTTCCTGAATTATAAGATTATGTTCAATAAGTGTCAGAGTAATTAATTTGATATATTGTGTAACTATTACAAAAATACTAGAAACCAAATTCCAAAGAAGACTGTGCAATTTGGGAAATAATTTTTTGAATCTCGAGTGTATGCCCTTTTAATCTGACCTACGATATTGTGCATATGAGTGTACTACTTGCATCTCTAAGTGTTCTCATAATCTTAGTGTGAAAAGGAATATTTCTTTCTCTACAGGGAATTGAGACCTCTACAGAGAGTAAAATGAAAATCCAGAATGAGTATGAATAGTATAATTTACAATAAAAAGCAGTAAAATAATATTTTGATTTGAAAAATAATCTCCTACATAGATTTAAGGTAATATAAGAAAATAAAGCTCTAGTTTATTCTTTCAAGGCTTCCACAAATAGAACTTGTAGAATTCACCCATGCCAAAAGCTTTGTTTCCCACATAAATAAGGGAAAAATAACATTTTCATTTGCTGACTAAAAGTAAATGAAAAAAGGGGACACAAGAAAATCCCTTAATCTGTGTTGCTAAACTTTTCTTTCTATTATTCCTTCCACTATTCCAAATGGGATGATGTGAATCAAAAGGAAACTGATATCTGTATGATACATGAAAATCATGCCATTTATCAAAAGACTGAAAGGTACAAACATTTTATGGTATGATGTTTATGTCCTGTCCTTGTATATAAAACTATGCACAAAGAGATACAGCACTGACTCACAGTTATGGGATGGAGGGGATTAGGGTAGCAAGCCCAGACATAACTGCGAACACAAAAATTTAGGAGCAACTGAGCTTTGAGCAGGAGAGGACATAACATGACCCACCTAAGGGTCACTACAGGGGTCTGCTGGCTCATGTCATAAGCTTGGTGATTTCTTTGTGTCACTGGGCTGAAGCAATCAGGGATAAAAAAAAAGGAAAAATAAATCAGGCTTTGCAATAGAGACCATAGATAAACTCAATAATTAAGTTGGAAATATATGTGTTCAGATGTTAGTATTGAAGTTTTATATTTGCATTGAAAATCTTTGACTAGTACTCTAGTTAGCAATGTGTAATGTTAATTTATATAATTATATAAAAAAACAATATGATTTGTTTTATTTTTCCTGAATAAATAATCAAAAATTAGTAATGTGATTGGAATGAAAGAATGGAAATGCAAAATGTTTAAGCAGCATACTAAAAAGAGGTGTACAAAGTAAACAGAAAGCCAAAAATACAAACAATCATCTTTCACACTTTCTTCCCATATTCTTTTTAAAGACACCTTCTCAAATAACAGCAGTGTACAGGCATGACTGCTAGAGTGTTTGCTCAAGAGTTGCAAATGTATTTTCTAACAATTGTCCTGAAGTTCTGAAAGCAGAAACAAAAGATATGTGTGGTACATTTGGTGTATTGATTGATCTTTTTATACAACAAAAAAATACCTTCACTATGTAAGCTAAAATTGCTAGTGAGGCAACATTTCTACTTCTGGACTCATAGACTTCAATTTTCAAGAGTAAAGACTAACCTGCAGTTCCTCTAACCTTGTATAAGCACAAATTGGCTTAAGTGTGATGTTTCCTAGGGCTTTCCAGAATTTGTGAAGAAATGCACACTGACAAAAGTGTTATCACCTCCCACACGTGCCACTATGTCCCAGCCAGGCTAGAAGTGGAGATCACAGCCCTCCCCATGGAAATTAGAGAAGAAAATGCTACACTCTGAGCAATGGCACTGCACATCAGCTGCAGCCAAACTTGAAAGAGGAAATCTGTCCTCTTTGCAACACAGTTAAGACAAACTACTTTTGAATAATAAGGACAAGCTATTCAAAGCTTGAAACAGAAAACAAGTTGTTCAAATTCACAAGTTTGCACTTGGAACCTGAATTTGTATTAAAAAAAAAAAAGCCCTGTAAACTAGAGAAATATCATAACAGTAGAGTCATTATTTAAGTTGTACTCTGAGATCTAATAGCTACCTGCTAATCCACCACAGGAAGGCTTTAAAAGGAGGAAACAGACCTATGTCACCATTTCCAAAGCTGCTGCCCATGAAGCATTTAATCTCCCAGTGAAACAATATAACTATAATTTTTTGTCCGAGTGGGTATTTTCAGACTTGTTCTATTTCTCATACATTTTCATATCTGGCTGAAATAAACATAATCAAATATCAATTAGAATTTTTCTCTCAACTTTCAGTCACTGGCTGTTATTTGCATTACAGTACCTTAAAAAACACATCACCAGTTACTACATTTTATTTCACTGTTTTAATTTCTAGCACTGAATAGACTAATTCAAATCTTACATCTCCAAGAGTGACTCAGACTTGGAAAATGAATGGATCTGTAACTATACCTTTAATGCAGGATCAGAATCAAAATACTTCTCTGGAGGTGCAGATTTCTCCAATAAATTAGCAAAAAAGGAAATGCAAAAACAAAAGCCAAGGACTAGAACAATATGTCAGTGCAAATCTACTATTTCCAGAAGCAATACAGTATGTTGTCAAAAAAAATTCAGATAATAATAGAGATGAAGACCAGAGAAAAGAAAGAAAAAAAAATGGGAGAGAAGCATATATTATGACAGTTAAGCTTTCTGGCTTTGTGAAACAGAAAACTCTCCTACAGATCCAGATGAAACATTTCCTTTCATTTTATTTTCTGTTTTATGGGTTACTTTTCCATTTCAGTGACTTCTTTAATGGAGGCTATTGGTCGTTATTGAGCATTTGTACAGGGCTTCATTGGCAATAGCAGTTTGAGGGGAAAAGAGTCTTTCCAAAAGATCCAATGTTGCTTTAAAGCATGTAACAGTTGCAGTATGCCAAATGCACGTCGTGCTGTGAGCCATCACAGCAGTACACAGATATTGATTTAGATAGAAACCAGAGGGCTGGAGAAGATAGAAAGGGCACAGTGTGCTTTCTGATGCGTATGCATTATTTAGCTTTTATAGTTTCATCTGAAGTTAGTGCCTATTTAGATAAAATTATAGAATCGGTATCACTGTGTTCAATACAGGTACATCAAATTTCTTCTGAACTAGAGAGATATAGATGATACAACTTATTTATTCTGGGAGCTACGAAGAAAATAGTTTTTAGTGATGGATTTTTTTTTCCACTTGAAAAATATACCAGGAAAAAGTACCAAGTTGTGAAAAACAGAGCTTTACCTGCTTGGCTCCCAAACAGATACACTAGAGAAATCTATCATGCAAATTCCACTGATTCTAATACCTAGAAATGTCAAATGGTTTAAGACAACTAACTGGGAATTTTTTTAATATTGAAACATACTGAAATTAAGAGAGGGGGGAGGCACAGGCAAAAGAAGACTGGAAGGAAGATGTGTTGAACTAAGGAAGGCAGGAAAGAACAGAAAGGTCATAAGAGATCATAACATTTACATTAGTAGCTTTGATTAAAGTCCTAATGTTTTATTTTTATTTACACATTTTCCTAACATGTCTTTAAGGGAGACAGACCAAGACTATTTCCTAGACTCAAAACATAACTGAAATAAATCTATTTATTCTCCATCACTCTACTTCCTTACAAAACTCTGAAGATACTGGGGATTTTTTTGGTCAGATTTTGTACATGAGACTGAAATCACAATAATGTATGCAATATTTTATGAGTCACAGAACATGGGCAGAAACAAACATGAAACAAAGCTGAATTTTGAATGCATTTTGCTATTCAGAGTACAATATTTTGCAATTCTTACCAAATTCATGTACTATTAAAAGCTGATGTGGAAATGACTGGCAAATGCAAAAGTTTTCAAAGATAGTTATATTCATCTCTTATATTCATCTCTTCATTCTTATTCTGATCTACCAGCCATTTGTACAGAAACATTCTTAATTAACAGTATTAACATCAAAAGGATTATTGTGTGAATAAGGACTTGCAGACCAAACTGAAACACTGCACAATCTCTGATAAGAAGCTGGCAAATAAATCTTTTCACATGGAAGTTCTCATGTGACTTACTAGCACAGAAACATCAGCTTCCAATCAAATACACACAAGCAGATGATTTTATAGACAAGGCTATGAGAGCTGGCAATGAGCTGGTTTCAGATAAATAAATTGAATCCTTTCTCTTGTATGTATATATAAAGCTAACCATTAGATAAAGATTGAATTGACTTTAAAAATTCTGGTAAGGTTCACCTGACAAGTAAGTTCTTCTTTTAGAGAAGAATAATCTAACTACACTTGTCCCAACATTCATCATCATATGTATATGATGTATATCACATGTATATGATCATGTATAACATACATTCATATAAATAAAGATAACATGCAATCAGTAG
The DNA here is from genome assembly GCA_013400935.1 of Turnix velox. Taxonomy (NCBI): domain Eukaryota; kingdom Metazoa; phylum Chordata; class Aves; order Charadriiformes; family Turnicidae; genus Turnix; species Turnix velox. The sequence goes on along the minus strand of VZTY01001079.1, from coordinate 56,856 downwards.
AATGTTTAAATAGCTCCATGCCAACTCCACTGAAAGTGGGTTTTTTTCACTGATAATTATTTGTTTATAAACATGATAACAATAGCAATAATTATTTTATACAGGATATTTCCCTATTACGTATGGCATAAGTATAAGCATAATTCTATAAAAAAGAAAAGTTTCCAGATATAATTAAAATCAGCAATTGCATTTTATAATACTGAGGATACCTTAGAAACACAATATCCTTCTAAGCACATTCAAATGTGTGTCTTTAAAGTTAGGGTTTTCTACTTATTTGGGATGGTTTTATTTATGACATATTAGTGCACAACTAGACCTTAGAGAGAGAACGAGGGACAATCAACCAGCATTGAAATTTGGGTTCTGGGCCCAGCCAGTCTTTTCTGTGCACTTTTCTGCTGAAAACATCACAGGAACAGCTGCTTTCACAGGATTTTTCATGGAGTCCCAGGGGACCTTCCTGTTATGTTATTGCAGTCTTCTGAATGACAGTCAGCCAGCAAAAACAAGAAGAACAAGGTCCAATGAGAGGGAAGAGTGGGGATAGAGGATGTAAAGAGACAGAGAAGCAGAAAGGCAGATAAGGAAAAATGGATTACAAAAATGAAAGATCAGAAAATATCACCAAAATTGGGGATTTGGGGAACCAGAAAATTAAACAAAACAGAAATGAGGTGAAAAAGATTTTCAGAAGCTTTTAAGATAAGAGAAAGGAAAAAGAAAAATAAAGCATCCATCACAAATACAGAACACATTCAACAATAACAAAAAACAAAAGAACTTAATTTAGAAGAATTAAAATGGGAGGACAGAAAGGCCTGCAAGAAGCTTGCAGTAAGATGCAAGAGATGAATATAAAACAAATGCTGTGTAAGTCGTAAGATAGAATAATCAAACTGTAAATAAATGACATTCACAAAGCTAGCCCAGCTTAGAATATTTGTGTCATTTTATTTTCCATTAGTAATAGAAACATCTGTGTTGAATTTGTAGTATCCAAATATCTTCCCTAAACATAGGTAGAACTAACAGAGCTTGCCTGACAAAAGTCTGGTAAACAATGATTGATTTCTGTATATTTATACATTATGTTTGTGCTATGCCAGTGTAAAGATTGTCTATATACATGTACAAACATTGACAGCCAAGATACAAAAGCATTTGTTTTTTGCATACACACACAGCCCCCTCAGCTTTACAAATACTAAAATTATAAAAATTATGGCCATAGGACAGCAGTGAGCCTGAATCAGCAATGAGAGCGCTACTGGTCCATAGCTTGCATTTAAAATTTGCTAGGGATCCTCTGCAGGCATTGGGGAACTTCCCATTTCCATGCATTGGAACAAGTTTAAGCCATAATGGTGGATATTCAGATAGTAAGGGAAGAGATGAGTTATGATTTGAAAAGGGGACTTAAAAAGGAATTAAAGGTAGCAGCAATCAGAGGGTGATTTAAGCCTGAGCTGAGGGCCAGAGGTGTCAAAAGGAAATCTTTCATTAGCTTCAGTGCCCTCTGACTCAAGTTGTTTTACATTCTGGAGGGCAGAAAGGATTATATTCCAGAGTGCTGAGAGATTGAAATCATGCTACAGAAGCATTAGGAATGTCTCTTCTCTGTCTCAACTGGGGGATCATCTCAATCGTGGGATGGGGGCAGGAGTATCACTGGAAACTAGAATTGCTGGTCATAAGAATAGAACTGCATTCACCCCAGTTACTACAGATGAGAAATATTTTCATATTTTTCTTCAAGTCAGCTCACTAGTTATTTTTCTCTTATCCAAGGTTTACTGGGCACAACATAGAAAAGGTACTAAAATACCTAGCATTGTGATATTTTTATTTCAAAAATCAGTTCAATGAGACACATGCAGTTAGGTAATGCTAACTGCAAGACAGAACATCAATTAATTGACAAATTTACAATTCCTCAATAATTCACTTTTCTCATCAATAAATATTTTAAAGCAAAAAATTAGACACTACAAGTTAAAGAAGGTTTGATTTAATGGCTAAAACTTCTCAAGCTTCTGCTGGCAGAAACTGCCTAATAAGACACAAAATGTTATGCTTATTCTAGTCTACCTCTCTTATCTTTCTCCCCATCTCCAAATCCTCAAAATACATATGAAGAAATTAAATGACAGCATGTATAAAAAAGCCAGACTCCAAGTATGCAGATGTGTAATTTTCACAAATTTTTTTTCCTCTTGCAGTTGTCTAGAATTAGCTTTCTAATGGGAAAAAAAAAGATAAATTATAACTTCTAAATCTCTCTTTTCCACCTTAAAATATTGAAGTATTGCTAATACATGAATGAAGGGGGTGATGTCTATTTTTACTTCAGAGAATGTGGATAAAAGGCAGGCAAAGCAATTTTTTTTTCCCTGGACTGCTTCACATGCACACACACCCCTTTCCAGCGTTGTTTTAATCTCAACTGGAGGTGACTACTCATTTGTAAAAGAAAAGAGGTTAAGAGGCACTAAATAAAGATGACAGATAGCTTCATAAAATAATCTAAATTGCTCTGAAAAAGAACTGGGTAGAAAACAAAGATGATGCTGTTTACAGTAACAATATTTAAAATGTATTAATTAAACCCAGAGCAGAACTACAAAAGAGAGAGGTGCTTTGAAGATGGAAAGCTCTGAATGCCACAGGAAGCTTTGAAGTTTCTCAGTTTCCTTTGTTTCTCACTCATAATACATGAGGACACTCTGCAGTAGCTAAGCTTTAACTTTCAAGGGACCTTTTTCTGTTTGTTCCACCATTAATGAGAAAAAAAAAATCACACCCTTCTTCTGCTATTTGACTTTAGAATTCATGGCAGAGAGATTCACTGCTGCCGTGAGAGTTTCTGATTCCTATTTGGGAAGGCTTATTTAATCTATTGAAGGTTACTCTGTAGTCAGTTGAGCCAAATATATGCCAGACTTTAGCATCAATTAATTGAAGTGGTCACCCAGTACATATTCTATTAAACTATGGAAGCCAAGGTAGGAATGCTGAACTAGGGCTAGTTTCAAACCTCCTTTAAAAACTAAAATGAAAAATTTCAGTTTCAGTTTGATCCTCTGACAATCATTTTTATCATATCAATAGTAGGAAAGATTTGGTACCTTCTTCATGAGTGAGGATAGAGGAATCCAAACAAAAGGAATTGTTTGAGAAGCTTTTTGCTTTCTGATGATGTCCCTGGAAGCTGTTGCTGACTTCAGTAATTGAAAATACTGAATCAGAAAGTGAACTCACGCACATTTATTGGTTTCTTGACCTTCCAATTCATCCAAGGGGAAAAAATAACTTCATTTCTTACATGGCTCCTACAGCAAAAGTGGTGATTCCCCCTGCATTCTTCCATCCCACTTTATAGATTTAGGAAGAGCAGTTCCATGATGTATATTGTGTTCATTATCACCAGAGATAACATTATCACTTTGTCATGCAAACATGCAAATCACCACTTCTAGTTGCTATGGTTTCAAATTGAAATGCTGGCATCCTTTTATCATGGTCCAGCATAACTTACTGTATTAAAAAAAAAAAAAAAGGCAGCAAGGCAGAAACCACTGACTAGCCTGAATTACACTAGAGGCATTTAGCTTGAAACCACCTTCAATTTGGAGGACTAAATCCTAGGTATATTTTTTTAAATTCTGATAGAACTTCTGATGCTGCATCTGAGTACTGCTAATTAAAACATTTTGACATAAACTGGCTCACACTGTCTCTATTTTAAACTATATGAAAGGAAGGAACATCAGGTTCCCAGCCACAAGGCAATACCACTGGGAACAGGCATCCCTCCAGTTTTAGCACTCAGGAAATGCTGCATTAATATGGTCAGAGTAGTTTTATGTTAAAAAGGAAGAAAAAAAAAAGTTTTACAAATTTATTCATTGATTGCTATTGCAAAGATTTTGAAATTAAATACCACAGAAGAGGTGAAGTCCAGGCAGGTGCAACAAATAATTCTGTGTCCTTGCCAAGGTAGGTGCACCTTTAACTCTTTCTAGTACAAACATGCAACCCTAGTCTAATAGAGACTAGAAACTGTACA
>VZTY01001079.1:18414-51558 GCA_013400935.1 Turnix velox | reverse complement strand
AATTGAAATGCTGGCATCCTTTTATCATGGTCCAGCATAACTTACTGTATTAAAAAAAAAAAAAAGGCAGCAAGGCAGAAACCACTGACTAGCCTGAATTACACTAGAGGCATTTAGCTTGAAACCACCTTCAATTTGGAGGACTAAATCCTAGGTATATTTTTTTAAATTCTGATAGAACTTCTGATGCTGCATCTGAGTACTGCTAATTAAAACATTTTGACATAAACTGGCTCACACTGTCTCTATTTTAAACTATATGAAAGGAAGGAACATCAGGTTCCCAGCCACAAGGCAATACCACTGGGAACAGGCATCCCTCCAGTTTTAGCACTCAGGAAATGCTGCATTAATATGGTCAGAGTAGTTTTATGTTAAAAAGGAAGAAAAAAAAAAGTTTTACAAATTTATTCATTGATTGCTATTGCAAAGATTTTGAAATTAAATACCACAGAAGAGGTGAAGTCCAGGCAGGTGCAACAAATAATTCTGTGTCCTTGCCAAGGTAGGTGCACCTTTAACTCTTTCTAGTACAAACATGCAACCCTAGTCTAATAGAGACTAGAAACTGTACACTCAGGGTAACACCTCTGACTTTGCTGGCAGTGTTTGGATAGTTTTAATGGTTTCAAGGACGTGGATGCATCTGCCAGAAATAAGGTGAAGATTTCCAATTTTCCTGTATAAAATTAGCCAACAGATGTGAACAGTTCTGAGCATCTTTTAGGGTAAAAAAAAAAAAAAAAAGTTCAAAGGAGGAAAGTAACTGGTGCCTCACGTCTCAACAACCTGCCTTTCACCACTGGAGACCCAATTAATTTGAGGCATTTAACTTGCGGTGCCTATATGTGAGGCTAATTTTCCAAAGACCTCTGTAAGAGAACAGAAAGAAAGAACCTCCCACACAGAGTTATTCAAAACCACATCTTAACTTAGAAGTTCGAAACTGTCCTCTGGGGAATGTTCCCTCTGTCTGAGTTCTACATAAGGAGACTCGCTCCTTAATTTAGCTGCATGAACTAGGTGGCCTTCATTTCTGGGGACTGAACACCTTCCCAAGAACCCACTAATCCACTTGTGGACAGGAATCAACATAAATGATGAATCAATAGGGCAACTAAAGATAGAAGTAAGGTTAGACAGGACAATGGTGCTTGTGGTAAGCCTCAAGAATGAAATCTGAAAGACCTAGCTTGTCCCTCCTTCAAAAAAAAGGCCCTCTGAATTAGTGACCACAGAGAAGCTGTTGATCATTGTCTGAATGTGACTGTGAGGGAATGATGCTATTCCTAATGTCTATCCCAGATCAATTATTTCTATAATTGTGTCTCATAAACACCTCAAATTCATATTTCTGCCAAGAGAAGGAAAAATAAAATCAGCTAGATGAAGGTTAGTAAATCCCAAATATTCCACATCTAAAACCAAAACTAAGATTTGAAGTATTTACTATGCAAGAAGTTCCCCATTATCTTCTATCTCCAAAATTAATATTTATCATGCTTAATTGTGCTCTCTCTTACATCCATGTATATTCCACTTCAAGCCTGAATACTAAATATTATTAATAATTATGTCTAGGACACTGATTCATGCAAATATAAATCACATATCTCTAGAGTCTAAAAAGGTAGTCAGTTTTCATCAGGGAAAATCCCAAGACATAAGCTCTGGTTCCTGATGTTAAAGAAGATTTTTTGCAGTTTTGTGCCATCTTGCAGTAAATTAAAGTAGCACATGGCTTCACGTTACTTTGAAGCCTTTTGTGGCTTTGTCTCAGTAGCTTTAGGGCAACCTTTCCACTGCCTGTGGAGACACTGTTCTGCACCCTTATGTCAGTGCAATTTTGTAAGTTGCAATTTTTAGTGTCAAGGACAGAAACTATATCTTTGTCCAGCACCCAGACAACAGAGCACAGTACAGAAGCAGGTATTCCACTGATAATTTCAGGACAAACCTTTAATTTCCAGTGTAAAAGGGGCCTCAGTACTCTTTCTAGACTTTCTTAAATTAGGAAAGATTTTGAAAATTTTTCACCCATACTCTGTCCTTTAAATGAGTCAAACAAGAATTTTGACAGTTTAACATAGACAAGATCAAGTGTTTTTCTTAACAAAACTATAATATGTAGTTCAAAATTTCATAAATCTAAATATATACTTTCAATAAAATTGCAGCAATTAAAAAACACATTTCTGGAATCACAGAACACTCATAGCCTTGGGCTTTTTACTATTTCCTTTGACTTGTATCCAATTGCTTTCAGTTTTTATCTCTCCTCTTCCCAAATACCTTGGCTGATGGTCCAATTAAACAAAATGCTTCACATCTCCCAAAAGATGTGCTAATTTAAGGAGGTGGGGAAGGTGCACTCAGGAAGCCTTATCATCCTTTTAAAGAAGGGTAAATTAAATGTTCACACCCCAGAAACACATGTATAAAAAACATATATCCAAATCCTAATATAATCTATTTTAGATTGAAAATTTGATATTTTCCTGGGAAAAAAGGTTGCGTATGATTTCTCTTAAGCACAAAGAGCAGCATTATTTTAATGTCTATTTTGGCATTAAGTGTCCTAAGACAAACGTTCTGCCCCACCTGCCAGCACACACTGAAAGGCTACAAAATTCCTTTCTCTTGATTTCTCACTGGTGTTTATCCTCCAACATTTTCTCTCATATACTTTTTCTCTGCCTCATGTGCCTGTCAGAGGATTTGGAAATATATAACTGCCTTGTGGCTACTTTGTTTGATGTAGCTTTGACATTCACATCTCTGTAGATCTTTCTCTTTGAAACCAACGGAGAAAAAAAAATGTCCTAAAGCTGACTTTATTACCATTGTTACTTCATTGATTTCAGATAAATTCAAGCAGAAATAAATCTAGACCAATTGTATTCAAGAGAGCAGTGTTCTTAAGAAATTACTAATTAGTCTAAATCGTTATTACAAGATCAAGCTGCAAATGCAAACTTCCTTTAAATGCAGAGCCCCAAATGCTGCAATATAGTGATAAAAACATAAAAAAAGGCAGAATACAGCAAGTCTGACAAAAATAATTCGCTAAATAACCTGTCTCCAGCAAAGATTTTTCTAAAATACTTAGGGAAATCTCTAAGAAAGGGACACCGGTAGAAAATATTTTCCAGGATGGTGCTGCATAATACATCAAGGCATCTCTGACCCATAGATGCTGGTTTGTGTTTTAAAAGTTAATGTTGTTTTTTTTTTATTACACTAATTTGTGCATCAGATTTTTCTAATCCACATAAACTTTACCATTCACAACAAACTCTGGAAAAGACTTTGACAGCCTGATGCTACAGTGTTTCCAAAACCACTTGTTGTCAGCTTGTTTCTCAATAGTCAGCAATGAGGATGGTGTTTACACAGTGTTAGGATTGTTCATTATGTAAAACACAGTAAAATTTATGACCCCTATTTCCTGTTCTAAAGGCAGAAGAAAGTGTCAAATCCTATACAACTTCCTCATGTCAGTCAAGATTTTATAGACCTTTATCATATCTTTCCATCAGTCATATCACTTTAAAGAGACTCCTATTCCATTTAATCTTTCCCTGTACACCAAATGCTCTATACCTTTGATCTTTCTTGTCTATATTTTTGCCCATAATAATATACCTTTTGGACAGGTAGGGAGCAGAGCTTTATGTGATTAGAGATGCAGGTAAAACATGGTTTTGTAACAATGACATAATTGTTTTGGGTTGTTTTTTTAATTTTTTTTCCTCTTTTCTTCCCGAGCATCTCGTTTGTTTTCATTGCTGCTTCTGAAGTGGGATTATCATAAAGCTATATAACCTCAAATGTCATCCCTGAGTACTTACAGTGTCCATCCCTGTACATTAGGACAGAGGATTTATTCAACCCTAAATATTATGTAGCACTTACAAAAACTGAATTTCTTCCACTAATCTATTGCCCAGTCACTCGTACATCTTTCTTCAATGTTACTCAGTCAGCCCTTGTCTAGGGCATTTTGAGTATCTTAAAATCCTCAACAAGCTATTCTATTCTATTTTACAGATCATTTATGAATCTGTTGAAGAGCACAAACCTCCATGGAATTCAGCTGGTGACATCTCTGCATTGTGAAAATGGAACATTTATTCTTACTCTCTCTTTTCAGTGACTATTTATCCATGTGAAGACCTCCCTATTATCCAAGAACAATTTGGCTGCTTTGTTGAGACAAACTGTTGAAAGTCATTTGGAATTCCATGGGAACCATATCTATAGCATCTCCTACGTATGCTTGTTACTGAATTCAAGGACCTGAAGTTGGGAGGAAGAACTTTCCTATTCAAAATATTAGCTACTGCTAACATGACACAAAACATCTATGCATCCACTCATTTAGTTCTTAGAATAATATTTACACTAATTTTTCCAATATAGACATTGAGTTTTTCTTTTCTATCAATTTTCTCTGCAGCCTTTTCTACAAACTGATCTAGCAGCTTACAATTTGTTAGGATGGACACTTTCCCATCACACTTATTGCCTCTTCATTCTGGAGAGCTGTTAGAATGATTTTGAACAAGTATCATCTTGCCATGGTAGCTTACTACTCTTCATTTTCTCTATTTGGTCCATAAATTGGATTTCAGTCATCAGCAGAGGAAGGATTCTTTCAGAGAAGCCTTGCTAAATACCTGAATATTGAGCATAACTTTATCATTTTTTTTTTCTTTTTCACTAATAGTGTCCAATCCTTCTTGCTTACTTCACTACACTGCTATACCTCACTTGCCATTACCAACCTTTTTAGTTTTCTCTTTTGAACATACCTCGGATTGTTTGACATAACTTCTAGTAACTTCCATTTTCACTCTGTTTTACTATGTTGAGTAAATTTTGGTCTTCCCCAACTGAATCTGAGTAACTCATGGTATCTGTTACATAGCAATTCATTGAGAGAAAAATTCTCAGCTAAGTCTCTCAGCAGTGCTCAGGACCAAGTTGCTATTCTTCACAGGTTTTCTGACTGCCTGGTTCCATCAGTCATTAATGGAGTTGAAAATATAGATGTGACAATTCATCCAGAGAATTGCCCTTCTAGTCTCACTCAGCACATCACTGTATCCATTATAAGTCTACTGTATTTCTTCTACTGTATTGTGTGATTTATTATGTATTTTATTGTGTATTCCATCTCCTACGTATAACCTCAATTTCAATCAAACTCACTTACATGGCTTTGCATGACATCTTAATTGCAAGCTTTGCAATCTTAATTGTCAGCTTGCTTTAACGTATAAAAACTTGAAGCTAAAACTCCACAAAATTCACCAAGAGAATTCTCCCTCTTGAGAACAACTTTCCTTCCAAATTTGCAATATTTCATTTGTCAATAGTTAGGTGCTCTAGCTTGTATCTAAACTCAGGATGAATTTTGGGATTCCATCTATCCCTCTTTCACATACAGACTGGGCAACCCAAATCCTCCCTGCCAAGGCCAGATTCACACCTGGGAAAAAAGTGAATTACAAGGAGTCTGAACACCAGCCAACTACAGACTTCCTGTAGGTCCAGGGAAGGGAACCAGAGATACATTTTTGGAGCAAACTGCAATTCACAACACTCTACATGTGCCCCATAATCTAACATGGAAGTATAGCTAATTAACAATGATTACCTTTGAAAAGGACATTGCAGGCTCTATAAGGGAAACATTTGTGGCTAATTTATTAAATAATAGGAAAATCAAACATAATTAGAAAGTTATTTTATGTATCAATGCACTTTATCTAGATATAATCCACAAATGGAAACATTTGAAATACTATTTACAGCTCAAAAAAGTACAGCATGATGCACACTGAGATTTTAATAAGATTGCAGGGAGGCCACAAATATCCAGAAGCCAGAGAAGAAGTGTCAAATATGCAAAAGTCTGAGTAATTTGTGAGCTCACCACGCTGTGCAAATCTCAGCAAGATCCAGGAGATAAAGAATATTTTTCCATACATTGTGCATGCACACACAATGTGCAAATTTCTATACTCTGAGTATCCTCAAGGGAGGATACTCAAGGGAAAAAATGTGTTCTCTCATCACCTATGCTCAAGATCCAGGAGCACACATTTTTCAGGCTCCTACAAAGGCTGGTACACAAGATTCAGACTAATGTGACTACAGAATGTAACTGTTTACTGATTTTGCTCGGACAGTCAGGAATACAAAATGAAAGTAGATATTAAGCAGCTGTGGAACCAGAGGTGTTTTTCATCGCCCCACATGTTACACAGTTTCTGCTTCAGAACTCTTTGCCTCAAAGGATTGCACAGTTCTTTGCAAACTTTATCAAACCCAGAAAACTTTCTTTCTCTATTAGGCCTTCTGTTATTTTTCCCAGTTAAAGGCAGATCTGAGGGATTTCACTAAGGTCACAAATGGCACCAGTTAAATTAAAGGTGTGAGTCAAACTGATTGAGTTTAATATGTGGAAGAACTGAGGAGACCACAATACAGTCCTTTCAGTACCCGTAGCTTCAGTAAAACAAAAGCAAAAGCTACTGCTAACAAAATTGGTTTCTACAGTGAAATTCACACCAGATTAACAATATAACCTAAAATCTTTTATCTTAAACAACTAAGCTGATTTATTACCTATTTTATACTTCTTTTTTTTTTTACCTCCAACACATTTAAGAGTAAATAAAAAGAACAAGAAGAAAATTAAAATTTTATGATCAACAGTCACAACATACACATAAGTATTTATTCTAGTATCAGTGAAAGATATTGGTGTTACTGCCAGAGAACACTATGTGTGGTTTCCTGAACCACAAAAGTCTGGATGCAGCAATTCTCTCTCTTCTTCTTAGACATGTATAAGTAAAAGCTCTTCCTAACGTCCCTTTAATTATTAATGGGTCATTACTATGAAGATCCCATGTATGTTCACTTTTAACCAAAACATATGCTGTTTTGGTATGTTGACTGGAAGAACCCCAGGCACCTGTACAGGCTGGGAGGAGTGGTCCTTGAGAGCAGCTCGGCAGAGAAGGACCTGGGGGTCCTGATGGATGAGAGACTTAACATGAGCCAGCAGTGTGCTCTCGCAGCTCGGAAAGCAAATGGGATCCTGGGCTCCATCAGGCGAGGGGTGGTCAGCAGGGATAGGGAGGTGACTGTCCCACTCTACTCGGCTCTTGTGAGGCCCCATCTGGAGTACTGTGTCCAGGTGTGGAGCCCTCAGTACAAAAAAGACATAGAAATTTTGGAAAGGGTCCAGAGGAGGGCCACGAGGATGATCAGGGGGCTGGAGCACCTCCCCTATGAGGACAGGCTGAGGGAGTTGAGCTTGTTCAGCCTGGAGAAGAGAAGGCTGCGGGGTGACCTCATTGCAGCCTTTCAATACCTGAAGGGAACCTACACCCAGGAAGGGAGTAAACTCTTTGAAAGGGCTGACAATAGCAGGACTAGGGGAAATGGATCCAAGTTGAAGGAGGGAAGATTTAGGTTGGATGTTAGGGGGAAGTTCTTTACTAGGAGAGTGGTTAGGTCCTGGAACAGGCTGCCGAGGGAGGTTGTGGATGCCCCATCCTTGGAGGTGTTCAAGGCCAGGTTGGACGGGGCCCTGGGCAACCTGATCTAGTAAATGTGTTTGTTTGGTGGCCCTGCTAGGCAGGGGGGTTGGAGCTACATGATCCTTGGGGTCCCTCCCAACCCGGGTCATTCTGTGATTCTATGATTCTGTGATTCTGTCTTCTCACATACACAAATTATTTGCAATATAAACATAAGTCTGGATGTGGAATGAACCACAAGTTCATTCAAATCTCATGTTTCCTTCCCATTTAGTAGACAGGGTATCCAAAAAAAGGGAAAAAGATCCCAATATCTCTATATATTCTAACACTCCATCATCACTAAAATGTGCAAAAATAGTACATAGAAGAAAATACACAAGTATAACTGTCCATAGAATAGAAATTAGAAAGAGAAATACTCTGATTTGATCACTAGAACAGATCTTTGAGCACATTAAAAAAAAAATTAAAAAGACTATCTGTTTAAAACTTTCACTGCCAAGGAATTTCAGGCACCAGTGGCAAATGACCAGAACAGGAATGGGAGACTGTTGTAGATTTAGATATATGCATACAAAGCAGCTGGTTTACAATGGCTTACTAGTTAGCTGGTTTACTTTCACTTGAGAGTTAATCAATCTCACCTAAAAACTTTAAGAGATTTTCTTATAAAAGTATATTTAAAAAAAACTATATTCAAAATACTTGAGCAAATCCCTAGGGCAGACAGAGCTAAAGTCTAAATGTCACTGCTCTTTTGGAGACAAGATCAACCTATAACCTTATCAGAACACAGATTATGTCAGTGAACAACATCCAAAACCCACAGAAGCATTTCAGAGATTTTTGGCATTCCAATTTATGGATTTCAGTTGCTGTTTTTTAACTTTCAGACTGCTCCTTTGGAGAAAGATTATCTTTTTTTAGTTCACATTTTCTTTAGTTCATTTTTTTTGTTTAATTGGTTACAAAAGACCTGAAAATCTATCACTTTTATCTTTGTGCATTTGATGACACATAATACTGATTAGAAAGTGTCCCAGCTGGTAATAAGTTCCCTTCATAATTTCTTTTTTTCAAATGCTGTTTTTATGCAGCTCATACAGGAATCCAATTAGCATATCATTGTGACTGATTAAATATGCCTCACGTAAATTTACATGTCAAAATACATACTGTACTTAAACAAACAGACAAGGATGCCAGTATTCTGTAAACAGCTTTGCATGCATAAGCTAACTCAGAAACACAAAAGCTTATATTTAAATTCTCCATGACTACCTGAATAGAGTGAAAGGAAGACAGAAAGGTAATGTTACTCATGCATGAAGTGAGAGAATGAATATAGACATTTGTCTCTCTTTGTCTCTGAAGAAAACTATTGACAAGAGATTCCCCATCTGCATATGAGGCTGTCATGTCAGATTAGCTCATCAGGTAATGGAAATTTGGCCTCTGATCCAGAAAAGGTCCCTATGCAGTATGAATCGGGACTGTTTCAAAGAGATTGTATTATCTTAGACAGCAGGATTAAATTAATATGGGAATGACTTCTACTGGAGGAAATATTTTCTTAAACATGTGCTAATGTTTATTATGCACTTCTCATAAGTGATCTTTCTTGACATTTATTCATTACTTTTTGACCTCCCTTGCAACTGAAAAACAAATAAGCAAAGTGCACCCACTATGAAGCACAGATGATAAAGTTCCAATCAAGTCCTCTAAAGATGCATATAGGTTAGCACACATTATCAAAGAGTAGAAGAAATGACACCATGTCTAGATAGATCAGATTAATACCACAAAATTATTGAGGTCAATCGTAAAGGACTGGATGCACAAAGCAGATGTAGCAGCTACTGTTCTCAATCAGCAACTGGAAGACACCAATTTAAATTCTTTCTCCAATGAACAATGGAGAAAGGATCTGGAGACAAGCCACCTAACTCCCACATAGTAGGCTACAGTGCACTGTTCCCTTCTGCTCTCATATAGTCCAGGTAAGCAAATGTTCAATTACTCCTTGCAAAATCAGCATCTACAGTAAAGCCTGAGAATCTCCTCCCAGTACTTTATTTACAACATGATCAAGGGCTCAAAGTCTCCAAGGTAGAGGGGAACAGTGAATTTGTATCTTCATCCTGACCAAGTGCATTTCTGAGAGGAGGCTAAGTTTTCATGTATAGAAATTGATCAGAAAAACTAATTACACAGATTTGCATTGTGGTTTGCAGTACAAAGCACAGAGAATCAACATGTCAGGAAAGAAGCAAGTAATTGCAGAACAAATGATAAAGAACCCTGTGTATGACCAGATGCGTTTGACAGTTGCAAACAACTCCAGGTGATTTCAAGACTTTTCTTCCCCTTTCTAGGGGGGAAGATTGCATCAGGCTACCCCTGTACATGGCAGAGTATAAGAAGCCATCTCAACCTCAAGCATGTCTCACATCTAAATCAACATGCAGTTAATTTGATCCATATCATCTGCTTTTTATTTCCTTCAAGTCAGAAAAGAGAGAATACATATTTTCTGCAGAGCAGTAGTAAGTAACTACTCTCATTGAGATAACCTATCAAATTGTATATGCTTATTACTATTGCACTGTCTCAATCTTTTTTATATTCTAGAAAGATGAACTGTATAGATCAAGTAGGAGTCTGCTGTAAGAGATCTGATTAGAGGGCATTTGAAAATAAACTTAGGGTTTTCAAACAATGAATTAATAGAAATATTGAAGCAATGAAATAACATCATGTTTTTGACAGTACCAAAAGAACAAGTCTCATTTAATCTAAAATAAGTGATATATATCAGTTTATGTTACTTCCTTTAATATATAAAAACCTTAGAACAGATTTCTGTATTTTCCAATACCTATATTCACCAACTGAGAATGTGTCTTTGCCATATTTTATACTGGAAGAATCAAATTCAGTTTAATTTTTATTCCTAAAGTGAAGAAATGTTTTTAACAAGTTTGAAAACACATCACAGTCTATTTTAATAGCAATATGAATAGTGAATGTTCTAAAAGAAATTGAAAACAGGAATTTATTGTTATAGCTTTAATTGCTGTCAAAGGGATGATGTTTTAATAGTGACAGTGATAAGTGATGTAAAATTTTCAAAAGCTATAGCAGGGAGAAAACTGTTATTTTAGTTATTTCAAATCAACTGCCCAGCAATATATTTTGTCTTTGCTGCAAGCATAGATGCCTAATGAAAGTACAAAAAGTTCTTCCTGGGCAATCATAATAATAATAATAATAAAAAAAATCACCTTTAGGAAACTTTTTAGTTCTTTTCATGTGAAGCATATATCTTTGTGAAAATTTATCATTATTAACACCAAGCAACCACTGTTTTAATTATTCATAAAAAACTATAACCAAGTTCTTCTTTTAACAAAAATAATTACTTTGTTTCCTAAAGTTTTGTCTAACACTAGCTTAAAATTTGAAGTGCATTTCCATAGTTTCATCAGAAAAGGCAAGCAACACCTACACTTAATGAATGTTGCCAGATCTTTTGGTGCTTATTGCTGATGAAGTATGAAGAGTGCTAGGCCATTAATTCAGTGAAAGTGGAATTCAGCTCTTAAATGAAGCTATCTAAAGCTAAATGCCTGCACATACATGCCTACATATCTGTTGGTTGCCTAAGCTCCCAACGTAATAAGGGGTGAACCTAATACAGTTAAGAGAACTACTCAGATCTTCCTGAATCTTCCTCCACCTAATCTTCACCTGAATAGCTCTCTTGGCTCTACTGACTGGAGGTTGATGAGAAACCTGAAGACCTAAATTCTGAAGTGTCTAGTGTCCAACAAGCAGTAAGTGATGTTGGTTATCCCACCAGGATCCAGAAAGATGTGGACCCTGTAAGTGAAGTCCTAGGCAAGTATCTTAGATGGCTATAGCATCTCCAGTGGCCCCAGATTTCTCCATCAGGCAAACGAATTCCCTCCAGCCACTATGATGAGCACTTTCACAAGTGGGTCAAAAGTAGGAAATTGAAACATATCCATCCACATCTAAGCATACATCTCTCTGAGGCAACAACTGTATATAATGCCATCTACTCCCATAAGGTACTTCAGTATCAAGCCCTGGAAAGTAAGAACATTCTCAAAGCATTGAAAGTTGCTCTGAGTACAACTAATTATTCAGATTATATCACGCACACACAAAATCTGTTACATCTAAACCCTTTCTCCATCTATTGATACCAAAGAGCACTCCAGAAAACATTCATATGCATTATTAACTACAAAAGAAGCAGTAAAATGGAAAATCCTGATTTAGTACAAGAATTTGTCTCATACAAGTTATTTCAGAGAAATTTTGTATTTGATCTTCTTTTAGATAGTATCAACAGGTATTGTAAAAATGGTGTAATATATCAGTAATTATACCTCATGAAAAAAGATTTTGTTTTAGTTTATCAACAGAAAAAGACCCTCAATATTGTATAGCCTGTGTAGGAAATCTTCCTGAGGGAGTATTTTTTTCTAAACTACATGAAAACATGTATCCTGTGGCTTGCAAATATACATTTCAATTTACAATCCAATCTACCTTACTGCATATACAAGACTATCTGAGAAAAAAAATAGATAAAAATATTTTTCACTTGTTAATAAAACTGTATTTTTTCCCACTTAATAATTGTTGCCATACAAGTCATACTGTGTACATTTCAGAGAATGTGTAAATTTTTAAGCCATTGACCTTCACATTCTGTTTAACTGTAACAGGGAAATGATTCAGCCACAATTCAACCAACAATTCATGCAATATTCTCCCGATTAAAGCTGAAAAAATTCACAAGGAAATGCTGAAAATTGAAAATTACATTGAGCAAAAGTGACAAAAAAATACATCTGTGATTTAGGAACATATGGCTTTTTCCTTATTTTTTAAAGGCAGTGACATTTAAAGCTGCTAACTAAGATATGGAGTCCCAAATGGGATTTTGTCAAGTTTTTATTCATAGAAGAACTAAAATTGAAATTATCCTTAAAATAATGAAAGAGATTGTTTAGCAACATAGTAGATTATTTGATTAGGAAGTGGCACAAATAAAAGTGAGAAGACATTGAGTGCATGCTTGAGGATGCTAACAGTGTAGGTTTAACAGCTGATGGAATTATGTATGCTGAAATATTCTCTTCCAAGTAGAACATCACTTTTCCTCATTACCAGAATTCAACACCAGGGACATGCACTTCCAAGGACAAAATCAGTTCATTCATTTCAAGGGAATAAATACAATCATTTCATGTAGCTCTACTGCTATAGACGTCTACTACATCTTGCAATAGCAAGATTAAAAATCTGTTAATAGCTGTGCTAGATTTTTCCCCATTGACAAGCAAATTGTTCCCTTCATTTTGTGTCAAAATACATTTGACCATCTATCTTATAATACAAGGTGAAATGGACTAATTGTGTGCAGGAAATGCTGAGCAATTTTACCTCCAAGGGATTCTTAACCATCACATCTCTACATGAGACTTCATGAAGGTCTCCCTAACACAGGCTGGCTTGGGAATAATTCTCCAGCTGGTTCATAATGCAATAAGAGTTATCTTTGTCAAAATAACTTGTGTCTATATTTTCTTTAATATTCAAGGGATGAGACAGACAAACCAAAGTCAACCAAACAAACATGATGGGAAGGCTACAGTGTGATGATGAGCAGAGTCTAAAATTGCAGCCTAATTAATCCCTGAAAAGACATCCTAACTTTATTGCTATATATACTATAAGTAAAGGACAAGATAAGGACTATTGGTGTTCAAAAACCACAGAAGCCTTTACTACAATTAGGAGCACATTGTGAGCAGAATTTTAGGACTTTATGTGTTTTGATTTTCATGTTTCATTGCTGCATTTGGTGCTCTTGCCAGTAAATTAGACAGATTTAGTTACATATGTGCAATGTGTGAAAGTAACAGCATTATTTATTATGGATTTGTAAAATCAGTGGCTTCTAGAACACCAAGAGATGCTCCAGGCTAAAATAACACAAAGAGATTCTGCAGAGGTGAAGAGAAATATGGGAGAGAAAGGAGTAAAATGAAGTGACAGTTTGCATTTGAACAGGGCTAGCCTCTAAAATACATTATTTTCAATATCAACAAGCAACCTCCCAGAAAACATCTTAAAGAAAGCCCCGCTGATCTCATGCACTGACATGAAAACTGGTGACTTTACTCTCATCACCTAATGCTGCTTCTTGAAAAAAAATGGCATACTCCTTGGAGTAGAGTCAAAGCTGGTGACTGAAGAAGAAGCACTGACTATTGCTTGACTATTTTAGAATTTAAAAAGAAGGATGTTAAGTGTGCAACTTAATTATCTTTGAGTGGATTGAGTTGGCTCTCAGTAGAAGCTAGGTGTGCACTAAAATAAAATAAACCATTACAAAATTACTTGCATCTCCTACTGAACATCCAGAGTGCTCAGAATTAAAAAGCCATGAAAAATATGGAATGATATAACATAAAAGCAAATGTGTGCAGGTGAATACTAAATCTACCTAACCATGAACAGTCATCGCCAGTTATAGTGTTATTTGTGTCTGTTATTTCTACACTCATATTGTTTAATTTTTAAAGGATTGCAAGAATCCCACGTTTCCTTAATAAAGAGTATGTGTTTCAATAAAAAAAACCCTTAAACTTTAAGTTCAAAACCTATGTAATGCTTCTGGTGCTTCAAAGGTCAATATGCTCCAGTTACTCTGCAACAATGAACTTCATTAACAATTCACTAATAAAGGAAAGAGTAACAACACAACTATGTAGGGCTGAAAGTCCCCAAAGATTCAAGCCAGCTGAAATCAAACCTTTTCATTTGTTAAGAAAATGTACATCATAAATAGGGTGACATAGCTATTGAAAAATACATTACAAACATCCTCAACCTTGTGAATATATATAGACAGAAGTACAGGTGTTGGGGGTTTAAAAAATTGTGGCCAACCAAAAACTATTTTTTTCCTCATCTTTATTCTGTTGACTACATACAGCACTACATGTCATTTGAGATGACCCAAGCACCTAAGAAATCAGTAAGGGGCTGGCAGAGGTGACAGGGCCCATGAGAAAGCAGCATTTGGCAGCCACACAGGGAATTTCTTAGGTCCAAAACAGCAACCAGACAGTACTGTTTAATGAGCTGCATCCCATCTTCTTTGCACAAGGGGAGGTAGAAATAACTTGGTTCAAAAAATACTGCCTAACCATCAGCAACATGTTTCTCTCCTCATAGTAATTCTCAAATATGCTCTAAAAGACCTTGAGTGAGATCTAAAGGATTTGATTTCATTGGGACATCTTCATCATCCCTACATTTAAGCAAAACTCCTGTTGTAATTAATTGAGAACAGCAGGGATCCTCTAGGGAATGTTATATAGTCGACCTATCTGGGACACCAATCATAAGTGTGATAGACATGTATGAGATAGACAAGCTATAGGAGATACAGATGAGACAGACAGCTCTCAAGGGATGAAAAGAATTACCCTCTGGAAGCACTTATTACATTCAACTGATTGTAAAGGGAGCCAGGGTTGACTGGCTTACACTTAAAGTACCTAAAAGACAGACACCTGAGTTAGAGGAGATGAAATCCACTCTTATGTTTAAATTTGATTACAAAGAATTGAGTTAGCTGACACAATACTGACCATGACTGATTGGGTCTGTGCACAGAAGGACAACTCCAATTCAACACTGAGCTGCAAGGCAACCAGTGTAATTAGTTGACACATTGCTAAACACAACTTCTTTTCTAAGGCATTCAGTCAATTAATTTTTAACATGAGCAGAATTGTTTACTAGTCAAGAAATGCGGTCACAGTAATGTGGGATAGTTAATAAGGTTGCACCTGAGAGATTTACAGAAAGAAAACCCATATTGCTATTCTATTCTGGACATTTCAAAATATTAATTAATATAAAATATCAATTCTCATCTCAAAATGGGAAACTACACGTTCAGATGAACACATGAATTAGTGTTGAATTCAAATGCAGAATTCTGAATTGCTGAACTGCATGCCCTTTGAAACAACATTACTGTATGAATAAAAAAAATCGACAAGTTTTGCCAGAGAAAACTCAGAATATTTGAAAAGCTTTTCTTTAAAATAAAATGGGAAAATAGACTGCATACTGTCATAAGATGAGTGAAGCTATCTTAATCTAAAGCACAAAGTTTCTGTCGCCATGAGGACAGAAAAGGGAGTTAAAACATGTACTGAAATTTTAAAATTCCAGGACAGCTTATAGCCATTAAGATATTTATGTATAATAACAGGCATAGAATTAAAAGAGAAACAAGTGACAGCATTAATGCATGACTAGCATTTTATGTTTTGCTAAACATGACTAATGAACTGAACTCCTATGGAAATATAGCATTATGACATTCTCATACCTACCCAATGAGTTCATAATGATTAATGCTATTACATTGAATACAAAATTAATGAATAATAAATTAAATCCTTACACTAAATTGATATTAGGAGGCTCTTTAAGTCATTAATTTTTTGTAACAGTGAAGTCACAATCCATAATAACCTTCTGAGAAAAACAAGTTAGGAATTTAATTACAGAAAAAAAGAAATGTCTTCTATTTAAATGTGGGAAATTAGGCTCTAAAAATTAAAAATTGAGCAGATGTTGGAAAGCAGCAAAGAATATTCATAAACTAAAATAGTGATATTAATAAAAAAGGAAACTAGAGTGTCACGCTTTTTCTAGAAATGTTTTCAAAAGAAATATTTAAAGATAGGATACAAGATTTCTCAGAAATCCTTCGAGATAAAAAAATAACTGTCAGCCCCATAGATACTGTAGCATTTTGAAACACCCTTGGGAATAAAACATGGAAGCTACCTCTGCATGCTACATTTACTATAAGATTCTATAGCATTTTCTGAATAAAATAGCAAAAAGAGAAAAAATAATTCTTTGTATTTCCTTATGATTGAAGTTCAGAGATTAAAATAAAATAAAATTTGTCAGCTCTACAGAAAAAGGTGAAACACATTTAAAAATCTGTAAGAAGTTAGAGTTTCTAAAAATATGGCCATATCTATTCCTTTAGCCATCTATTGTATCTCCAGCAGTGTTCCAAAGGAAAAGACTTTGGAAATCACATATAATGGGCTTGCTTTTTTTTTTTTTTAAAAAAAAAAGAAAATACATTGCCATTTATGTATCATCTCTTTAATGAGTTAAAGGTGTTGAAAAATTGAAGGGTACCTATAAAAGAATCAAATGTACTATCTAGCTTGGCATGAGAAGGCATCAGCACAGAGAGCCTCTTCTCTGTCAATGTCTAGCTGAGGGTAAGGTGTGACCAGGAATAGCTTTCACATATCTACCTTCCCCAAAACTTAGTTTTACCTCTTGTGATACATGTCACCAACAGTGGTTTAATGAACATCCATGAATCCCCTGTGCTTACACAGCAGAGGAACTAGGGGAATGAAGGATGCCCACCAGCAGTTAACAGGACAGTCTGTGAATAGCTGATAAGCATTACTACACACTCCCTGAGAACCAAATTTGGATAATTCCTAGGGGTACCAGAATTTGAAAGTACACACATGATAGTGAAAACATGCTGAGGACTGTCTGTTGTGTTACTAACCATTCTGTCTTGATAGCTTCCATTTACACTTCTTTTTCTTAGTGAAGAAATCTGAGATGAAAACATCTTTTGGAATGAGAAGCCTTAGATACTTATTACCTTCTGTCTAAAGCAAAGATTTATTTAACCGCGTGGCAATATTCCATTAAGATTGTTTAAAATTCTTAAGGGCAAGTTATAATTCTTTTTGATACATATGCTTCTACACATAAATATATGCCAATTCTAACATTTATGATTGCTTGCAGTGTAGAAGATACCAGTATAAACCAGATATAACAGTATAACAGAAGACAACAAATTAGAGTTCTTCAACTCTCTGATATCCTTTACATACAAGGCAACACACCAAGAAAGCAATATAATGTGAAAAATGGATGCTCTTATTCACACTGGCAAAGAGTATCAGAGAAATGGAAGCAGTATGTAGGAAAAAAATGTGATAAATAATCAAACTCTGCCTCAACACTAGCTTAATAAGAGAAAAGAATCAGATTCCTTGTCCACACTGTCACTTCTGGAAATAGTTACCTGTACCTCTGATATTCCAGGTCTTTTTTGTCCACTCTGCAGATTTCAAATGTTTAGTTATCCTATGAGAGCTCATTGCTAGGAGGGAAAAGAATATGGATAGAATATGAGAGGAAAAGAGATTAGAATGGAAAGTAGAATCAGAAAACCACTGCAAACATCCGAATTCATACATGTTTAAATCTGAAAAGCTGAGAGGGTCATCTGATTCTTTATAGTTAAGTTAAAAAAATAGTAACTTCCCATCAAGTAATACTTGCTAACATATTTTCCTAAGGCTCATAGAAAGCAGATTGCTGGGAGCTGCCAAGTGAAAGATAGCTCGCTTGCTGAAAATGTCACCTAAATTTGCAAACATTATGCTGTAACATAAAATAGCAGGTTCTACAGCAGGTGGAGCTCTCAATTTGAAACACATTAAAAAATTAATGTTAAAATACTTTTTAATTTAACATTGAGTAAGGTAATAATCTGGCTGAATTCTCATTTCTTAAGTGGAAATAAAATGTGTTTGAACATGCCAATCCATTTTATGGCAAGGGCAGTAACTACACCCAAAGTGGTTGATTTCAGCTGCACACTTCCCATTATCCTTAATGTGAGTTTCACAGCTATGTCGCTGCACATGGGTAGAGAATATACTCTCCAGTTGTTAAATGGCAATAAGAGAATGAATACATAGTGATTCCCCTGAAGAGGAAAAATGCCAAGGAAAGAAATGTCAGAAAGAATAATATAATACATGGAAACCATTCAGGGAAGGGAAGGATGGGTGTGGGGGTGAAGAAGCACTTTCTAGTCTCTTGACAGAAATCAGTTGCATTCAGTGTTCCCTGCAATGATGTAACCATTGAAAAAGACTTAACAGTGTTTTATAAAAGGCCAATCACAAAATCTAGAATGAAAAAAGCACCTTTTTCTCAATTCGAATCTATGTTTCAAGTGGACCAACTACCTCATCATACCTAGATCTAAAGCTTTATCTTCTCACTTTTCTGGTTTTTTTCTATATGCATTTTTTTTCAATTACATGTAAAATCAAAGGAATGAGAGGAATATTTCCACTAGTGCAGCATCCCTGGGATTCTTGGGTAGTGACAGTTAATCAGTTTGTCTGGTAGAGTTGACAAAGATTAAAAATGTTTCCATGAAAAAATGCTCCTTTTGAACTACTGCTACTCTGAGACTCCAGCCCAGCTCCAAGAGCAGCCACTGAAACAGGGTATTTTATTAAGGTTAGGTATAGGACTAGGCTGTTAAACCCTAACCTGCAGGACCATGGTACATACTACTCAGCCCAAAAAACATTACTTTTTGAAAGTTTGCATTCTTCCTCCACTCATGGTAAGAACTTCACGGGCAGAATATCCCTATATAATGTATTTCAACTCAAGAACCAAAATCAGAGGGAATGCATAGTTGAACACATGTGAAATCACTGCAGACTTGAGGCCCTAGCTGGACTTTACAAGCAAAGCAGAACACCTTGAGTCTTTCTGCAAAATTCCCTTCTTAATGCATTCTGTCTTTTATATATAGACTTTTATACAGACTTTTTGTAGGACAAAGAACATCACTATAAGTGAGCAGACTCTTTTTTAGTTTAGACAAAAAAACTCAGGAATACAGTAAAATGAAGAGGCAACCAACATTATGAAACAAAAGCTACTTTAAAAAACTCTTTGTATTTCTGAAATATAAGTATTCCTGAATGAAGTGAGAATCCTAACTTCCACAACAAACAAGGAAAGCTTTTGCACAGGTTGCAGTCCTGCAAATAAAATTTCCAGCAAAATTTTGCCACATTATCAAGTAAAAAAAACCCCCCCCCCCACATTTATTCTTCTCTTTTTATTTGTTTTTCTCTTAATGATAATTATTTTTTTCAATGTAAAATAAAAGTATTAGTATTATTCATCCTGGGTCTATGCACAGCCAGATACATTAGCATGCACAGCCAGATACATTATACATACATATGTGCACAAACAAAAATATGATTAATTTGTACTACTGTATGCATTTCCCCATGTTTCCCAAATTTCATAACATATAGTTACTCCTACGTATCCATTTATCCAATTTTGTAAACTATGGGAAATTAGATTAATCTATATTATTAGTTCACTGATTTTGTGTTATTAGTTCACTTATTCTCGGCACAAAACTACAGCAAAAACTGGTTTCCACAACTTCTAATTATAAAACATTAGCTACCTGAGTCTTCTCCAGCTGAGCAGATTAGCATAGATCTTCTCTGCTGACAGCTTTGACCTTCATTCCAGCAAACACTTGTCAAAATGCCAAAAGTAATTACCTGGCTGTTTAGGAAGGAGTAATGGGGTGTAGCTACCTACCTTTTCTTGTTACTGATCTAAAATGTCTATAAAACTTTGCCAAGAGGCACCCTCTGGTTTTTGGCATACACTTTTTTCTCATCTGTCTTTCTTTTTTTTTCAATAGTGTATCAAGCACCAGTTATATGATCTCCTGCCAGCCAATCCCATCACAATTCTGGGGGACAGAATAAATAACCCAGTAGACGGATCTTTGAACCAAAGGGATTTTATGATTGCTGTCATCCTGATTTTGTCACACTGATGCAACCAGGAAAAAAATACAAAGAAAAAAAGGCAGCAGAAGATGTACTTGAATGATTTATCATAATTATATTATAGAAGACCACCCTGTTTATCCTCTGAATTATCTTAAATGAAACATTATCTTATAGGGGTTTTTTTGTGTTCAAATAAAGCCTTTTTCATATTACAGGTTTACAATTAAGAAAACAGAAGCACAGAGAACTTACAGGTACTTCTTAAAATCTACAGCTGGATTAAATCTAGAACATCTTTTGGCTTCGGCAACATGAATCCATACAAATTTATCCTAATCTGTAATGTTCAAATTTATAGAAAATATTTTTAAGTAGAACCAAATGGATTTAGCATATTTTCCTGAAGAGCAGGGAAAACTAGAAAGATTAAGTATTTGCAGGTTATGGCAGTGGTTGCTAATCTCCAAATCCTGCATACAGTTTTTGTCAGATCATGCAAATTGTATCTCCAAATTAGAAAAGGATGAAAGATCTGAAAGGATGACTCCATATTAAATCATATGTCAGGACTGAGGAAAGAAACAAAGTTTTCTTTTTCTGAACCACAGTCCATCAAAAAGAAATCAAATCACTTGCCTCATAGCCAGAACATTCTCTAACCATCGTGCAAGCTATCAGGTAGCAGTACCTGCTGAAGCAGCCTTCACTCCATAGGTGAAAGACTGCTACAAATGAAGGACTGAATGCTGTCAACAAGTGTGCTTTTGTGAGTACTGCCAAAAAACTTCCAAAACTCCCTGAAAAGTCTCAAATAATCCCTTGTCCCACTGTCTCATTATTTCCCCTCTCAGACACACTCCACCATGAGCTAGCATGCCTTTGTCAGACAAAAACTCACCATCTGTCCTTTCAGCCCAGGTAATGTTTGCACCTCCTTTTCAAAATGTCATCCTATAAACCACGTTCTAC
This sequence comes from Turnix velox, assembly GCA_013400935.1. NCBI lineage: Eukaryota > Metazoa > Chordata > Aves > Charadriiformes > Turnicidae > Turnix > Turnix velox. The sequence goes on along the minus strand of VZTY01001079.1, from coordinate 30,260 downwards.
CTAGAGAACAGAATCCTACCAAGGTTGAGGGCAGCCAACCCTACACACTGTTACTAGAACTTTTGGCTTCTGGAAAAGTGCCTTTTTTGTGTTATTACTTTTCTCCAGCCAAAAGGGATGACAACCTGATTCTAAGATGATTCTGTGTGTAATTGATTTTGGGATTTTTCTTGTGCTATAAATAACACCTGTTTTACAAAGAGCCCTGAAGTAGCATTGCTCTCCTTTCCAATTTTTTATTATTTGGCTCATATGAAAGCTATCAATTACAATCACAAGATCACTAATCATTCAGTTTCATATATTAAAAATAGGATATTTAGTTACATCAGATATAGGACATTTTCCTGTTTCTACCAACTAAAACAGAACATTATCCCAGAACATGGTGCCTAGTGTTCATTTGCATGTATAGTTTGAAATTGTCAGATTTATCTTGTTGTTCCATGTTTTGAAATGTTATAGTCAGTCTATCTAATGGGTGAAAAAAATGGTACTGGCTGTTCTTTCCCAGGAAAGGCTTGGTTAGAATACTGTCTAACCTAAATTCAGGTCCTCTAACCTAAATTTAATTGTCTTATTTAAGCTCACCTCAAAAGCTCTATATTCACCAAAAAGTATTAGATCAGCCTCATCTATTTTTTACACTAAAGCCCTTGATATATCTGTGTTACCATATTTCTTCTCATTGTAGCATTCCTGTGTAATTTCATATTGTTAGGATTTACTATAACCAGTGTCTTCAGTGTACTGCATAAAAATATACAAGAAACTATAGAAGCACTCTAAGATTTCTGTAACTGTAAGCATTGTTGTTGTGTGTCATAATGCTTATGTATTTCCATTTTCCTGGAAAATGCTTATAATAAAAATGCTGAATAGTAGCAATTTTGCCAAATGATATGATGAAATATGGCATTAAGCAGGCTGCCTTAGGTTTGGGGATTTCTGCTTGCTTTGCTTTAAATTAGAATGAAATGCAGTTCTCAAATATATTAGTATAGGGACATTTTGATACTGTGTTCACAGTGGGACCCCATAGTAGTGCTGCTGTGCAAAAATTAATCCTGCTTCATTTTAATCACACATCCTCAGTGTGATGGACTTCAGTGCATCCATTCACTGAAAACATCAGCCAAAAACAATCCTTTTAAAATGTACAGGTCATACTGAAATATCTATGTAAGGAAAAATATACAAAGCTTAATATGGAAAAAAGACTTTTCACTTCCATAGTTTAAAATGCATCATTACATTTTTTGGTCTTGAAAGAAAACCACTTTTTACTTCAACTGCATAGAAGTTTGATCTAGCACAACGAGCTATATAGCTGTGAACTAGCTGACTGCAGGAACTGGGTCTTTTAATAAAACAACATGTGGTTATATTATTCCAATTTGAAATCTTCATGAATTTTCACCATTTTCAATTAACTTGGAATTCTTAAAGAGTTTTGAACACATTGCCAAATAAAAAATTAAATAACAGAGAAGGAGAAGAAATCAGGATTTAATGCAGAAGATTTTATGAGATCTAGCAACAGAAAAAATATTATTTAATATATTACCAATCAGGGAAAATCCTAAAATATTTTCACTGTGCTAAATTCCACAATTCTGGATTTATCTGCAGTCTACATATATGGCACTCCTATCATTAATAGTATCTGTGCATTTCTGCAGATGCTGGCAATAACTTTTTTTGCCCACCTTTACCCATCTTTTCTAAGTGCCAGTTCATACAATCTATCTTTTTTTCTTTGAACACAGGGGCAATGCAGGCAACTGGTTTTGACTAACTGTCTAACATTGTTAGTTGTTACATTACCACAGGGCTCTTTAAAAAAGTCAACTTTAAAATCACTATTAACCTTTAAACCATGACATAAATTACCTTAATAGAGGGCTTATTTTTGCTTGTCTTCAGAGGCCTGACTATAGATTTCAGAAAAAAACAACTAACAAACATATGAGTAGTTGCAAATAAACCTCTGCAGCAATGTATTATTCTAGGCTTCAACTCCATTTTTTCATAAAAATTTGATAGAATCTTCTGGTTTGAATATCAACTGCTGTATTCTAAAACATTAATATATAATACATCAATGGCAAGTTTCTCTTTATTTCAATTTATATCATTCTGAGGGTTTTCTATGAAGGAGCTTTTAATAAGAAGCTTCAGAGGGTAAGGTGAACTATCATTGTTTTAATTAAAGAACATTGGCTACATAATGCTACTTTGCTTTTGTTTTTCTCTTCAGTTCCATAAAACAACTGACTTTGGAGTTGCTAACAGTTAAAAGGCTTGATTTTGAAGAATAGATGACATCACTTCATAAGGTGAATAGAAGGAAGTCCTGAAGTTTCCCATTACAACAGCAAGTGGTTTTAAAGCAAAAGGATTTCTTTCTAAAATTAGATACCTCACAGGCACTCTTGGAAGACAAAAGTTCAGTTAAAAAACAAGCAACCTTACTTGTCACAGCAATAAATATTATAATGAGAAGGAAGTCACCAGAGAAGAGTCATAGCCAAATATACTGCATATTTACTGAATGCTAGCACCCATCACAACTGCTAAAAATCACTCAATTTTTAAACAGAAGAATAAATGCCATCTCAAAAAGTCATTTATATTATCAGACATTTGGTAGTGCAATAATGTTATTGTGAATAATACCACAATTATGTAATGCTCTCTTCTTTATTCAGCAAAGGAGAGGTTCAAGAAAAATATTAAAACAGATATAGATGATACAGCAGGTGAAAAGGAATTATCCACTAGAGAGAGCTGAAAAGGGCAATGTGAACTAAGCAGGCTTGAGTAGAAGAAATCAGGGTTTGCATCAAAAGACTTAAGAGAGCAAGCACAGAAGAAGAGCTGTCAAACTTTTACGTTTCACACTGCAGACCAAAGAACTGTAAACCTCCTTAAACCAGGGTAGCAGCAAGTGAAATCAGATGGACCTCTCAGCCTCCTGGCTACGTTGTTCCAAGTTTCTCACACAGAAGCTGTCATTTCACTTCAAAGATGAACTTGAAATTATTCATAGACACACTCTTTGTTACTGTCTCAGAGAGAAAGACAGCTGGCTGCATAGCCTACAAAAATCTAGACAGAGGGAAGGAATTCAGCCATGGATTTTCATCTTCTGTTCACTTCATCATGCCTGAATTACAGCTCTGACAATGACTGGCCAATGAATACTTTCAAAACAACCATTATTGCCTGCACTTGTGAGCTATAAAATGAAACTAAGGCAGTGAGCCAGCATGGACAGGTTTGTGGCTGAAGCAGCAGAGTAAGTCTTTCTTAGACGCAGAAAGCCTACACCAAAAATCAACACAAAACTCAGGGCTAGTTACAGCCATTTAGAAACAGCAAGGACCTTTTAGAGAAAAGGAAGGCTTTTCACTCAGAAATTAAAGTTTCCTTCTTCTGATGACACAGAATTCATATCTCTTGCACTAAAACAGTCACCACAAAAAAGAAGGATTCTGCCATTACCAGAACAAAACATACTGGACATTGTAATGTTTCACTATGCCAGCCACAGAAGTAGTACAAATAATAAAATCCCAGATTACACATAGCCAAGAGAAATATATTATGCAAATACCTTCCACAATGGTCTAAAAAACATCAAAGGTCAGATAGTGTTTAATTACAGGCTGAAGTAACCAGAGAGGGAAAATCACAGTACCCTGAACTCACTGCATTAAATGTCATTTCCCAGTTTTTGTCCAAATGACTCAGTAAGATGATGATGGTTTTACTCTTGTAGTGATTTATTCCTTTTTACTATGCTCCTTTTTCTGTCTCCCTTCTCTACATTCACACATTCTTTATGTTATACATATTACATCTACGATACAGAATTATATTCTATGAAGCACTGGAACAGGTTGCCCAGAGAGGTCGTGGATGTCCCCTCTCTGGAGGTGTTTAAGGCCAGGCTGGACAAGGTACTGAGCAGCCTGATGTAGCGGGAGGTGTCCCTACCCATGGCAGGGGGGTTGGAACTCGATGATCTTTAAGGTCCCTTCCAACCCAAACTATTCTATGATTCTATGATTCTATGAAGATAAATCTGAAGACAGTTCTTTCTCTTTTGTTCTCCTGAGAAGCTCCTATAGCTCCTTTTTTTGCTAATAATGGATAATAATATATAGTTATCATGTTGCTGTTGACATGGTCAATATTTATTGGCTAGAGAGCAGGGTGAGACTGTGGTGATCCTAGAAATGAACAGTCAATTTAAGTGGCATACCAGATCCTCATCAGTTGAATCTTTAATGCTGAATAAATTACTTACCCTCTGTGCCTTATTTTGGGAAATTTAAGACCATGAAATTAAGAGTTATGCAAGCTTTACTGAGGTGTTCTATAAGTGTGCTTTTCATTATACTTATTTCTATTATGCAGCAAACTGGAAAGCTAACCCCCCCTTAACAAACAAATCGAGGATGACACTTCATGAGCAGAATGAACACAAGAGGAGAGTCGTATCAATCAATGCTTTAGACTTACATCAGGTTTGCTAAAGTTTGAAGTGTATATTTCAATTAAACTGAAGGCTAGCACAACCAGCTGCTGAGCAACAGCTAAAAATGCATCTAATCATAACAGCTCTAATCAATCATTCAGTTTCCTAATAATTTTAAATATACTTATAATGGATATTTGCAGCACTGAATTCATAAAAAAAATCAAAATATGTTTTTAACAGGGCACAGACTTGATGTCTGACACAATCCATTCTGCTGAAGAATCTCTTAAGAAATAGGAGCAATGAACAGGTTTCTGCAGTGATGGTGCAAGGAAGGTTCCTCATCAGTATTTCAGAAGTTGAAAAAGAAAGTGGAATAATTTTTTTTTAAAATGCAGGTGGGGCACACACTTTCTGACATGGCCTTGAAATTTAAATTTCTTGATCATTCTTCAGACAACTGTGGATTTCAAGCCTGCTAACTATCCAAGGTCATTGAAGTTTTTTAAGGAACTGCTAATAATATTCAAAAATATTCACTTTCAATGTAAAAAATGTTACACTGCAGTATTTGTTGCTATGGATATTTTACCATGCTGGGACTTTAACAAAATTTGTAGATGTCAAATCTCAAAATATGTAAACTTACTACTTTAATCATTTGCATTTCTTTAAAACTACAAAGTGATTACATACATTTTATGTCTATTCTAATACCTTTTGAGGTGGCAGCTTCATTCAAAGTACTTGTTATACAGATAAATTTTAATTATATCAAGTTTTTTGCATTTGTGGGAATTTGCAATATTTTTTTGATAGTACAAATACCCTATTTTAAAAACTGAATCAAAATTTTTAACTTGCTATAATGGTGTGCATCACAACATATCTTAGACACAAGGACCTGCACACAAGATCTATTAATTCCTGATTCCCTAACATCAGGTTATGTGCTGCCTTTTTTGCTAGTCAGTCTGCTTTTTTATAATACTAAAAATGTTGGTTTTTAATATAGTAACAAGAAACCTGTAACCATAATTTCAACCTGTAAAAGGCTGAAAATGCTTTTATTTCACTTTGGTAACATTGAGTATCTACACACAAGACTTATCTTCTACATTTCTTCTTCATATGGGCAATATTTATACACCTACATATACGCACACACACATATATTGTTACAGCCAGCTATGCTAAATTCTATGCTTTGAAAGTGCAGAAGTTTCCTTTATTCTAATTATCACTGTTATTGCACATGTCTCTGCATAAATGGTGGGATTCTGAAGCATCTATAAAGCAAACTCACTGCTTATTACTACACTGACTACATTGCCATCTTAAATAAATACAGTTATCTTACTGATAATTTTTCTCTGCTAGGTTTCTCTTTACCTTTAAACTGAAGAGAAATGAAATCCACATTAATTTGTCTAAATGATGTCATGTGCCACATATAGTTACTTGTAGAGCAGGTCATCTACAGCCAGAGAACATTTAGTTTTTAAAATTGTGATGAAATTACACTGCACCATTGGGGTTGACTCACTAAACAGAAACAGTCTAGAGGAGAACTCCTCGATGCAAGATATGTTCTATAATATGAATGTCAAAAAAAGTGACACTGGTAAAACATTGGCTGTCCTTCTGCTAGATAGTTAAAAAGCAAATAAAGGTACTGTTAATGTGAGAAAGTGAGCTATTCACAATTTTAAATTACTCTGTTGTCAGCTTTCCTATATAATCACATAGCCCCTGAAACTGCAACAAAAAGTAATCAAAACATTGACACAGAATTGGAACTAGATTACTGGGGAAAAAAAAATTATCAGCAAGAAGGTGGCTGAAGGATTTCAGAGAACTTTATCTCTCCTCAAGCCTGGTCTCATGTACACCAAAATGGATCTCAAACTCCAGCATAGGAAATAATTATAATTATCATACTGCCATATCACTGTTTTTTAGTAGATATTCTAATTCATTCACCTGTTTTTATAGTTGCTAAAGAGTACCATATCTTCTTTAACCTGTATATGTCAAACTCAACAGATAAGGATGAAAAACCTTATAATGTCTCATATTTAAAGCTAAATAATGCACAGAAAATATGAAGTTTTTCCATTGTGGATAAAAAAATATATACTGCATGAATAATAACATCAAACTGCTGCACAGAAACTGCTCTCTTGGATATCAGTGACATGTACATGTACATAATATCTTTACCAATAACTCTTTTCTAAAAATCAAGGCAATTTGCATCATCTATGCAAATTACTATAGTATCTGATTATTCATATTTTGTGAACTCTTTAATTTCTAAGGATATGACAGACAGTGAAATTCTTCTATCAGCTTGGCTTATTCACTTTCCTAAACCCAAAGTTTCTGGGTGTATGTCAAGCTACACCCCAGAGCAATGCATTTATCTGTGCCTACCTTGGAAACATGCATTGACTTATTCTTTAGTTTCCTTTGGTTAATTAAGATTTTATTCAAGACAATTTTGACTTTTTAAATTTCTAATTACAACTAAATCTTGATACAAGTGCTAATGTAAGTATATACCACTGTTCATTTTCAAACTTAATTTTTGGCTTTAGAGATGTGCAAGTTTGCTCAAAACAAACTGATTGACAAACTGATGAGCTACTGCAAACCCAAACTATTCTATGAAAAGAAAAATACATTATTTTAAGATTAAAATGCTTGATGGTTAGCTAGAATTGTGAGAATGTTTTTTTTTTAGTAAAAAACAAACAGAGTGTAGTTTATATCAGCACTATGGCCATAGAGATGTACTCAGAGGAGCTGATGTAAGAACCCTAGAAAACTCTTTAAACAGTTGTCAAAATCTGAAACTTTTAATGAAGTGAAATAATAGAAGTTAGGAAGAGCCTGGGATATGAATATGTAGAGAAGATAAAATTACAGATAAAATTAGACAAGATAAGATTAATTTAGGCAGGTGAATCTGCAGAACTTCCTCCGGCCTTACATTTTTTTGTCCCCATAACCTCCCTCCTTTATTAGCAATATTTAAGTCAAGAAAATTGAAAACAACTATTTTGATCCTAATAGTAAGAAAAAAACCCAATAGTACTTCTTGAAATAAACTACCATTTTCCTGAAATACACTACTCACAGTATTTATATACTGCAGAGCAAATTCCTAGGAAAAGGCCGAGGCACATCAAGAATCTCCTGAACTTAACCAGGTTTCAATGGACTTGAATTTGATCAGATGCCTTTTTTCATGATCTTGAAATTTTTTGAAAGCATGTAAGCTTCCTAATCTACAACAGACATATCCACAAACTGCAATAGGATTTATTTTGAACCTACCTTCTGCCATCTGTTTAACCTGTTCTTGCAGTGTTATAGCCATTGAACAATCCCATGCATATTCACTGTGCACCATATTCACCTTTTATCCAAAATGAAGATTCCTGTCTGATTTCACCATTTTTATACAGAAAATATTCCACAGAGTCATGTATTCAGCCTTTCACAAAATCTTTATATTTCAATCCCTCTGAGGTACGAGGAGCATAACTGACACATTTCAGAAAAAGTCTTAGAAACACATTTGTTAAACAGGTAATGAAAATTAAATAGTCATTTTCATTACATTACCTATTACTACACCAAGTTCATACACCAGAGCAGTAAGCAGACTTGTAACTTCATGTGTAAAGCTAATTTTTCTCCATTCATTTTGTTGGGTTTTTTTCCCCACTAATTAGTGAGAATTCTATCTGCCATTTTGACTCCAGGTTTTTGTATATGTCTAAGACAAACTTTCACTTTTAATATTGTTCATAGTTTAACACAATTACCAGACTTTCCCACTACAGTGTTTGCCTTCTTTCACAGCTCATTTCTAAGTCTGTTCAATGTCCCTATCCCAGCAAAGATCCTTGCCTTTGAGAAAACTAGTAATTTATTCCTAATCTGTTCCTTGTCTTCTAACCACTCACTAATACACAACTTTAAACCATACTGAACTCTTTTAAGAGAACCAGTATCTCATTTGCTACTCTAATTGTCAGTTAACAAGACACATCTCCAATGGGTTCTGCAAAGTAAAGTTCTGCTATGGGAACTACCTAAATGCTTCCTATAACTAAATTCACCCACAGTGAAGCAAAAGGAGATGTTACTGGATGATCTGGGGGTCACAGAGTTTCATTTACATGGACTTTTTTTTGTTTCTATTTCCAAGAAACATTGCAACCTGTTTGGTAATAACTTTTAAGACCTGTATTTTGGCAACAAATCACTTAACAATTTATTTACTTTGAAGAAATTATTTGTTGCAGTCAGTAGCTCCATAGCCAAACTGACAAGAAGCCAACAAGGAACCTTACAATAGCACTACTTAGAAGCAGATTAGCTCCAGAAATAGTTTTATCCCAAGATTCACTTATCATTGAAATTGCCTAAACAACACACCAACAAAGCTACAATTCTACCAGAACCAAGCTGATACAAAAACTAACATGTAGTAACATTTCTGTTCCTTGAAAAAAAGTATAAGAAAATAACAAAAAAAAAAATCAGTCTGGTTTCATGGTAACACTGCAGGGTTTTTCATATGTTATGCCTTGATTACAAGTCTCTATCAAATCCATTACATTGACACACAAGGAAGTCTCAGGCAGTTTTAACTGGCTCAAAGATGCTACTCTTCAAAATCCCCACTTACCTCTTGGCTCTCTCTTTTCCTAAATGTCAATCTTCTCTTAGAATGGAATGTCTGTGTGCTGTTTGTAGTGCTGCTGCATGCTAAAGGGGTGTGTGGGAGGTGACAGTTCAAGAAGAGAGGACAAAGACTCTTACCTGCTGCTTTGGCAACATCTGCAGTTGAAATGTTTTGGAGATTTGCGTGCACTCTGAAGGTCACAGCTGGTCCCAGCATGCTGGAAGACATTATTAAAAAACATAAGATTCATAATCAGGAGACATGGTGTAATATTGCTTATCAAAATAGGTTTTTAAGGAGATACTATTAAGACACCATTTAGCTCTCTTCCTTTTGCTTCATTAGCTACATTTGCATACATTTTTATACCTCTTGTGGTTTCTTGTGTGTGTCTTGTGCCTGTCTGAAAGAATTTCAACAGCATTAACTAAACTTCAGAACACTCCTGTAAATACTGCTCCTGTTATGAAAATGGCAAAATAAATGCACTAAAACTGAAAAAAAAGATTATATGAAGCGTTAAATTTTATATGCCCAACACAAATGTTTGTCTTGTTGCCAGTCAGAAAAAGTAGTATATTTATCTTAATCAAGTTCTGCAAGAATACCTGTGGGGAAAAGATTCTGGGCATTTCAGATTGAGTCAGTGATTTAGACAAGAAAGATATCATAATGTATTTATGTTTTTTAAGTTTGTTTTGTATATGAGGGGAAATAATTGACTACATGTTGCCATTGTGGGTGCATTCTGATGGTCCTTTAAAGCATTAAAATCTGTGAGGCACATCCAGAGGAAGGTACTGATTAACCAGATAAAGAATAACAAAATAGTCATGATTTCAGAAAAAAAAAATCATTACAAAGAAAAACTGGTCCATGCTGATTCATTCTCCACCTATCCCAATAACAACCAGCTTACAGGCACATCTGATGAAAGGAATGAAGACATTTCAGTTAGGATACCCTTAAAAGTATACTAAAGTATACAAAGCCAAAAATTGTCCCTTATTACAAGTATGCTTACATACTATGTGTTATGTGAGTTCTTAAGTTTTTGTTATTTATAAAATCAGTGTAAAGAATTACAGTTATAGAGTGAATAGCAACCCTGAAGTATTACATTGGCTGGAACCATATACGTAACATGTTTTCACCTTCTATAGATGTGGCTTGTGAGAGAATGAAGGTCCAAAATTTGCTGCATTGAAGAAAGAACTTAGAATCATAGGGCTGGAAGGGACCTTCAAAAGATCATCTAGTCCAACCCCCTGCAGTGACAGGGACATCCTGCACTACATCAGGTTTCTCAGAGCCTCAACAAGCCTGGCCTTCAGTGTCTCCAGGGTTGGGGCTTCCACCACTTCTATGGTCAAGCTGTTGCAGTGCCTCAATATCCTCATGGTGAAAAGCTTTTACAAAATGTCTAACCTAAACCTACCTTTCTCAAGCTCAAATTAATTGTCCTCCATTTTATTGCTACATGCCCTGGCAAACAGTTTCTCCCTGGCTTTCCTGTAGGCCCCCTGAGGCAGCGGCAGGCCACTGCCAGGTCTCCCCGGAGCCTTCTCTTTGCCTTTTCTTCACCTTACTCTCTCCACACTGAAAAGCCCCAGATCTTTCAGTCTATTGTAACAAAAGAGTTGCTCCAGCCTTCACATCATCCTCATGGCCTTGCTCTAGGCACTCTCCAACAGGTCCATGTCCCTCTTGTACTGCAGGCTGCAGCGCCAGATGCAGCACTCCTGGTGGAGTCTCACAAGAGCAAAAGGTGGGGAATCACCTCCATGGCCAGGGCTGGCTGGCCTTCTGGGCTGTGAGCACACACTGTTGACTGACTCATGTCCAACTTTTCATCTACCAGCATTCTCAAGTCCTTTTCCACAGAGCTGCTCTCTGTCACATCATTTCCCAGTCTGTACTGTTAACCCCAGCCCATGTGCAACTCCCTCTACTTGTCCTTGTTGGACTTGATGAGGTCTGCATGGGCCCCACCTCTCCAGCCTGCACATGTCAGCTTGAATATTTTTTCTTGGAGGACTTGAATTATTAAATCATTCTTCTACTAACACGTCAATATTCTGCATTCATACAAAGAAAGCACATAAAGTGTGCTTAATTGCATCACATGCACCCTGGACCGAAATACCCTTAAACTTTTCCTATTTCAGGAAGAAAACCCCCTATTATTAACCACAGGAGTGTGTTTTGAGGGCAAAGGGGATCAGAGTAAGACTAAGGACTTTTTAATAAGATATGTGATGGGAGGACTAGAAATCATGGGTGTAAATTGGAAAGGAGTAGATTCAGGCTAGATATAAGAAAGAAATTCTTTGTGGTGAGGGTATTGAAACACTGGAAGAGGTTGCCCAGAGAGGCTGTGGATGGCTCCTCTCTGGAGGTGTTTAAGGCCAGGCTGGACAAGGCACTGAGCAGCCTGATGTAGTGGGAGGTGTCCCTGCCTATGGCAGGGGGGGTGGAACTCAATGATCTTTAAGGTCCCTTCCAACCCCAACTGTTCTATGATTCTAAGCAGCATTCTTTCTATCTTTTATTAGCAAACCATATACTGTGCCCATTTTATTCTGGAGTTAGTAAGAACTGTCATTAATCAATAATTTTTCTCTAAATGTAGTTCATGGTGGGGGGGGGGGGGAG
>VZTY01001079.1:0-15179 GCA_013400935.1 Turnix velox | reverse complement strand
ATACTATATTTTTTTATATATATACCATATATTAAAAATATATAAAAATCATATATATATAAACACATATTTATATATTACATATATAATATATATACTAGAGATATTTTCTATAAATATATAAATATCATATATATTATTTGTATATATATCATATATTACACAGTATAGATATTATATACCACTATAGCTTATATATAGTGGTATATATATATGTCAAATCAAACTGATGAAAAAACCACATGGCTAAAAGAGATCTTTTTGCATTATAGTCCATTTTTACAGCATGATTCACATAAATGAAAAGCAGAAAATTTCTACTGATTGTCATTGTATAACACGTACCTTGGCTACTTGATTCAGGTCTCATTTGCATTTGCGATCAGAAATTTTGACCAAATTTATTTTGTGGAGCATTGGATCACACTGTTTATATTATATGAACAGGTACCTGACTAAACTTCAAAGACTCAGGAAATTTTTGAAGGATGTATCTTGCTGATCTATGACAAAATAACTCCCCTGAACTGTCGAGCAGAGAATATTGATAATTATCCAGATTTAATACTAAAAAGGCACACAGTTTGCACTCCTTATTATCTTTAATGTTCAAAGGTTTGCTTAATTTTGAAGCTTGTACAGCTGTGTGCACTCTCACATTTCTTTTGACATGTACATCAGTGATCTAGTAAAAAAAATCTTTTTACATTTTAGCAAACTGAACTTCTTCAGCTCTTCACTGGAAACTCTTAACAAGCTCCTTAAACTGCAGAATGAAACACAGTGTTTCACAACTTATTGCAATACAGCTAAAAAAATATTCATAATTATACTCTTTATATACACACTATACATGAACTGTTTGTTTGCAACATTTTGTCTCAAGAAATCTGGACCTGAAGTAAACACAGAGCTAGCATGGAGAGAGAAAGTGAGAGATATGTTGCACTGACATCACACCTTATGTCTGTACTAAAGATGAAAAAGCAAAACCCCTACTAAGGAAAAGACATTAATTGCAGTGCTCATCTGTTAGTGGTTGATTTTCAATCACCACTTGTATTCAATTGGAGAAGTTTGTGCCACATGAGGTTTAAGCAGACAGACCACAAGTATTAGACAGATTGACAGTTTCAGAGGGTCCTTCAGAAAGGATCAGTGCTGCAGACTGACTCCATGGAGCATGATTTTAGGGACAGAGCAGAGGGCACTGCAAGGTGTCCACACAATGACACGTATCCTGACAGACACAGTACTGTCATTAAGAAAATTTCAAGAGCACAGTCTCAGAAAAAGGATGTCATATCCAAAAGGGATACCTTCCAACAACAGCAGTCCATCTTTGATGAAGCTCTGACACCAACCAATATTAACCAATGGACACTTAATCCTTCCACGTTAAACAATAATTTTGTATTAATAAATTCATCTATATGCATCAAAACTGTGCTTAGTATAGGATACTAATTTAATGTGCAAAAAGATGATGAAAGGCTATTTTCAGAATTTTACAACTCAGGTGAGAATTATTTTGCTAAGCCTCCAATTTAAATGATTTAAAAACAGACAATGCTCAATTTAGAGTCTGATGCTACACTCAGTTTATCCTATTATTATTCTTCAGAAAATGCAACTTCTGATGATTACTCAATGTCTATGAATAATTTGCAGTTTTAAAATAATTTTTCTATTAATCTGTCATAAGCCATGAAACTTCACATTTTCACCATGCTGAGTACATGAAAGTTGCCAGCTTTGCCATGCAAATTGGGTTCTTAATTACAGTATTTAAGAGAACAAACCATACAAACGCTATAATTTTTTACAGCAGAAGAGTGTTTGCACCCTGAGAGAGTGGGAAAATGATCTCAAAAATGCTGCTTAAATTTACAGTTCTTTTTCTTTTACCTCCCAAAGATTAAACTAAAGAATGAAAAGTCATACTTTTTATTTAAAAACTATTCTATTTATATTTCCATTCTTCTTCTTTATACCTTTATACCTTGTATACAAACAGGAGACTAAACAGGACACAAAGTTCTTGAATGAAGATAGGGTGGTACAACACAAAGACCAAAAAACCCAAACTTTGCTACAGCCTCAACTTGAAGACCTGCAACGCTACTATCAAAGTCCTTCCTTTTGCCATTTTAAAAACCTACTGGCTTCTCCTTTAGCTCTGAAGAGACCAACTTGAACATTTGTTCTTGAGTTCCCACTGCCAGCTGGAAGGGAGAGGCATTTACTTAGCAAAGGAGGCACTGCAAGCAGAATTTATTGGGCTCTTTCAGTTGCATCTGCAAAGGTACATTTTGCTCTGGCTGCCTTCATGGCTCCTAAAGAATACAAACTCTTCTACAGGAGGGTTGTGGAGCAGGTCATAGGCTTGGATATGGCCACAGAGATGATCAAAGGCTGGAGCAACTGCCTTATGAAGACAGGCTGAAAGAGTTGGGGTTGTTCAGCTTGGTGAAGAGAAGGTTCAGGGGGGATCCTCAGAGTAACTTATCAATACCTGAAGGGGGTCTACCGAAAGGCAGGGGTAGGACCTTCTAATAAGACATGTGATGGGAGGACTAGAAATAATGGATGTAAATTGGAAGGGGGTAGATTCAGGCTGGATATAAGAAGGAGGTGGATATAAGTGAGGGTGGTGAAACACTGGAACAGATTGCCCAGAGAGGTTGTGGTTGCCCCCTCTCTGGAGGTGCTTAAGGCCAGGCTGTTTAAGAGCAGCATGATGTAGTGGGAGGTGTCCCTGCCTGTGGCAGAGGGGGTTGGAACTGGATGATCTTTAAGGTCCATTCCAACCCGAACTATTCTATGATTCTAAGTTTATTTTGGTTGGGTCAGCAGGTCAGAAATATTCACTCTATCCATCCAGGTAACAAAGAGAAAAAAAAACCTGTGTTCCTGTAAGTAGGAGAATCAATTATCCAAGGCCTGGAGGATCAGGAAAAGCACAGATATAAGATTAATTCAGTGTATTTCCTATAAGGGACTATTCTTTTAAACAAATCTCTACAAGAAAATCCATCTAATATCAGTTACTCTACTTGTGGATCAAGCTTTAGTTCAAGAGCGAGACTCACAGTTCTCTGTTTTTATTCTCATATCTGTCACCATGTTCTGTACCATCTCAGTTTCAATTTATACATCTGCAGAATGAAAATTATTACCTGCTAATAATATGTGAAATGTTACATAAATGGAATGCAATGGCACATTTCAATTACTTGTTTGAAACAGAGGAGTATATCCTGCCTACCCTATAATGTTATGGATGGATTGTAATGGATTTTAATTTTATAAAGAATATGATTAGTTTTCAGTAAAACATGAGAGGCATGAGAAAGAAAAAATTTAAAATCAAAAATAGATAAATAAACTTCAGAGGCTCAATTATCTTTAAAATCCTCTGGAGTAGAGGCCCAGGAATACACAGAAATGTTTCTGGAGCACTGGATTTCTTTCTTCTTTTGACTACAAAACTACAAACCCTCTGATTTAATGAGCTGAAATGTTGTAATGGAAAGCCCAACTTCACACATTTTTATTTATAAGAGTCTCTCTAGATTTTTATATTCTCTTTTTTTTTGTCACCTAGATTTCTAAAAACACCACAGGCCAAAATACTTCTTGTTATTTTAATGTATTTTTATATTTTTCCAGCAGGAAAGTTACAGTGGGAAAAGCAAAATTATCTCGGTTATATGCACATTTATTAAAGAAAAGCACACAAAATTTGTTGTACCTCAGGGGTAAAAGCCACAAGATGAATGTAACGCTAAGGTTGATAAATCACTCATTTTTAAATAAAGGAACACATAGTTGAAACTCTCATCTTATTCTTGTTTCCTTATCCTCATTACTTTAAAAATTGATCTATATATAATAAATTAGTTATAAAATGAGACATGTACAAGAAAACACAATGTAATTTCTTACAAAAGCCTGCACACAAGTTACAACACTACAATTTGTTTTCCAGATTCATTAACTCTGTTGAAGAAGTTTGAACAAAAGTGGTTCCATTATTTCTAAGTTACACTTTTATAACAAGATTATGCCAAATAGATTTAGTCTATTCATTTTATATTTAAAATCAAAGATGGCAAATATCGCTCATCTTTTTTGAAAGTTATAAAGTCTTTTCTATTGAGATCAAGCATAGCACAATTCAAATTAAAAAAAAGAAGTTGCTCAATTTCTGGACAATAAAGGGAAAGGAAATAAAAATTAAATCTACTGGGAGTTCATACTACACCACCTTGAGGAGAGCAGGACTGGGAGAATCCAGAATCTGCCAATCTAGAAAAAACTTAGCAAGAATATTCATACTCCTGTGTTTAGCACAAAACACATCAAAAGATTAATCACAGTGATCTGTGCTACCTGCCCTATTAGTGCTATAGTTAAATAACACTTCCTCACATTATCCTGCCTCTCAAGCTACCAATAACTTCTTGAGCATTTAGAGCATAGGTATACCACATGTCATAATTCATCAGTATGATGAAGTGAAAACACCAAGTACTGCTGCAGTGTTTAGCTTCTGGATGACCGAATATGATTAACTGGCTGATTGAGTTTTTCAGGTGTTAGAAAAATAACGTGACAAATGATGAAGAAAACCTATCTAGCATGATCAGGACACCACAACCAATGCACATGTTCGTAATAGGTGAGGCTGGGAGCTCTGCTCATCAGTCTGCCTACCCAACACTTCCAATGTGAACACATTTAAAGCTTCCCCAAACTGTCACCACTTGGTTTGATGTTCAGAAGTCCTCTTCAATTCGAACTCTTCTCACTGGGATGGTTGGCTGGCTTTTCAAATTGTATTTATTCCAGCCCAACCATTTCATCCCTTCCTAAGGATAATGATAAGTATTGTTTGGTCATGTAAGTTTGCTTTGAAAAGGTTGTAAAAAGTGACTCTAGGCCCTACTTGAAAACAGATTTGAAGTATGGAAAGAATGTGCTCGTAGCTGTCCTCATAATAAAATTACAAAGTCAAACTTTTCTTAGATTGCTGTTTACATAAAAGTAAGTAAAAAACATAAATGACAATATACATACTACTATATGCCATGGAAAATCAATCTTGAGTTTCTTAATATCTAGATAGGCAGTCATTCTTTTCAAAGGGATTTTCAATCAGTATCCAAGTATGAAGTGGTCAAACAGTAGAGATGAGATATATTTTCATGAGCCTCAGTTTATTTTTGGGAATTGAGAACTGACTTCTGGGACAGCTGAACTCTCAGAATGGCAATAGAGAACAAGATATCAGACTGGTCACCTCACATTAGTAAATGCTGAACTTTTAATGCATAGTTTCCCCTCTGTCTGGTCTTAATAGTACTCCTTATTGCATGTTCATCAAGCACTTTGGTAGTGTAGTGTAGAGCACCACAGGAAAACAAAAAAGCAAAAACAAAACAAACCAAGAGAAAATGGAACTTCTGATGTCAAAATAGGATTTGAATAATGTGCAATAAACAAATCCTAAAGCCACACATTCAAATGAGAATCAAATAAAACACTGAAGAGCTGCTCATTAACTGAGCATTTTATTTCTTACATATGGAATAAAACAGAATACTCTAGAAAAAATATAGACATGATCCATTATTTCAAGACTATACCATGATTAGTCTTTAAAGAATGACTCATTTTTGGTCAGTTGAACAACAAAACAAAATAATCAAAATAATCACCTGAGTTGAGACCAAAATCAATTTTTTGTTTATTTCTAAAACAATTTCTTTATAGGCCAGTTATAAGTTTGTTAAATTTTAAAACTGGCCATTACTTTGAATTGAAAAGTAATAGCATTTTCATTTCAAAATGACAAACCACACTAATCTGGTTGCCACAAATTTTGAAAGGCATTTTCAGATTAAGTCTCAATACAGTTTCCATAAATAGCTTCAGTTAACCTGAATTTTCATTTTTCATATAATAATCTATCCAAGTAAAACATGGAATTCACATCTCATCTCAGCGTGGGGAAGAAGAATGGCCAGGTGTAAGCTGAAAAACCAACCCAAGACCTGGGAGGTTTGAGCTTGGGACCCTGAAAGATCAGTGCAATCAGTCATAAATGATAAGGGGAAAATGGTTAAACTTTATGGCTTTGCAATACAGGACATCACATTAGATAATCAGAATCAGCTATTTCAACATGAAAAATCTATTTAGATTAGCATTTGAAACTTAGCATAGGCACCCTGTTCATCCCCAAAATCATACATAAAGATAGATGATGAGCTTACATAGGCAATTGCATCAATAAAAAATTAAATCTAATGTTATTGTATGCAATTAGAGTGCTTTGCTATGGGTTTTTCATTCAAAAGGTTGATATGGTAACAGGCATGACTGCTTGTCAAGGAATCATGTCTCCTGAAAGGATACTTCTTTGTTGAGTTAGATACATTAGAAGGCAAAAATTATAAAGATTCAAATTAAGATGAATAAGTGGAAGAAGCCAAAGTGGTAGAAAAAAGTGAGGGGAAAAGATACACCTAGAGGAAGAGCTATTCAATGGCAACATGGAGAACCGTACAAGGGTAAAGAAAGAAATACAAAGGAAAATAAGAAAAATCAGTGCTACTGCAGCATCCATCAGAGAATATAATTTCTAGCTCCCTCATAACTAGAGGCTAAGAATGGTAGGATATGAAATACAATGTAATCAGATTAATCTTTGTTCTTTCCACAGAAAGGTATTTTGCTAAGCTCAGAGCAGAAAACCTCCCTTAGTAAACTTCCCTTTCTTCTCAATACTTCAATTACCTCAAGTATGAGAACAGTAACTAAAAATTCAGAAATAATTCATATTCTCATCAGAAATAAAACAAGTTATGTATGTTCTAATTCAATGGTTTTCACTATAGATTCTGAATGTCCCTTCCACTACCCTCACAGTTCAGCTTACAGATTTTACTGTTCTTATATTTGCATGTGTCCTGATATTCTCTTTCATTTGTAAGTTTACTCAATAATGTGCAAAGAACTGTAATTACATGAAGAAGGCTAATGTTGCAGATTGTCAACTGTTAAAGTCGTCATTTTTAAAATAAATACAAACCCTCCTAAAACTACTACCCATCTGACTTCAACCCATGATACCAGTCGAACAATCAATCACCAGGGGCATTGGACACCCATAATTAGATTATAAAATCATAACTATAGTCATTTTACGTCTGCTTGCATAATTACATCAGCATGCTAATATCCTTTTAATGGTCTCTAATGATGTAATAAGAAATAATGGAATTTATTTGACAGCTACATAATCATTAACAAAACATATTAAGCATAACTATTACTTCTATAAAGATTGAGGCTGTATCCAAAAGTGACAGCTAAAATGTTGTATCTTTTTTTTCCCAATTTTTTTTTTCCAATGTATCTTTTTTTTTTCCAATATTTCCAATTATGAATTTCCCAGATCTATTTCCATTCATTTAATTCACAAAGTGGGCAAAGTTTATGTCAATGGAAACATGACAATAAAACAACTGCAGAGGTGGACTATACTGAGGTTATACTGGGAAGTCCAGGTCATCAGTAGGATAGTGAACAAAAGAAGAAGAGATAAGCTGATTACTACCAAGCATCTACCAATCAAGAACTAACATAAAAATTGGTAGGAATCCATGACAAAAGCAATTGTAAATTTACCAACTACAAAGCATAGCAAAAATTCTAAAAATTAAATGAAATTATAGATATTTGCAGACAAAAACAAGCTAGAGATATAAACTTATTTCTCAAGCAGTCTTTAAAAGTATTTTTTGAGGGAAAAGGACAAGAAACTCTAAATTGAGAATTTAGTACTCCTCACTTTCCCCGTTTCCTCAGTTCTTAAACTGTTCCTATTGAATGTCATGGCTTTGTCTGTACTCCATTATCATGTCATTACCTGAAAACATTTGCAATATTGTAAACAATTCAGGTTTACACTGTTATTTTCTTATCAATCAGAAATATTTGCAATCTTTGCAATATTGTAAAAAATTCAGGTTTACATTGTTATTTTCTTATCAATCAGAATTCTCGGATGGAAAAGAGAGAATTGAGAATTCTACATTCAGCAAATATTCAGGTCAGAGTTCAATGTAAATTTTAAAAAAACCCTGAATCCCTAAGAAAAAGAGTAAATAGTAAACATATTTTAAATCACCCATAATGCCTTAGTCCATATAAAAAGCATCTTTTCCAAGAGGCCTGAGAGGCATAATGTAGATTTCAAATAATCAGGATATCAAGTCTTTCCTGAAAAACCTCTCCATTATGTGATTCAAAAGATAACCAGAGCTTTGAAATCCATATTTTCCGAAGTTGATTATGCAATGATGACAAACGAACAGAGCCCTAATTCTTTCCTTCATGTGGTCTTTTTATATTAGCATTAATTCTTTGCTTTGTCAGGCCCTTTCATAAAGCCTCTGCTACTGCTCTATCTACTGGCCAGCTCCAAATTTCTTCAGCATTTCACGTGTTTAACCTGAGTCAAAGCATCTAATTTTCTTGAGTAAAGAAAGATTATTATGGATGAATTCTTCACTAACTTGAGATTTGGGATAATCTTTCCCAGATTTATAGATCTTTTAGAAAGATCTTGTATTGTTAGAGGGAATACATAGTACTGTTTGGAGTTACTATCATTCAAAACACACTTTTAAAATACTGACCATAAAATATAAGTGCTTTCAGTAATGTCATATGACTGCATATTAATGAACACAAAATAACCAGCTTCCCCAATGTTGCACATTAAAAAAATGAAGTTTTTTTGTAGCTACCTCTATCACCAGAGGGATATTTTTCATTATAGAATGAAACTACAGCCTGTCAACTGCAATTTTGTTGTGAATTATCAAATTGTGAAAAATAAACAAAAGGGTTTATGCTAACAATTAGAAAAGTAGGTGAAAGTGCTTTTGTACTGTAAATGCATGAAGTTAATGAAGCAGAACCTATTGATTCTAGCAGACAAATTGTTCCATTGGATTACCTCTTTAAGTGTGCAGCAGACTTTTACTGCAAGTATTCAAAATCAAGGTTGCAAATTCTCTTTACAAGAAAGACCATACTAAATTGCCCTTTGTTTTTTCATTTCAAAACTCAGTTTTCATATAAATTTCATAACATACAAGTAAAAATACTTTCAGTAATAAAAAGGATTGTTCTAGCAAAGAAATTATGGGAGTATTTTCCTTATAAACAATTAGCAAATAGTCTGGCATTTATCAGATTTCTAAAAAGATTTTCTCTTTATTCCTCCCTACTTATATAGTAATAGTAGGGGTATATATATTTTTTTCCAAATAATAATAAATACTTCCATTAAAGATATAACATCTTCATGTCTTTAAATACAGTTTTAAATGATGAGTAACGTTCAGTGGAACTGAAGGTTAAAGTAAAGTTGATGGCTGTGCAAGTAGGGCTAAGAAAGATGATGCACTTCAGCAAACTGAATCACGAGCCAAAATAAGAAGTCCCAAACCCTCTGAAACATAGGCAGGATCTGAATGCCTCCCAAATATCAGTTCTTTTCTGTGTGCCAAGATATGACTTCTTTCCAGCAAGCTGTCAAAACCCTCCCACAGCTGACCCTACTTTTCCATTACTTTTCTATCAAACTAATTTTATTTCCTGCTTTACAAAAGAAGAATTAAGTTTTGTGTAGAAAATATTTCAACAAAAGTGATTTCAGAAAATCCTCAACCTATCCATTTTACTGAATATGGGAAATCCAGCCTGGATGAATTCCTGCGTGACCTAATCTAGATGCTCCTGCTTTCAGGAGGATTGGACCAGATGAACTTTCAAGGTCCCTTTCAATCCCTGACATTTCATGATTCTGTGAAATCACAACCTTCTACTTCAGGAGATTAACATGCAGAGAGTCCATCAGTATGAACCACATGAGGACAGCCAGTAGCTCATTATGGCTGAACTCTTTTTGACTTGTTAAATGAGTAGTTGGTGAAGCTACATGACCTTGTGCCATGTGCCAGACTCAGAGCCAGAGACTCAAGGTCTCATCCATCTCTGACATCATTTTTCCCCTCAGCAATATTAGTTATAATGACCCTTAACAAGACTTCTCTTACCTAGAAATGTTAAATAACACTGGTAATGTTTTTTACAGCATTTTCAACAGATTTCTTTTCCCCACACAGAAGCACAGGAAAATTTCAGTCTTTACAATTTTCTCCCAAATGATTCACTGCTGTGTGTAGGGGACATTACAAAGATTGCCACAAAAGAGTCTTTATGTCTCTGACACAATTTCATTAATCATGGCATTAAAGAGTAGATATTTCCTTGTAAAACAAACTATTAAAAAATAATGAGAAATCAAATAAAATAAAGAGGGGTAAATTTCATGTACATACTTGACATCATCGAAGTCACTCATCTGCAGCTTCAGGAGATCTGCCACTTCCTGTATTAATTCCAAACCCTTTTCCACACTCAGGGGGCTGTTGAAAGGGAGCAAGAAAACAGAGCATTACGAAAATGGAACTCATCAATACTTGAGAGGCTAAGAGTCCCCAAAGAGATATCACCTTGGTTTCTTAGAGTCTGAAAGACACCACTAACCGTATTCCTGTCACATAGTGATCATGATATCAAGGGAATTGGGATCAGGTGCTTCTTCAGGCATGATGAATCACCTGAATTTTCCAGCAATAAGACAAACAATAAGGTGTAAATGGAATTGTTAGGAAGTGTAATGGGCCCATGATGCAGCAACCAGTTCATCTCGGTCCTCAATAAAAAATGTAATAAAGTAAAAGGACAGAAAGAGAGAAAAGAACTGACGAGACAAGAAGGGAAACAAACAATGAAAGTCAAATTGCAGGCTCAGTATCAAATGGACAAGGGAAAAGCATATTTTTACATTCATTAGTTTTTAAAATGAATCTTTGCCTAGTGAAAGGATACAAACTTATTATGGATTTGAGGGTAAACAATGGAGCAAGGCCCACAGTCCAGAGGACACTGATTAGATACATAAGATTTAGTTTGGTGTCTGTATGCACTGCTGACAGAACCTGCTTTAAATCTTTTTAACCTTTGTCAATGCCACATTTACATTTTTTAATTTAGAAAACAGGTTGCAATCAAGCTTAACACAAGAGGAATGCTAACATTTAAAAAAAATCCCTTATCTAGATGCAAAATCTGTATTTGCAAAACATTTCAGGTTATTAGAGTTTTTACAGCTCTAAAGATGCACTCAGAACATTCTGTCCCTAATACACAGATCTTCCCTTGCTCAGTGTTTGTTCAGTACCATGGAACTAAATAAAAAAGCAAAAAGATAAGTAAACTATAGAGCAATGTCCAGTAAGAACAAGAGATATGACCTTCTCTGCCTAAATTGTGATTGTAGAATTATTCTTAACATTGCTAAAGCCCCAAAAGTTCAAATAATTACAAGCCTGATATTTATGTAACTATACCATGGTAAAGCAGAAACAACTTTGATGAGACTAACCCAGGCTAAAAGGTTCCATATTTTTTATCCAAGGATCTGGAAACAACTAGGAGAAGGTGGTGTCAAAAATAAAAATATATTGTTAGACACAACATTTTCAACTGGACTAAAGGGAAAAAAAGATTTTTCAAAGATCTGCACCTATGTTATTTTTTCTAGTCCACAGTGGAAGTTTTGAATCTTACTTTTTATCATGGTAATCACTGCCACAATTTTATTTATTGTCTGCAATGAACACTGTTTACTTATTTATTTATTGCACTGGGTTCTACATAAACTGCCCTAAGGGTAACTCTATTTAAATAATGGGATGTCTCATGTGTATCTTGTTTAGGGTGGAATTGCCCTTCCTTCATGCTAGTAACCCAAAATGCTCAAGAGAACTGTCACACAAGCCCCCTCAAGGCATCAAATAAATTTAGAGTTTTTCTGTGAAAGTAACAAAAGAATATGATTGTTTCTTTGAGGGAAAACAAAAGTAAAATACTACAGATTATTCACAAACCCCCTATATTTCAAGGACTGGCAGTGGGTAGAAATGTGATTACTTCCATCACTAAAAAGCAGATTGTCACAGTGACTCAGGGGCTTATGTGTTAATTAAATCTTTTCTCCAAAAGATGTTGGGTTGCTTAAATTTTAGGGAAATGGCTGGTGTCAGCAAGTGGGTATCTACTGTAACAGCAAGTCTATGAAATGGTGCAGGCAAAGTCTGCTCTATACACTTGAGTTGGCTTTCTAAATTGAAGTTTCATTTGTAAAAGAAATGCTCAACCACCTACTCCCTGCTTACCTCTTCTCCCTTCAAAAAGCATTTTCAAACTTCCAAACCAAGGTATGCTGATACAAGCCAATTTGTTAAACAGCAATTTGGGATGTAATCAGGGCATTTGTACAAGTAGAAAATGTGAGGAAAAAAAACCCAATAAGGTCACCCATTGGCAAGCCTGATCTCGTCCAGTATCACATGTAAAACACACAGGTTCAGAAACTCACATGCAGTTTGTTATGCCAAGAAATTGTAATTTCTAACAGTGCAGCAAAGGTGCAGAACCAGTGCTCTTAGGTAGCAGCAATATCATTGCTCATATTATCATGTTTAAAGATATGCATCAAGAATGACTAATTTATAACAACATTTTACAGTGCAAGTTTTCCAACTTAATGCTGATACACGTCAGTCCTATTTACAACAGTTCTGTGCCAGTTGTATTGTTGGAGACCAGAATATTCAACACCTTTCCATAAAAATGGGAGAACATCACTTTCCATACTCCATTTTCCTTTTGTTTAGTGCCACTCAGCATTGCATGGTTTACACTTGTGTGGTGACTGTCCTTAGCTTTGTTTACGTGGAGAGAGCACCTTGTTCCCATCAGAAGAGTGTTAAGCAAACTAGCCTACATTGCAGCAGCACCCTGCACCCACATAATCCATCTGATTCCAGGTTTATACGAGGTCTTTTATTAGATGACAACTAGAAAACATCAGCTATGCCCTACTCTCCCACACAGTACTCATGGAACACTCGCTACTCATGGCCTTTCACACACTATGGTGGGTTTTCAGCTTCCTTCCTTTAGCCCTTCATGGGAAGAGGTTTCTGTATTACAGAGGATGTATTTTTTTATTAATATGATTCATCTATTGATGAATATATTCAACCATGGAATTAATTCAAAGGAAAGTGTTACATAAACCAAAAAAGAAAAGAATATAGTTATTCAGATTGGGGGTAGGACTTTCTAACAGGCAACAGAATGGCAGGACTAGAAATCATGGATGGAAATTGGAAGAGGGGAGGTTTAGGCTGGATATGAGAACGAAGTTCTTTACTGTGAAGGTGGTGACACACTGAAACAGGCTGCCCAGAGAGGTTGTTGATGCCTGCTCCCTGGAGGCCCTAAGCAATCTGGTCTAGAGGAAGGTGTCCCTGTCTATGGCAGGGGGGTTGGAACTCGATGATATTTAAGGTATCTTCCAACCCAAACCATTCTAAGAAAGAAGTTAAAAATGTAGAAACACCAGAGAGAAACAGGAGAAAGACTCTTCAGACAATCCTGACTATGAAACTATTTAAATAAGAACAAAGGTGTGGAAGAAAGCCAAGGATGGAAGTAACGCTCTTGTTACTTTGTCTGTACTGGTCATTTCAGTTCCTTAAAGTGGGGGATGAGGGAAGGGACATCCTTTTTAGTACAGTCCTTGCTGGCTCCTGCTCACTGGAAGCAGCAAGGCACAGAGTGGGTCTCTGGGCTATGGTCTCCCAGTTTCCAGAAATCCTACAGCACAGGTCCAACCCACAAGTGCTTTCTCTTGGGAGCCTGTGATAAGACATTTCAGTGTAACAGTAACAGTGAACTCTTAAAATAGAACTCATAGACTTAGGACTCATAGATACAAGACATGTCCTGACAAAAACACAAGGCAGCAAAAGGCACACATGGATGCTATTTATGCTTTGTGGATTCTATTAAGGCTGGCCAGCCCCTACTTCGCCAAAGAAAATCAGTTGTTCCTGCAATGTCTTTAACAGTCCTTCCTGATTTTACTACTCCATTTTATGATTACCTCCAAGGTTTCTGATCATCTTTGATCTAATCTTAGGAAGCATAAACTGTTGAATGGCATAGCACATCTTGCAGATGACATAGCTGTTGCTATAGCTGATACATTGAGATAGCACTTCCTTTGGTTTTCCTACTTCTGCTAACATTTCACTAACTGTAGATTTCTCTGTTGCATCTTCCTTCATGTTAACTGTGCTAAGACATGATAATAGCAGCTAAAACAAAATGTGATACATTTCACAGCTTACCATAATTCTCTTGAGGTCCTATTTAGCTTTCCAGCTCCAGTACTCTACGGCTTGGAAGGTGAAGAGAGAGGCAGAATGTACAGAAAATTAATGTATAACTAACTTCCTTTCATTGCTTTATCTTCCTTGATTGCTAGCCTAAATAAATATATTTTTCAGAGATCTAGACTCTACTGAACCAGCAGCAGAACTCTGTAGCACACAGATGCCAATCTCTGTCTCATATTATTTGTAGATTATACATTGTCTGACAGGTTAATGACAATGAAGAAATAAATGGAGAATGAAATATGAATATTTCCTTTGGGGCTTGTGTAGATATATATTTAGCTTTACAGCCTGGCAGAGTGTCATCTGCAAAATATTTCACTGATGCTTTTGTTTAATCTCACTTTTCAGGGTACAGCACTTGCACTAAATGAGTTATACCTGCAGGAACATATGGCTTATATCTCTGCTAGGAATACATGGTAGTACTACATTATCCCCTTAGAGGAAATGACTCTTCAGTTTAGTGTAAAACTCCAATGTCATGATTTAACATCAAGACATAACCATGAAAATTCCCTATCCATTTTAATCATGTGAACAATAAATAGTGTAATCCACACCTACCTGTCTAAGCTAAATCACATGTCTATTAGCCCTCTGTAACTTTGTCAGGAGTTTTGTCCAACTAAAAAGATAACAGATCCAGGCTACAAAGCTATTTTACTTAGAGGTAAATTCAAAATTGAAGTGCAGAAGTAAATGAGAGCTGCCAAGGACTTCTGAAAATAAGTGCAATGTATCTAAATGCTCAGGAGGGGACCTGGTGTTGCAGTATGG
>VZTY01001078.1:0-38652 GCA_013400935.1 Turnix velox | reverse complement strand
GATGATCTTTAAGGTCCCTTCCAACCCAAACTATTCTATGATTTTAAATTATAGTTAATAAGACTTAGTTTGATATGTCATGGTGCACAAAATAAATTAAAACCTGACTTAAAAAAACCAAGATTTACTGGTTCATTCTGCTAACTGAAGATCTCCCTATACATCTATTCTTGCTAGGTACATGTAAGGACTTTAAAAAATATCTGAATAAGTAATTTTTCCTCTTTTTTTTTGTTTGTCCCTTCACTGTTTAGAATGTATCAAAATTTAGATCAGGTAAATGAAACGGGTAGACATTAACAGTCTCATAGAGCAACCTACTTCAAGTGACACAAAAACATCAAGCCACAGGAGCACCCAGGAAGATTCTGAAATGAACAGTTTTACAGAGAGATTAATTACTCCCAGTCATTGCTCTACTTCTGCTGCTGACTTTCAAATGAGATAAAGGAGGGCTTGAATATTGTCTTTAATTTTTATTTTTTTTTTTTGGGAACCTTTTCCTTTTCCCCTACTGAAAAATTAAAAACAACCAAAGAGATGTTTCAGAAAGCTGGAGCAGGGAATGTGGCTTTGCAGGTTTATTGTTTGATATGTTCTTCTTTCTGGTTGAAACCATATATGCCAGACTTTAGCTTGAAGCAAATATTTTTTTGTAAAGGTTGAGTTATAAACTCACAGAGAAAGGGTTATAATAGAAACACTGACAGGCATTTAACTATAGCAATAGTAGCAGGGTTGTTATAATAATTGGATTTGGGGTGGAATGCAAAGCTAAATTTGCAGGTTCTTTCTGCCTTGGGGGAGCTATTCATTTCTGTCTGAAACAGCTAAGACAGAACTTAACATCAGCAAAGGAAAAAGACACTAAAAAAATGAATGGTTCTATCTCTATTAGCTCCAAGAAAATGATTGTTACTTGATAGATTTAGTGATGCATGAAATATTGGAGCCTACATCTGGGAATCATTTCCAAAAAAAGATTCATTTATATTGACTGTCTCAATTTGTTGCTTTAAGTGGAAATGTGAAAGCTGAGATCTGTCACAAGTATTTTTTTCATTTGATACTTCACTGGACTATTTAATTAAATTAAAATATCCAAAGAAAACTGAAGAAGTAAGGTGGAGGAGGCTGAGAGTTTATCCTGCAGATCTTTCTTCTCAGGGTTCTATGCTTTAATTCCACTTAAATCCTGGTGATTTATTCTTTTATTCCACCGAGTCAGCTCTTGATAACATCTTTATGTTTATCCAAGTAAATGAAATAGCTTCATTCTGTCAAGGAGATGAATGAGATAAAGTCATCAACAAATGACACCCTGTAGCCATATCAATATTACCTCTGGAAACACAGAAACCTTCACATCTGGAGACATTCTTTAATGCTATACCCTTGTCAAGCCCTTAAATGCCTGTAAATATCCAGTTGTCTCTTAAGAATACTTGTTACGCTGCCTCATCAATATCTCTCCTTTATCTGATAAATCATCATTTGTATTTGAAGTAGATAGACGTGGCAGGTCATATCTGAAATTCAACTCAGTGGACTTGATTGCTCCAGACATCTTGCAGGCAGCTTGCACTGTGATTTCTGTCAAAGTCAAGCCAGGAGAGAATCTGATTTTTGTGAAAATGCCTAGTTTGCATGACCAAGATGATGACATTCAGTTGTTAGACCCATCAAGTAGCATCTCTTTTAAAATACAGACAAACACCTTTAAAAACTAGGCTCAAGCAGAAGCACTTGCTGAGATAAAACTGAATTAGAATTTATACATAAGGATGTATGTGCATCGGTAACTATTGTTAAGGACTTTTATTTTGCAAGTATATTTGAGAAGAAGAAAGATTTTAATGACCTTGGGTGACTCATATGAGATCCGTTCTCTCTCCTTGAACTGCATTGTCAGCTAGCATTTCTTCCAGCAGATCACCAGGCATTATTCCTCCTTAATGGTTGGTATATTACAATGAAAATATTGTTATGTAGCCAAAACACATTGAAAAGTTATTTCAAGGATAGTGGAAAATTGCTGAGATGTTCATACATGGGCCTATTTCAACTTTACTCTGAGCTTCTAAGAGCATGACACTGAGTAAACACAGATTATACTATTCTTTTTTTCCTCTTTGTTGATCAGAAGAGAAGAAACCACTTTTCCCAGATGATTTGGTACTGTGTATGTGCTTTGTACACAGCTACTGCATATCATACTCCCAAAAATAGATGTGAGTCTCAGCAAGGTGCTGCCTCCTTGTCTTGGGCAAAGATTTAGAGCAAACACAGAAGATAAGAGTCTCTGGCATTTTAAATGAATAAAATTTTCTATATGGTTAGTGGAATATGAGCTGAAATGTTATTCATGATGAATCATGAAGGAATAATTTGCCCATTAAGTAAACTAAAAAGTTTGGCTTTGGAATAATTTCTAAGCTCAGCTATAGACACCTGCTTGAGCAGCATATTCTGTCCTCGTTTTCTGAAGAAATATCTGTATTTGAAATATTTTTCTCTTGCATTTTTAGGATACATTTAGTCTAATGACTGTGTAGCTATCTGTTAGCACATCCCCACAATACACTTTATAAGTGAGTAGAGCCTTGCATCTTGGGACTGATTCACTGCAGCTGATGCTCAGTAATTCATTAGACAAATATTGTTACATGAAACTCTAACTAGAAAATTTATTATATGGAACTCGCCAATAGAAAACTGCTGACAGAGGTAGTTAACCAGAAAGATACCTGAAATTATGTTTATGGCCTACTTAAGTGCTGAATGCAAGCAAAAAGAAATAGAAAATTGCCAAGAATTGAATTAAGTCTGACTGCTGATTTAATAGGATATTGAAAATAGATGAAAATATCTTACTGATAACTCTTTTTAAATATTTTTCAATGCACTTTTTATATTTGTCTACTTTTCCATGATAGATGGACAATAAAGCAGCAAAAATTTTGGTTAGGATGTTTCCTACTTATAATAGTGGAATATTTTTGTACATTTGCTTTCTTTCATTTTTCTAACATTTTCAGTGTTTTCCATGTATGTAACAGTGTTTTAATCTCTGATTTTTCAGTGATTTAATATTTGGTTCTCATTTATTCATAGGTTTAATTCTTTTTACAGCTATTCTCAGGAATTTTCGGGAGTGGGAAGACACTTTTTATTACCTCTTTTTAATTAATTCTTTTTAATTTAATTCTTTGGGGATTTTTTTGTTTTGTTTTGCCAAAATATTAATAAAGAAATCCTCAACCATGGCACTATTAAACATTAACCTGGGCTTCTCACTTGCACCAAGACCAGTTCTGCAAGACTCAAATGATCTGCCATCATTTGACTTGTCCAAAATACTTTTTAGTGGTTACTTGCTTTTTAAAATGGCAGCTTTCTTTTCTTTTTTTTCAGAATTAAATTCTTTAGAGAGGGGAAAAAATATGAAACAGAATAGTCATCAAAAATACTTTTTTCCAAAATAATCTGCAACATTCATGCATAATGTGGAGTTTTCTTTATCTGTATGCAAATTACACTGTGTAGAAAATTCTGTAGGAGTGAAAGAGGTAATTTTGGAGAGATGGAGTATTTACTCATTAATATTTACTCTCCCATTCTGTTCATTTACTTGTTTGATGGATTGTTAAATTCTACACCATATAGTTTAATGCCATAATTAGTAGGAAGTGGCATTGTCTCAAACCTTCTAATTGGCTAATTGTGTATCCTTTGCCTAGTCTGCCTATCTAGCAGGTTTTCCATCACAAAAAAACAGATATTTTTTATCTGCAGTATCTTTGGCTGTTATTAAAAGCTCTAACACAGATTTCAAGGTGTAAAATGTCTCAATTTTTTAAGCCTTTAACTAATGTAATATTTTATTTTTTAATCAAGTTTTTAATATCAAATTTTACACCCAAAAGGTCTTTGAATATGGCCTGATTATGAGGATGCCTTTTGTGTTATAAATAATTTTTTCAGTGCTACCTTTAAGAGGCTTTGCAATTCTATCTCTTACTAAATTGTGTTGTTTCTGATGGCATTTTGTTCAAAATTTACCTTCACTTTCAAATCTTAAAATTTTGGATTTTAACGCTGTGATATTATCACTTCTCTAGGAAAACCTAGTATGCAAAATTCAAACTGTTCAGGATTGCTGAAATTTTCATGCACATCTCTCATCCAAAGTTTTCCTATTTCAGCTATGCATTATCACACTGACAAGCCACAGGATATATAAGAACATGCAAACTGTTGTGGATGCTAAATTGAAGGTCTGTAAAGTCCAGTAATTGAGGGAGAATATCAATAATAAGACTACAATTAAGGATGTACTGACAGTCTTTCAGCTATGTATTTAGAAGTTATGCAGAACAGGTATCTTTTAAAGAATAAGTTTAGTAGTTAGAAAAGGAGGGCTCATTCCTGAGTATATCTTTGATGGAGTGTGTGCACATGGTGCTCATACTGAGCACTTAATTCAGATGCCTACACTATTTTTTGTTTGAAAATGGAGGAAGAAAACCCCCTTCAGAGAGGGATTATGTATTAAATTTGCTCTAGATCAGTCATAAAGAGAGCCCTTCAGGAATGATGGAATGCCTTCTAATGATGAGATTTCTAAATTAGACACCTCAGGTTAAGTGCTAAAGAAACAATAGGATAGGTAGCCCTTTCCTTGGATGATTAGATAATCATTGTTGTAGAAGTCCAGTGCACTGAGTGTCTGGGTTACTTGGATTAGAATTTATAGCTTTTATTAATCTGCATAATATTGTAATATAAGATGATTCAAGCTCTTTGCTCTCAGAGTATTTTTAAAATTCTTTTCTTAATACAGTTTTTTATACAATATTGTGTTCCAAATGTCACCTGTACCATGAAATGTAATGATTTGATAAGCAAGAGTACACTTTTGAAGCCAGACTGTTTCTGAAGACTGAGCATGTGAATCGGATTTGAACAGAGATAAATGGCCTCATTTTTTACAGGAACTTGTTATTAGTAACATCAAGTATGTCATGTACATTATAAGAGGTTCAGTGCATTTGGTCCTTTGGACATTTCATGAAGCAAGGGTAATGAAATTTATTAGCTGCTAGTTAGCTTTTTGTAAAAGAAAACAGTATTTCAAGTTATTTACAAAATTTAAAATGTGAGATAATGAAATAATACATTATTTAAATCTTTTAAAAATCCAACTAAGGAATGAGAATAAACTTCCTTAAAAATACATAGCACTTCATATAAAAATATATAATTTCTGCAAATAGTCCATACTAAAAAGCTCATTGCTATACTATATAGAAAATTATTGCAATTATCAGGTATGTAGGTATGTAATAATTAGTAACCCAGACTTTATGAATAAACCACTAGATTAGATCATACATTTTGCTCTAGATTGCATTTTCTCTACATATAAAAGCAGTCACATTCATTTTTCATAATTTTCAGCTTCTCTGAGATTTAAGAATTTTGATCTGTGTGATTTTTTTGTGGCTAAGTTCTTCCCCTTGATAAAATACAGTATCAATATTTTAAATCTTATCAGTAGTAGTAAAACTAGTCCTTTCATTGCAAAATGCAGAATTTGGTCTTTTAACATTAGACTATGGTGCCAAATGATTTAAATTTATAAATATTGTGCAAACAGATATTTTTTTCTCATTCTTTTACTCTTTAACAGTAATTTAGGAGGTAAGAATCTAGTTTTTAACATGTTTCTCTAGCCAATTTAATTATGATACTGGAAAGCATCCTATAGCACTTATCCATAAGATAAGAAACATAGTACCAGTCTATCAATAACAATTGCTATGATGCTTTGTTATTTAATGTTTAAATTTCTCTCGAAGTTAAAAGTGTTAAATGTTACTGAAGAGTTTTCTGACTTAAAACAGAGCTACCAGCTCATTCCCTGAAACAAATGTGATGAGATAATGTTATGTCAATGACTGTATGATGACAGACTGTGAATTCATTGTACTTAGCTGCATCAAGCAAATGAGAGTAACTAGCTAGAAGTAGAAAAAAATACTTAAATTCTAACAGCAAATAAAGCTATTTACAAAACATAGAGAAGGAAATGCATGCACTGGGGAAAAGTATTTCAGTTAAATTATGATGTGTGGATTTGGAAAGTTTTCTCAGACAGAAAATCTTCACTTAATAGACTGAAGAGCAGAAAGGGTTTGCAGAAATGTCTCTAATGGGAACTGATATCTGGAAGCAAAGGCTAGTGGGACTGATTGCTTTTCTCATTAGGCAGCATCCCTAACTAGATAAATCAGATGTTGCCATCTAACATTTCACTAAATCTGTCAAACTGAAGGATATAATCTGGAAACATACCATAAAATTAGCATAGATCCATGCAGAACTGAATTCAACAACCATTTTCATCTTGTACTAATTGACAAAAAGTCGTGCCACTGCAGCTCACAATTTCACATGCAATTATTATTGGGGGGACAAGTGAAAAACACTCTGAGCTAGAATTTTCTCCTAATGTTTTTGTGTCAAGTGCTATGCAAACAAATTTCTCCAGCATGTAGAGCTTTTTAATACCCTGCCAGATACCCTTTAGCAGCATCTTTCCTTTTTCAAAGCAAAAGGTCAAATAAGATCTTTTTCTGCCATTGTTCTTGGGGGCTGTGCAGAAAAAAGAGTAAAAATATTTCTCAGGAAGATGTGGAATTAGCCCAGCCTGCTAGGCTATGTTAGGCTCAAAGAGGTCAAAACTGGTTGCTCCAGGCTCTATCTGTGGGCAGTGAGGAGAGGTGTCCTCTTCCAGAGATGATTGAGCACTGCTGGACCAGGAGTTGCACTGAAGATGCTCTGTGCTGAAACAGCAAGTGATTAAATACTCAAGGATAGGGAGAGAGAGAGACAGAAGATCTGTGCATGGAGCTACCTGTAGCCAAAACAACTGCTTTTTTTTTTTATTTTTGTTTTTTATTTTTTCAAGTAGAACAACATTGGTCTAATGAGCAAGGTGAAGAAATCACTCCCAGGACTTTTTGTTAAGAAGACCTGAGTTCAAATCACTTTTTAAGTCAAAAAATAAGAGGAAATCTTGTTGCCTTTTCTCTATGTGAATACTCAATGAAGCAGTTTGTGTTTATGCATGTGAAAGGCATCAGGGTGGCCATTTGGGAATTTATACCTTGCTGGCACTAGTACTTCTGTTCTCAGCGAGGTATTGAACATCCTGAAATTCTAGAAAAATGAACAAATACCTCTGTTTTTATCTGCTATATTTGATGTGCTTGCCAAACATACAAATATATCTGGGAAAACAGAAATATAGAAGCCCTTCTTCCATTCCATCTTGAATCCCTTCAGCTCTCTAAATATCTTCAGGTTTGGCAAAAGGCATTGACAGTTGAATCCAGGGCTTCATGTTATCACTGATAGATGATATTTGATTGCTGATGTGTGGCAGATTGTTGACTGTTACCACTTATCAGGCTAGCACATTTTGTTCACATGTGCCTTCAGTAAAGCTCCTGTTTCAAGCTCAGTTTTATGCAGTCTTTTTGGCTCATTTTTTTGCTTGATATTTTGGGGTTTTTTTGTATTTATTTTATTATCTTTGTTATGTGAAGTATTCCATTCCTACTAAATTAACAGACACTACACCACACTGTCTGTTATCAGGTTGTCTGATGGAGCACAACATTCAATTCCCTTGCAATTGATATTTTAGTGTAACTCACACCAAATAGTCACTAGTGTTTAAGCATTTGTAACAATATCCATCTTGCCCTTATTTCTGCTAATTTATCTGCCTTCTGTAGCAGAGAAAGGTTAAACATTCATCACCCAAGCAACCATCACTTGTATTTTGTTATAAAATGAGACTTTCTGGTGGTGTTGCCTGTTAATATTCTTATTTTGAAAAACTAAAAGGCACTTAGGCAAAACATCCCCCTCAGTAACAATGAAAAAAAAGTGTGGATCACTCTTATAGAATCTATCCCACATAATATTTTATTCACTGGGAGGGAAATAAGTGGTTTCACTTGCCAATATTGTGCCTTATATGTGAAAATACACGAATGAAAGGGAAGGCAATTATCAGGGTAACATTTCATATTGTGAAAACTCTCATAAAATAATTAAACACTCTGTTTACTCTAATCAGTCACTGTGCTGATGGCATGCTACCACGATGAAATCTGTGGTACCTAAGAAAAGATTTTCTATTGTAGGTAATATTTACAAAACATCAACACAGGCTCTGCTTCAATTAAAAAACAATGTGTGTTCCCCTGTGTAAAGGGAAAAGATGCAGAAGAGTAGTTACAAATATTAGTAGTAGGGAAAAAGGGTAGTTAAAGATAACTAGGAAAATAATTAAATTATAAGAAAGACTAACCTGATTTTTTTTAGGATAAATGTCATATAATTAGGGCTTTCCAATATATTGTCCCAATATATTGTCACAGCTCTTAGTGGAAGAAATAAATGGAGTGAAATGGTCATGTTAGACTAGTGTAGTTAGTTCTTCTGTGAAAAGTGCACTTTAGAGAGCAGTTGGGAAGAACTAAAATGTCTCAATTAGATAAGAATTTCCAAGAATAGCAAATTTATATGAACCCTCTGCCCACTTTTCCCTTGGTTTTGACTTTCAGTGCTTTTAAGGAAAGATGCTGGGATGGTTGGTCTGGAGACTTCAGTGTCTCTGCTAGAGGCAAAGGTTCATTGAATGCAAAGGCTACTTTAATCTTATTCTAGAGGGGAACACTTCTTTCTAAGTCAAACTATCAAAATATGGACCTGGGGGCACCTCACAGTTTGCTTGTTTATTTCCAATAATATTAAGGATGATTTTCTCAACTTGTTAGTTATTATTACTTTTCTTAGAGTGCATATTTTATATCAACACAATCTTGTATTGCTCTTTTTAAAGGTAAGTGAAGAACAGTTTATAAAATAGCAAGCTCATTCATTGCATCATCTTTCTAGGGGAAAATCAGAGGTAGTATTAATTTCTGCCAAACATGATATTGCATTATAAAATACTGACTTGTCTGAAATGAATTAAGGTCAATGATTTCCATTCATTCAGGTTTCTAAATAATGGCAATCTTTTAATGAGTACAGTTAGAGTTTAACATAACATTTCCTTGTAGATCAATCTGGGAGAAACTTGTAACTAGTAGAAGTATACCATTTCTTCTGCTTTTAAGCATCAATTTTTTTACTATACAACCAGTGCAAAATTTCAGCCATAAGGAAAAAGAGCATGAGATGAAAAACAGGATGAATTTACTAGATCGGATTTTAAGATACTCTGAAAATGTAAATATTCTTAGTCAGGATATAATGAGTAAAACTCTTCCAGTTTGTACCAGTAGGGGATGTAGTTATACCAGTCTGTCTTTGGCTTGCCTGGCAACACCTAATTTCTGACTCTTGAGAGCTGCAGTGATTCATATTTGCTTATTTGCCATCTGTAGCATAGCTATCTGTTTCTTGGAAAGCAAAGCAAAACCTCAGAGGGTGCTCCACAGGGGATGGAGGGTGCAAAGTTCTGAAACTCAGTCAGAAAGAATGAACACCAAATAGTATATATTTTTTTTTTTTTATAATAAGATAGATAGAGGAAGAGAAATATAATGAACATATAAACTTTACATCACTTCAGTTGCCTGTGCATCATGAGAGTGACCCCAAGTGGATTCCCACAGCTGACTGCACAGATCCTACCCATGGCAATCCCCCTCCACAATAAAGATGCCATTTATCTTGTGCAGCAAACAAAACCATTAAATCTTCTCCTGACAGGGTAGGGTGACATCTACCAGAGGGCAGCACTGACCAGCTTGGGGTACACCAGCACCTTCCTTACAGAGCTGGATGCTGGTAGGTTGGTTACAGGACAGCCATTCATACCAAGAATTAACAAAGCTACTGAAGGATCAAGCACAAGGACCAGTAGAGCAGATGTGGCTTGCCCAAGACCACTGATTGCTGCAATATGATGTTTAATTCAAGGAATGCACTACAGAAGACTGGTTAGCTAGTGCAATATTGGGTAGGACTGATGCACATATTACAGATTATTTACCTTAACATGCTGCAGAAGTTGCTCTGACAGACCAGAATTAGATAAAAAGCTAAAAATCTTGAGTTTGGTCGAGCAGACTTCGTTCATAGAGAATCAGAGAATGGCTTTTCTGGACTAGTGAAGCTTGAGGGGGAAGTTTGTTTGGTGGACAAGACCACTTGAAATATCAGTTGTCCAGGCTGGACAAGGCACTGAACACCCTGATCTAGTAGGAAGTGTCACTGCCTATGGCAGGGGTTGGAACTTGATGATCTTTAAGGTACTTTCCAACTCAAACTATTCTATAATTCTATATTCTTTTGTTTTTCAGAACTTACAGTTTTTATTTCAGTCTTCAACTATGTACTTGGGAAGATGTGAAGTGGGTGGAGGAATGCAAGTAAAGAATTAAAAATACACTTTACAAGTGATTTTATTGTTTTTCTCTGCTTACTAACCAGTGTATGAAATAATTCTTCCAGTCTATCTTCTTCAAATTTATCTATATCACACATTGTGACATGCCTCATGGACATCTGGCCCTGAGTTTCTAGTTCTCTGCCTCATGAATATAAAAGCATTTGAGATTATGGGACTACTACTTAGGTAAAACATAAATGCTCCAGAAAATGCAGTAATTTTTTAAAGCTTCTGTTTCACTAAATTCCATCTGGGAGTCATGGCCTTACCCATCTCTAATCTTGATTTATTTATGAACATACCTCTTGTGATTTTAAGATGAAAAAATTACTTATCTGCCTGGTTTTCTCAAACAACTATGCAAATTTTATATGAGAAATTATTATGAAATATATTGGTTATAGGAGTTAAGTATGAAATTAAATGAATTTGGGTTGATTGGGTTGTTTAATCTCTGGTGGGAGAATTCTGGAAAAAAAATTTCTTTTTTTCTGAAAAAAACCTCTAACCCAAAATCTTCCACTTGTTTACAGGAACACAAGAAATTCTAAAAATCTCCCCAAACATTGATTTTTCAGTCTGCCAGGTTGACCTAGTAAAGTCAATAGGGATTTAAATGAATTCTTGAAGCCATTAGGCATTGACTCATTACTAAGACTTTGTGGAGTTGGTCTGGGGAGGTTTTTTTGGTCAGGACTTCTTGAAGAAATGTTGTATGTTTGCAAATCCTGTCCCACTGAGGGGAAAATTATGGTGACACTCCTAAGAAGGAACACAGAGTTACCAACATCATATCACCCATCACATGATTAGATGGAATGCTACTTAATAGAAATTATAGATACTATTTATTCACTAGAGGACAAGAACAGATCAGAGTATATTTAGAAGCAGCAATCACATTTCACAGAGGACAAAAGCAACTTGCCATTTCTGGTGCAGTGCCTACCTCTTACTACACTAATAAGCAACAATAAGGATTTTGAAGTTTGCAGATACAGCAGGGAAAAACAAGCAGCAATACATTCTCCATAGTTTTATTTATTGCTTGCATTGCTGTATCATGAAAGAGGATGGAAGGAGCCATCAGCTGGAAAAATGGAAGAATGAGATAGTGTTGTGGTTTGATCTCAGAGGGACGCATCTCCTGCTTGAGCTGTCCCATTGGACACCTTTTTGTGAGGATAAAAACCAGCATTTGTGGGTTGGGATGAAGGAAGTTTAACAGAACAGCAAAGAAAACAAGTAAACAACAACACAAGTAGGGGAATTCACAATATGATTATGGTACAGTTGCTCTGAATGTCATCACACTGCTGATTCTCCATCACCTCCTTGTGAAAGCACTGCTCAATCCTGTCATGGTGACTTCCTGCTACCCTTCACTGGCCAGTTCCCAGCTACGGAATGCACACAGCTGAGATTGAAATGGGATAGAAGGATAGAATCATAGAACTTGTCCATCGGATGACCTTTGAAGGTCCTTTCCAATTCAATGATCTTCCAGTAGATCAGGCTCCTCAGAGACTCATCAAGCCTGGCCTTGAATATCTTCAGGGATAGGGTCTCCACCACCTTTCCAGGCAACATTTTCCAGTGCCTTAGTACCCTTATGGTGAAGAATGTCTAATCTAAAACGGTCCTGCTCTGGTTTAAAACCATTTACCCTCATTCTATCACTATATGCCCATACAAACAGTCTCTACCCAGCTTTCCTGTAGGACCCCTTCAGGTATTGATAGGCTGCTATGAGTTCTCCTGACAGGTTTGTCTTCTCCAGGCTGAACAACCCCAGCTCTCTCACCCAGTCTTCATAGGAGAGGTTCTCCAGCCCCCTGATCATCCACATGGCCCTCCTCTGTACTTCCTCCACCAAGTCTATGTGTTCTGCTGAGGGCACCAGAGCTAGATGCAGTACTCCAGACGGGGTCCCACCAGAGCAGAGGGGCAGAATCACACCTCTCAATCTGCTGGCCACTACTGTGTTCCTGAGTTAACATCATCCTTGCCAGAACTAGGACAAGTAGGAATGCTTCAAGAATTTTAGATAATATTTCATTTGTCTTTATAATATTCTGAAATAATTTCCTGTTTATTTATTACATTCTCTGTTTTCCTTCAAAAAATGAATGAAGAATTCATTTAGACTAAGACTTCTGATAAAATCCTAATGGTGAAACCTTAATTAATAAACTACTCAACACAGTGTTGATGACTTATTTGCAGACTTGCAGCTCTGTGTATTGATTAATTAATTAATACTTGTTTAATGTTTTGAAGATGAAAAACACCGTGAAAGCACTAAGCACAATTAGTCAGCCTTTTAAAATTCTTTGGTTGAAGGAATTAGCTCAGCTGGATTAGAAGGAAAATACTCTAAGCAGATGGATTTACAAGATGACAGTTGGATTTCATT
This sequence comes from Turnix velox, assembly GCA_013400935.1. Taxonomy (NCBI): domain Eukaryota; kingdom Metazoa; phylum Chordata; class Aves; order Charadriiformes; family Turnicidae; genus Turnix; species Turnix velox. Next base: position 25,756 of record VZTY01001078.1, on the reverse strand, counting down.
ATTGTAGGGAGAAGAAGCAATTCCTGCTGTTAAAAGTGATTGTCTTTATGAATTATGATTGTCAGAGGAGAAATGAGCGACAATGTGAAGGACACCATGTGCTTATTACTGTCACTGGCATGTACAAATGAGTCACCCAATGTATAAGGTTTGGGTGACAAGATTCCAGAAGAAGGAGTTGCTTCTGTGAGAAGCTGATAGGACCTTCCTCTATGTCTGATAGAGCCAATTGAAGCTGACTTCAAGATGGACCTACCTGCTGGCTCATAGACAAATAAGGCAGTGCCTCTGGGATAACATATTTAAGAAGAGGGCAAAGTTGGTGTTCAAAAGCAACTGAGGCCAGAGAGAGAGAAGTGAGAACATGTGAAACCAGCACCTCTGCAGACACTATGGTCAGTGAAGAGTAAGGAGGAGGAGGTACATCAGGCACTGGATTCTCCTGCAGTCTGTGATAAAGACCACAGTAAGGCAAGAGGCTCATAGTGGGGTAGATACCCACTTGCAGCCTGTAGAGGACCCATGCTGGAGTAAATGGATGCCTAAAAGAGGTTGTGATCCTCTGGAGAGGCAGGACTCCTGATAGGACCTGTGTACTTGTGAGAGGCTCACACTGGAGCAGATTTGCTGGCAGGACCTGTGAGCCCCTAAGGGACCCACGTTGGTGAAGTGTGTTCCTGAAGGACTGCACCCCATGAAAGGGGCTTATGCTGGGGGTATGTCAAGAACTGTAGCCCATGGGAAGGACCCATGTTGGAGAAGTTGATGGAGGATTGTTTCCCATGAGACAGACTCCACTCTGAAGCAGGGCAGTAGTGCGAGGAATCCTCTTCCTGAGGAGGAAGGAGTGTCAGAGACAACATGTCTCTACAGAGACAGGGTTGAACCAACTTCATCCCCCACTCCAATTTCCCCAGCACTGCTCAAGAGGAGGGAGGAAAAGAAATTGGGAGTGAAGGAGAAGGGAGAGATGGGGGGGAAGGTGTTTTAAGATTTAGTTATTTTTTTCTCATTATCTTACTCTGATTTAATTGATAATAAATTAATCTGATTTTGCTAAGTTGAGTCTTTTTTTTCCCCATGACATGGTGAATTATCTCTCCCTACTCTTATGTCAAGTCACAAGACTTTTGCTATACATCCTCTCCACTGTTGTGGAGAGGAGTGACAGTGCAGTTTGATCACCCAGACAGGGTCAACCCACCAAGCCTCTATTTCCCTGTAATGTGACATGAAAACCCTTTGGCTGAGTCCTCACCTATCACATCAGGAACTTCTTGCACTATTCTCAAACTATTTATTCTGTCATTGATCATACTTCTGTGGGTATTGATCCCTACCTCAACTTATTCACCAACTCAGAGCAATAACTGAATTTTATATGTCTAAGAATAAAAGCCAGGACCCTTGAGTTTAATTTTCTGCATCCTACAGGCCAGAGTTCCCCATGATTCTTGCAGCAGTCACACATGTTGGAGATGAACTGGATTTCTTTCTTCCTTTCTGAAGATGAGATAATTATGATAAAGAATATATCTCTATCCTGTCTTATTCTCAACAGAATTTTTGGCTCATTTTATCAATCCTATCTTTAAAAAAGTCAGCCAGATTGCAGTTATCTCATCATTCTAACAAGTAGAATGTAGCTACAAATGATAAATAGATTGATTTTGGAGTTTTTCTTCCCCAAAGTCATTGTGAAAATAAAGTGGGGAATGTCATGTTCTGTATGTTACCCTGGGTATAGAAGGGAAGAAAATCTGAATCTGTATCTTTCATCTAAGTGCAAACCATTCTTCATCTCCACCAGAAGGAAAGGAAGCAGTATGTATAAAGAACTGCAGAGAAAGAAAACAAACCCCCTAAATCCCCAAGACAACTGTGATGATTTTGCTTTCTTTCCCTTTTTTACTGAAACTGACTTATTAATGTTTAAAATTGCTCTACTATTGTCTGCAAGCAGTTCACTAAAGTTTTAAATAATGTATCTTGGTATTTGTCTGGAGTCATGTCTCACATTTCTATTTGATGAATCCAGATGATATGTTCTTCATGTTGAGGCCATGGCTCAAAATGCTGCATTGATTGTCCAGACAAAATGGAATTGAAATGTGCTCACCATCCTAAAGAACATGAATTATTGAATGGGGTCTTGCATCTTGCTACTTGTAATCTTCCAGGTGCTGATTTTCAGTGCTTTACACAAGTTTTAATAATCTTTTCCAAAATTAAGGCTGTCAAATCAGCCTTAAAAGTCTCACTTTCCTGGGAAATCCCTGAGAGTCAGTGCACACTAACTACTGTATTGTGCATGGTATCAATCAGTAAATCTTGTATGTACATACAAATCCATCCAGCTTCTTTATTGGCCCCTGAAAAACTGACTTTTTATTGTCTGGTAACTTTAAAATGGAATGAACACAATGTTCAACAAGAACATCCCACCATGCTTGAAGTTTATCACATCTAACCAAAATATTTTTGAGATCTAGTTTGTAATTGAAAATTAGAATTATCTGAGGGTGAGGTATCAATCAGCAAATCTTGTATATACATCCAAATCCATCCAGCTTCTTTATTGACCCCTGAAAAACTGACTTTTTATTGTCTGGTAATTTTAAAATGGAATGAACAGAATGTCCAACAAGAACCTCCCACCATGCTTGAAGTTTATCACATCTAACCAAAATATTTTTGAGACCTAGTTTGTATTTGAAAATTAGAATTATCTGAGGGTGAGGTATCAATCAGCAAATCTTGTATGTACATACAAATCCATCCAGCTTTTTTATTGGCCCCTGAAAAACTGGCTATTTATTATCTGGCAATTTTAAAATTGAATGAACAGAACATCCCACCATTCTCAACATTTATTTCAGCTAATCAGAACATGTTTTGAGAACTAGTTTATATTTAAAAATTAGAATTATCTAAGAGTGAGGTAGATACTGCTAAAATAACACACATCCATGGTTATGAGAATTTTGTATTACATACTTCTGAGTGGCTGCATGCTTAGAGGAAAGAAAAATAATCTACCTTTCCTACTATTCTATTTGATAAGTTAGAAATAATTACTTTGCTTTTAACAGTTGCTTTTCTTCACTTTGTTTCTGCTAGAAAAAGTGGCACCATTGTTTGACATATTGCTGAAGTGTCTCTAACTCAGCATCAGCCTGCAAGCATTGCTTTAATCCAGCACAGACAGATGACCTTCCCATTTATCAGCACAGTCTGCTCATTTCAAGATGTCTAGAGACAAAACTGACAATGGGAGGCAATGTCAGTTCACTGGAATCAGCTTCTGCTAATAAAACTGTGCCACTAAAACAGGCCTTGGAGTTGTCTCAGTTTTAAAAGCCTTTTCATTTATTTTGTCCATTTTGGTCAGAATAAATAGAAAATAAATAGGAAATAACTTCTAATTGTTTATAATACCTGCTACATTAAGTTGGTCTGCATTGAATTGCACTGTGCAAACAATATACATCAGTAATTCAGCAACTACTGCAAGAGGGGGGTCCTCTCAAAAAATGGGTTGTGCTCTTAAGAAATAGTAGAAGTTAAAAACTCACTGCTGCTGTTCTGCAGATTACAATAGCACAAAAAACCCACAACCCTGCACAAGAAAACAATACCACAAGAAAACTACATAAGGCTTGATGAGAATCTGAGCACCCTGATCTAGTGCATGATGTCCCTGCACACTGCAGGGGGGTTGGACTAGATGACCTTTGAAGGTACCTTCCAAATCAACACATCCTGTAATTCTATTCTATAAGAAAAATGCAAGAAGTAACAAAAAATGTATTTACTAGAACCAGTTCTATGCAAGATGCATCATTATAATGCCACAGTTTATTTGTCTCACTATTTGGAAGGTGCCTTCCAAATTGACACATCCTATAATTCTGTTCTATAAGAAAAATGCAAGAAGTAACAAAAAATGTATTTACTAGAACCAGTTCTATGCAAGATGCATCATTATAATGCCACAGTTTATTTGTCTCACTGTAGGTAGTAAATTTCTGTCAAATTATTTGCCTTTCATGTACTTCATGTACTCATGTAACAGTGCATTGAGGATCCAAATTCTGCCTTTCCTAATGCAGTAGCATTAGAAATCAGAATTTACTATGATTTTGCCAAACTATAAACAATTCTGCATGGTAGACTGTATCAATCACTGTTCCTGCCATAATTTTTCCCTCATCTGGAAAGTCTGTTACACCTCAAAAGTTTGCACAAGGCTCAGCTGATTCAAGGGAGCTCCTAGAGACAGTTTGGGATTGAAGAACACCATCTGGATATATACTTGAAAAAATTATGAATTACTACTTAACTCATAATTGAAGAATGTGAATATTTCAGATGAGAATAAAATGGAAATATTTTTTTTTTCATTTTATCTGTTGACTTCTGGAATTTCATGCATTCACACAGGAATCTTCCCATTTCTAAATATACCTAAATAAATTAATAATTATATAATGCAAAGCAAAACATATAAGAAGAGGCACATGTTCTACTCAAATAGAAAAATTTTTGCTCATCTTAAGTTTAAAACTTTAAGTCTTAGAGGAGAAGAAAATATTTTATAATATATAAGAAGTATAATGACAGAAGCAAATCTTGTTCCTGATAGCTGGACATGTATAGTTAGAATTCCAGTGGTGATCTATATACCTCCTGCCTTGAGTAACACATTTCTGCTCACATTTCAAGTACTGAAGAACTGGTAACATCATTATTTTAATTCAATTCTTCTATATATCCAAAGCAGAAAAATAAATTGCTACAGATATACAGTAGTACAGTAAATATGAAAATCAAGCAGAGAGAATGTCACTCCAAAACCCTTTAAAGCCAATTATCTTTATTGCTAAAGCAAGCATCCAAATGAGGAGAGATTTTCAAGATCAATTGCGTACAGAGTGAACTCCAAAGAGGAAACAAGGGTGTTAGTGAGGAATGTAAAAGTTGATTTCTGAGTGTACTACATGCAATCAATATTTCTCCTTCCTTTTGAGGCAGGAGAGAATGTTTGCCTCCTACCTTTTGTTCCCCCACTGAGGACGCTGTCAGCCTAAGGGAAGAATGAGAAGAAATATAACATTACACAATGGTAGAAGATTCCTTGAGTTGCCCTTTATATTTTGAGATTAAAACCATTGTGTAAATGAATGTACTTAGACCCTCAAGTGTTAAGAGGGCAGAAGAACCTACTCCTTTCTCTCTTTTGAGGGGTATCAGATAGATCTGAAACAATGAGAAAAATTGCAAAGACAAGCTTAGAAAAGCAAAATATTTTGTCCCTCTTGATTGCTTGATACAGAACCAAAGCTAATATCCTCTTTGTATGCTCAATTTGCAGTATTAGTGTAGCATAGCAGCAGTAATGTGGGAGGTGATCTGGGACTGCACCTGAAAATCTGCAATGGGACAAGAAACAAGCATTAGTAAAACTAACTGCTACATTGGAAAGCAGTGACCCAGACACATGAGGATTTTTGCATGTAGAGAATGATATTCAAGTTTTAAAGAGCCACCCCTAAGAATTATAATTTGAGAGAAAAGACTATGGTGGCTTTGAAAGATGATGAAAACTGAAAAAAGTTAGCTGAACAGGTAAAGGGGAAAGTAAAGATGCACAGAACCAATTTATTGCCTCTCAGCTCCCCATCCTTCCTTTTATACCAGCTAAACAATGGAATCCATTGCTGGAGCATCTGCCCTGTGGAGACAGACTGAAGGAGCTGGGGTTGTTCAGCCTGGAGAAGTGAAGGCTCAGGGGGGACCTTATAGTAACTTATCAATACCTGAAGGGGTCCTACAGAAAGGCAGGGGTAGGACATTTTAATAAGATATGTGATGGAACGACCAGAAATAATGGATGTAAATTGGAAGGGAATAGATACAGTGATACTCTTCACAGTGAGGGTGGTGAAACACTGGAAGAGGTTGACCAGAGAGTTTGTGGATGTCTCCTCATCCCTGGAGGTGTTTAAGGCCAGGCTGGACAAGGCACGGAGCAGCCTGATGTAGTGGGAGGTGTCCATGCCTATGGCAAGGGGGTTGGAACTTGATGATCTTTAAGGTTCCTTCCAACCCAAACCATTCCATGAAATTCCTGGGTGTTGTGAGTCCAGTTAGAAAAAATAACTCTTCAGGAGTGCCAGAAAAAATAGCTCTTCAGGAGTGCCAGAAGAAAGGCTGGAGACATTCAGCCTGGAAAGCTGTGTCATGCTGACCAACAGCAGCTGAGATAAATCAGCTCACTCCAACTCTGCAGAGCTTTGTGCTGCATGACACTTCACAGAACATTACCACAACCTGTAAAGGAAGAAGAGATGATTCATGAAAAGAAAAGAACAAGAAATATTTCTTGATACTGGAGATTTTTACTGCTGAAAGTACACTTGGAGTCTCTATGCTGGACTATAAAGCAGAAGCTCAATGCCAAGAACATCAACACAGCAAAATATTTTTCTCACCTTGATGGCACTTTCCAACTTAGACATGATTTGATAATGAGGATGTATGGGCAGCTACTAAGGTTCTCCAACCTGAAAGTGATCCAAAAGGAAGCAAATAGAGTCTTTTTTTAATCTGAATATGCAGAAAAAAAAGGACTTTTTAGGAAAAAGGCCGGTCAATGTTGATTCTATCTGTGGAAGAAAATTAGATAAAGTTAGGAAGAAATAATTTCTAGTTGACCATTTAACACTTAGCAGATTCTACCAGAAACTGATAGAAGAGAAAGAAACACAACTTGGAGGATGACAGTTTATTAAGAAAAGATGATTTCTTGCAGAGATAGAAAATACTAAAGATCAGAGTGGTGGCCACCATATCTTTTAGTAAGAACACAAGGTTCTCAAGCACAGTGTGATGGTAACTCTTTCTTGTGCTTATGTTTTTAAGACTTGGACAACTTTGGACAACATAGATATCACATTCTTAAGCTGCCAGCTGATCAGTAGATCCTTCAAGGGTACTGAATAATAATAATAATAATAGCTTGAAATTTAATAGTTCTTCAGTAGTTACTGGAAGAATTTACAGTGTTACATCAGGCCAGATAGAAAGCCATGGTAACCCATGAGCCTGCAAGGTTTTACCTTCCAGTTAAAGAACGGAAGTAGTAGAAAGCAGCTGGAGATGTATTATTCTTATGCAAGGCATAGTCTTATAGAGTGATCAGTTATTCCCCAAGGCTAATGAGCAAAAAGAAGATACAGAGAGACCACAGATGGAAAAGCAGATTGCTTAGAGTTTATAAAAGACATTATACTCTTGCAGCATACAGAGAATATGCCTGCAGAAAGGAAAGGCCTTGCAGAAAATGTATGTTAAACTATCCCTTTGATGGAGTTCACAGATCATTAGTCTGTGACTTCGTTGCATCTTTGTTGAAATCATGAGAGGAAAACATATGAGCAGAAGCTCATTGTGTTGGGGATGCAAAGATAGACAATTTCCCCCTTTAAGCTGAAGGAATGCAGTTATTGAAGGACTGAAAATTTATGTTGAAGACAAGTTGTGGTTAGCAAGAGTCAGACAGAAAGGGAAAATAGACTCTGAAAAGGAGTGTCTTTATCAGGATAATAACAATAACTTTGAAAATTGCTAGTCTGCTAAAAAAGTGTAAAATTTATGAGTTGACTCTTTTAGCATTAATGCATTCCTAGAGGAAAATTTACCAAGGGAAATAACCATGAAAATGAAACTAGTCCCACATATTTGAATGAAACTCAGTACAGACTAGTTTACTATTAATAGTAATTACTGAAATTGCTGAGATGAGCTCATTTTGCATTTCTGGCATTAAATTTTACTTGCAATAAATAAATCTTAACATTTGAAATTTCACTGGGGGCAGATTTTGAAAGATTTTGATCTTGATCTATTTTTAAAAGACATCCTAAAGAAGTCTATATACAGAATCTATAACTATTTAAGGTTTGCAAAAGACTAATAGGAGAAACATATATTGTCAAAAGGCATGAGTATGAGCCTGTGTTTGATCATACTGAAAACTATCATTGCATTTTCTAAGTCAAAATAATATGAGTCCTTTGAAATCATTAAAGAAAACAAAATGATTTTTTGCATTGGTCAGAAAAAATTGAAACCTTAATCTGTAAGGAGGTAATTCATGTATTTCCCACAACCTAAAATGAAGATGTGGACTGAATAATTGTCAGTTTCATTTCTGCTTTCTTTTTTAAGTAATCTGATATCACAACGAATGAAGCTTGGATCAGTGAACTACCTACTTGCTTTCTTTGAATGTCCCAGCCTTTGGGACTTTTTTAGTGATTCAAAGTTTAATAAAAAAGAGTGTTAATACTCCAGAAAATTCCACAGTTAGCTCATTTAGTAATACTTTTTTCAATTTAGCCAAACCAGCTGATTTTAAAAATGTTTATACCTAGTAGATGTGGTTTAACAGCCTCCACTGCTACAAATGTTCTGGAAAGTGCTTCATCATGCTTATGTGTTATAATAAATCATCCTGTTATTTCTTGTACACAGAAAAAAGAAACAAAACAAAAAAACCCAACAGATTTGTTAAATGCTTCTGGCTTTTTTGTTCTACTAAGAAACTCTAACCTTCTGTTTCTAGAATTAATAAACAAATATCAACAATTCTTCTTATTGCTGTTACCTCCATTACACATGAATTCCTGCCTTTGTGTGTTTTTTTTCCCTTACTGACACACTAAAATCCTTCACTTTGAATTTATATACATTTATAAACACATCTCCTTCTCTGTTATTCATAAAATACTTTGATTTCTTACTGATATTCTTGTTAAATGAAATTAATGTCATCCTCTCTCTTGATCATGGAATGTTTGTTGCTAAGACATTAAATGATCTCTTTTAAAAGAATTACAAAATCTAATTCATATCTTTTCTATATTTCTTTCTTGTTAAATTATCCGAAGCTTCAGAAAATTTTCCTTTTACAAGTAGTGGGCAGATTTTTACTGCTGGTTAGGGTGATTCTTAGCTTGCCCACTTTAAACACAAGTAATCCAGGATCACTGGTTTCTAGGCAACATTAAACTGACCTGTCAAACCATTAGTATACCTTGACCTCTCATAATGAGATCCTAAGGAGATATCTGATGGCAGAACAGGCCAATTTAGGCATAGATCTGTTGCCAATCAATATAGAAAAAACATGTAATATTAAATCAAATTTTTACCCAATTTACCTTTTTCTGTACATATGTACATCCTCTGGGGAAAAAAAGTAATGGATTGTAATAAGGAAGTAAATTCTTTGTATTTCAATATTTTTTATTTTTTCCCCTCAGGAAAGTATGAATCATAGTTTGTAGTGCGTGGTTATAATTTTTTACTATTATCATTTACACATTGAAATCAATAAACATAACTACAAAAGGATTGTTCTCATAAGATCAAAAGTTCCAGCCTTTACTGAAGTGAATTGTGACACTTCATAAAGACATAATACTGATCACATAAAGCATAGAGTCTTGAGATTACTCCATCATGGGTTAGTTCATGGTTTCTAGTAAGTTATTAGCATTAAAATGGATTATTAGGATTAAAATGCAGTCAGACTAGAAAGCCTTAAAGGTTACTTAATGCTTTACCAAGTAGATATTCTATGTATATATACACATACATATAATATGTATAAAATATAGGCATTTGTGATGCCTAATAATAATAATACCTCCAAAACCTTCCTAGATACTGTGAGAAATCTCTTTCCTTTGCTGTACTTTGATTTGTCTATTTAGATGGAAGGCTCTTCAGATCTCCTGTGCTCATGTAGTCCCAAGCATAATGGACCCTGATTTCCTGTGACTCTCTGCTCTGTGATAATACTCAAATTCACTTGACAACAACTCAAATTCACTTGATTTTCAATAGGCATCATTTTGAGTTGCATAACATGAAATCAGTTTCAATTAGTTTCTTGTACTGTGTGATGCCGAAGAGTAAGTTACTTTTTAACAGTCCTCTGCTATCTGCCAAAATCTATGAAAATTAGATGCTAAGTTCTTAGAAAAACTAAGATCTGATTGTTAGAGTCTATTAATTGTAGGCATACAATATTTCAAATGTGTTCTATGAAGCCTTGTTTATTTCACCAAAAAACTTTCAATATATATAAAGATTTTTAAGTAGGATGTTATGCTTTCCTTATACCAATAAGTTTTGCTTATTATTTTTTACAATTTTTTTTAATTTCCACCTAATAACTGAGATTATTTCTTAATATAAAGTATTTTCCAGTTTATTAGACTTCTTTCTCCTTCAGTATAAGAGATGCTTCCCTCATGGTTTTTCAGAAAAGATAGAATCATAGAATAGTTTGGGTTGGAAGGGACCTTAAAGATCATCAAGTTTCAACCTCTCTGGGCAGCCTGTTCCAGTGTTTCACCACCCTCACCATAAAGAACTTTTTTCTTATATCTAGCCTGAATCTACCCTCTTCTAATTTACATCCATTATTTCTAACATCCATGATTTATAACTTAACAATGATATTTTTAAATCTAATAATTATTCTCTAATAAAGTGCTATCTAATAATTGTGCAATAATGTAATCCCTTGGGTGGCACATATGTTTTCTCACATGGGCTCTGAAGCTTAATAGAATCCTACTTTGCTGCTCTGTTTGGCATGTTTTCCCCTAGGCATAATAAGGAGTTTAAATTGTGGCTAAAGCTCCAAATATGAAAAATTTATTCGTGCTGATAGTTAATTTGGCATATGAATATATCCATCAACAGCAACAGTAATGTTTGCCAGAGAAAAAGCTGATCAGCAGATGCAATTGTTTTCCTATTGGCTCAGGAGAGATGCAAGTTGGGAAAACAAATTTCCTACTATTCAACTGCAAATTATTAAAAACATAGAATCATAGAATAGTTTGGGTTGGAAGGGACCTTAAAGATCATCAAGTTCCAACCCCTTCCATAGGCAGGGACACCTCCCACTACATCAGGCTGCTCAGTGCCTTGTCCAGCCTGGCCTTAAACACCTCCAGAGATTGAGGGCACATCCACAACCTCTCTGGGCAACCTCTTCCAGTGTTTCACCACCATCACCCTAAAGAATTTCTTTCTTATATCTAGCCTAAATCTACCCCCTTCCAAGTTATATCCATTATTTCTAGTTCTCCCATCAGATATATTATTAAAAAGTCCTTCCCCTGCCTTTCTGTAGGACCCCCTCAGGTATTGGTAAGTTACTCTGAGGTCCCCCCTGAGCCTTCTCTTCTCCAGGCTGAACAACCCCAACTCCTTCAGCCTGTCTTCATAGGGCAGTTGCTCCAGCCCTTTGACCATCTTTGTGGCCTCCTCTGGACCTGCTCCAACAGCCCAATGTCCTTCTTATGTTGAGGTCTCCAGAACTGGACACAGTTGCTCCAGCCCTTATACTTACTTTTTTTTTTTTTTTCCTCAGAACATCTATTTCTTTTTCAAACTGTAAAGTTCCAGAAAAGATTTTTTGGTCAGATTTTTTTGGTCATAAATAGACTGAATTCTGACAAGTTTTCCTGCAAAGTCCACTCAGAGATAATGCAGCACTGTTTGCAGTTGCAGACACCTGATTGACAGAGCCCTTTGTGGTAGCTGATGATTTCAGGGTGTGGAAGGAAAGATGCTACACAAATGATACCAGCTTTCTCTGTTTTTTCCTGCTGAATATTATTAAAGGAAACATTAATATTTCTTGTAATATTAGTTTCCCAGCTAAGTATATGTTGTAATTTCCTTCGGGCAACGATAAGAACAAGACTGAGTAGATGGGTTCAGGGAACAAAGTTGCTTTTAAAATATAACCCTTCATAGATGAAAAAATACCCAACTGTAAAGTCTAAAATTCTTTGCCAGTTCTACAGGATGCTCATCTTCCACGTGGTTTGCACAGTTTTAAATCTATTATTAGTTAGTCACCTCATTGCAAACTTTGTTACTTTGCTGGAAATCAATACTCTTTTGTCCTTTTCAAGAGGTGTAGAGCTCCTGCAAAATCTGCACACACAATAATGCATTTAGAAAGTGCTTATGCATTTTGTGCAAGGCTTGATTAAAGCTTCTGGAACAGTAGATGCCTCTACAAGAGAAAATCACTCTAAATCCTATTTCATAAAGTCCTTCTTTGGCAGTGTAACAGATACAGTATGGCATACACTGCGGTTGGAGGTGAATCAGGAGCAGCCTGCAGCATGTGCACAGGCCTCTCACTTGCTCAAGCAGATAAGATAAAACACAGTAAAAATAACTGTTTTAAGGAAAGATAACGTAACATCCATACTTTACAAATAAGGTCTTGCTTCAGGATCTGAAGTAATGATGAAGTACCATCCTGACAAAAATCCTCCAGGTGATGCAGGATGCTACCAGCCCATGACCAAGAAGAAGAACTGCTTAAACAGACCTTTCTAGACTAAAAGCCCAACTCTTAAGACACAGACCACTGTGGAAGCTTGTAACAGGTGAAAAAGCAGCTTTTATTGTTCTGTACAAGAAAAATTACACTTCCAAGCAGGCAACAAAAGACTTTCCATGAGATGTGACATGAATGTATCACTCACAGTGAATCCACTAAGCTTCAAAACAAAGTATGTATAATTAGGATGAGAATGCATGTTTTTTGATCTCAAAGTCATTTATGAAAAAAGCAATGGCATAGAACAGAATCAGCGAACAAATCTGTATGTGCTTTCCTACCATTTTCTTCTTCATGTGCCTGTGAGTTCTTACTACTCTGCCCACTAGGCATTGGCAAACTGCCTTCTCTGAAGCCAAATTAAAATCATAGAATGGCTTGAGTTGAAAGGGACTTTCAAAGATCATCTAGTCCAATCCCTCTGCAGAGAGCAGGGACATCCTGCACTCGATCAGGATGCTCAGAGCTTCATTAAACCTGGCCTTGAATGTCTCCAGGGAGAGACACCACCTCTCTGGACTACCTCACCACCTTGATGAAGGACTTCTTCCACATTTCCAATCTAAAACCATCCTGCTCTAGTTTAAAACCATTGCCCCTTGTAGTATCATTACATTACTTTGCAATCAATCCCTCCTCAGTTTTCTTGCAAGCCTTCTTCAGGTACTGATGAGTGTTATCAGGTCTCCCTAGAGCTCTCTCTTCTTCAAGGTAAGAAATTAAAAGCTTTAACATTGAATTCATCCTTCATCCATCTCTAGACACATAAATGTAGATGCAACCTGGTCCTTCTTGAATAGTAGATTAGTTTAATATTCTCCTACTTATCAGGAACTTTTTTGACTGACAAACAGTAATATCTTCTTCCTCCTTTCTGACTTTATTTGCAAATTTTTTCCTCTAAGTAACATACAATTGTGTCTAGTCAACAAGTTCTTAATTAATGTTTAAGTCTGTGCTGATCTAACTGATGATCTCTGTTAGCTCTGTTTTTTCTGAGTTACCTAACAGGAGAATTGTAAAAATAAATAATAATAAAAAAAGCAAGTGTTCTTAATAGTCAAATTTAATCACAGACTTTCTCCATACAATTTATCCTCTATTTTTTCCCCTCTGTTTTTAGCCTTCTGTCCCTTTACACCCTCACTGACCAAATGTTCCTATTCCAGGCTACTACCAGCTGTGGGGAGTTTAATAAACAATTTTCTCTAAGTGCTTTCTCTTATGACTCCTGCACCTTCCCTATACAGCTTGCAATCTTTCATATGGAAACAGAAGGTTTATGATAATTTTTGGCTAACAAAAGCACAAAATGACAAATCAGACCTCATTTTGACAGTGTGCTTACTGTGGGGGAGTCAAGTATTCAGGGAGCTCTGTGCAAGTTCCTGTTTGGAAATGTTTGGAAATACCCCCCTGTATAAATTCACAACTGAACTAGGGCATGTGTGTATTCCAGACTCTCTGAAGTGTACAACAGTAGTGGTTCTGTCCAGTAAATCTGCACTACTTCATTGATTGCTATGACAAGCTAGAGTGGCAGAGAATTTCAGTCATGAGGAAGGTTTCCTCTTCAGGTTCTGTAGTGTTTCTGCCAGTGCTACAGCATTTTTTGCCATGTATGAAAACCAACACTCAAAAAAATATGAATCAGGATAATTTTGTAATAGTCTTGCATACTACTAGGAAAAGGCAAAAAGGATGCCTTTAAAATGTGTTGTCATTGCTTCTGCCAACAACTGAATTTCAACTATAGAAACTATAGTTTCTATATAGAAATTATATATAAAGTGAATTTCAACTATGTGGCAGGGGGGTTGGAACTTGATGATCTTTAAGGTCCCTTCCAACCTGAACTATTCTATAATTCTGCAATTCTAAATCTATATATTTAAAGAACTTTTACTCATATAATTTTATTCCCACTGATAAATGCAAGTAAGTGACCAAGCATTGGTAAAAAAGTTAAATCAAACTACATAGTTCTTTAGCTTTTAGTTTTGGTCTAATTAAGCCTTCAGATATCAGGGGGTTTTTTTTGTGGAATTTCAATATTTACCATAATTAATGGTTTTTTAAAATTACTCATATTTGTAAAATCATTCCATAATATGTGAATCCTGCACTTTTTTTTCCCCATTAGAATAATTTCCTCAAATTTTTCCATTTTGTGCTGGTTTTTCTACTATCATCTGCATTACTGAAAAAGAAGATTAAGACAATTCATGTGAATAAGAGCATTTAATATCAGATTCTTAGCTGAAGGTTGGAATCTGAATTCTTTCCTTCTTTAAATACTGGACAGAAACCAACTGATTAATGATTGACTGAGAGGAATGACACAAAGATAATTTTTCAACTCCCCTGTATTATTTTATAGTATTTGGTGCAAGTTTTAAGGCTGAAAAACTGTCTTATTTTGCATTTTAATGTCCTCATCATTCCCAAATGTATTTTCCCTCTGAAGTAGACACAAGGTACAGCATTAGTTGGCTTCACTCATTTTTCAAGTTGTGTGAACTTGAGGCTCCTCTTGGAACTATTCATACCTTGGAAATATTTAAACACAATTTTCTGCAGAAGCAGATAAACTAGAGGTAGAAGGGAAAGACATGCCCAGGACAGGGATATTTCCCTCTCCTGTGAAGAGCAGCTGGTGCAGACTATGTTAATCTCTTTCCATGTTGTATTTCCATCTTTACTACTGTGATAGCTACTACTAGTTGATCCCTGAGCAGCCAAACAGATCAAAAGAGATCCTATTACTGCCACACACACTTGATTTGCTGGGAAATCCAGCATCAAATGAGGCAAACTAAGCTTGTAGAAAATTGGGAAGCCAGAAATCAATGAGCCTTGTCTTTGGGACATATTTTTTTGTGTGTGTTTAGTGTAATAATGCCATGAAATAAAGCACTAGGCTGTAGTATTTTTTATTCTAACATCGTGTACTGCCACCTCCCAGATGTTGCCATGTTTGCCCTCTACAGCTGGTTGCTTCTGAAAGTGGTAAACACAAACCTGCTTTTCAAGTTGAAGGGCTGCTTCCTTTGCAGATGCACTGACAAGGCAAAGAAATCTCAGAGGATGCAGAAAAAAACCCCATTTTTTGCAGGATGCTGCTCTTTGAAAAGGCACAACACAGACAGTTTCTTCGAGTGTGCTTAAGAGGCCAGAGCAAAGCCAGAAACTGAGTCAGATTCTCTGAGCACAGTTGCCCTGTTTTAAAATATTGATGTATTTACAGCCTTAATTTTGCTTACCTTTTCTTTGAATCTATGAAGTTACAGTCTTTAAAGTGGAAAGGTGTGGTTGTGGGGATGACTGCTTATCTTACTATGATTTTTTTCTGTTTGTCCTCTTCCTCTCTTCATCACTGAAGGAAGAGCAAAAAAACCTGACAGCTAGCAAACAGAGGGACTTACATTTCAAATATGTACAGCCAAATGTTTGCAGACACTGATTTGCCTTCTGAGAAAGCCTCATGACAACTATGAAACAAAACTCCTTGTCACTGTTCACTTCTCCTCCCCTTTCTGACTCCTGTTTCATGGGAAGGAGGAAGAGAAAGTCTTGTGCAAGTTTCTGTAATATGATGAATTCTGATGAGATGGCAGTTAGATTCAGCCCCAGGAGCTTTCCTAAACCCCTGGCCTATTCTTGCTCACTTGTAGGATGGAATCCTGGAATATTTATCATTGTTTGCATGTTAGAATCATAGAATAGTTCAGGTTGGAAGGGACCTTAAAGACCATCAAGTTCCAACCCCCCTGCCATAAGCAAGGACACCTCTCTCAACATCAGGCTGCTCAGTGCCTTGTCCAGCCTGGCCTTAAACACCTCCAGAGAGGGGGCATCCACAACCTCTCTGGGCAACCTCTTCCAGTGTTTCACTACCCTCACTGTTAAATAATTTCTCTTATATCTAGCCTGAATCTACCCTCTTCCTTCTTGCTAGACAATGATCTCTTTCCAGGAGCTTTGGAATATCTGCAATCTTATAAAACTATACTATATAATAACAATAAGTGTAAACTAAGAATTCACAGAGACATATGCTTAGATAATTCATAAAATTCCCCTTTTTTCTCTTTGTTTTAAAGACACTTGTATCTAATATACGACAGTCAAATAATTGGTGATTCTCATTTTTGTGGCTTAAATTGCACAGCAAAAAAACCTTTTTGTATTTTATTCTCATACAGAGCAAGGTTAAAGTACTGTTTAAGGCTTGTGCTGTCTGGATCAAGCATTTCCTGCTAGGAATTTCTGAAGTAGAAAAATTGTGGTTGCTGTAGTGATTAAGCTGCAGCAGCTTAATTCACTAAGACAGAAAATATATGACATTATCCCCCCATTTAAGGTCGAGACCATTTAAAGTTATCAGGCCAGGATTAGTTTTGTATGTTACCAGTTTAGATAGTGAAATGGAGAGGCAATGTGGGAGAAAGGTCAGGGGGGACCTCATGGTAACTTATCAATACCTGAGGGGGTCCTACAGAAAGGCAGGGGTAGGACTTTTTAATAATATATCTGATGGGAGAACTAGAAATAATGGATGTGAATTGGAAGGGGGTAGATTCAGGCTACATGTAAGTAAGAAATTCTTTACATTGAGGGTGGTGAAACACTGGAAGAGGTTGCCCAGAGAGGTTGTGGATGCCCCCTCTCTGTTTGAGGCCAGGCTGCACAAGGCACTGAGCAGCCTGATGTAGTGGGAGGTGTCCCTTCCTACGGCAGGGGGGTGGTACTTGATGATCTTTAAGGTCCCTTCCAACCCAAACTATTCTATAATTCTATTATTTGATTCTGATACTTTCTCAACCATGTACTCATGTTTCTTTTAAAGATTCCCCATCAAGATGAAAAGTACCTTGATTTTGTTCAGGTAAAGCACTGAGCAGTTGTTTCTCTTCAAGCACAGACCTGAAAATGTCAGCAAGATTCCCTTCTCCTGCTCAGGTACTACACATGTGCTTAGTGATTCGTTGAACAGAGTTCCCAGCAGAGAATGCTTTGGTTTGAATCACTGTTCTCAACAGTTTGACATGCCTAGTGACTTGAAGAAAAACACTATTTTGTCATGTTTTTTTGCACAGTGGACTAAAGCACAACCTTGTTGAACTGAATTTTTAACAGTGCAGGCTTGTTTTGGCTTGGAGCCAGAGAGGAGCTTACAGTTTAAATGCATGCCAGCAAGATCTGACCATTTTAACTGCTCAGTATTCTCCCATTTATCTGAACCTCAATGACTACAAAAAAATGCTTGTCTCACCTTTTAGCACTATGCTCCAGCACTACTGCTGTGGTCATTTCAGTCTCAGCAACCCACTCATATCTGAAGCTGGCAAACTCCTAACAGGCCAGTACAGAACAGTAGGATGAGCTAAAGTCTTTGTTGTTTACCCCTGGAGCAACTGTGATTGGGGAAGAGTTTACTGCCATCTGTGAGACCAGAGGGAGCCTTTTCCAACCTCAGCTGACCCAGCACCCTGCAGCACATAATAGCCCTCTGTAGTATCCCTTCTGAAATATGTCTTTGAGGGAGAAAATTACCATTGCAAAATTGCTGGCAATTTAGAGACCTTTAAATGGAACACCAACTCACAGAGGGCTGAATTTCAGTCTTTGGAGGATTGCTATGTTCTAACATACACAGGGGACTATCAGATACATTGCTCAGTGTCTTTTACTGGAACACTGTCTCCTCCTTGGGGGAAGCTCATTTATTACTTTTTAGCTGAACCTGCTTTAGTGTTATAAAATTGTATTTACTTAATGGGAACCAGTAGAGAGGACCACATTTTGGATGGTGCTAAATAGTGGGAATTGGAGCCCAAGGGATTAATTCTTGCAAAATTCTAAACTGAAGGGTAGAACTTTCCTCTCAGAGTCCATGCTGGGGCCATTCATTCAGCTTCTCATGCTTGAAACAGAGAAAGTTTTCTGAACTTTCTTCCTTTCATGTTCATGAAAAGGTTAAAATTGAAGCATAATGAAGGGATTACTTCAGCCATGGCTAAGTGACATGTTCCATTTGCTGTCACCTGCCTATACCATCATGAGTTAGACCCACTGATTTGTTTTGCACTGCTTGCCTGTGATAAAACATCTGTAAACCTGGCTGAACCAGTACTATTGCATGAATTATAGTTGATTAGGGAAAAATAGATCTATTTCCCTTTCAACGGTCAGTAAAAAAAATATGTTAGGTTTTTAGCTCTTCATAAATTTAAAAAGCAAAACAAAGAAACAAAAAAAACAACCAAACCAACACAAAAAAACCTAAAACACAAAATGCTCCTTGTTTCTGTAACCTGAATTTACCTCATTGCACAGATGCTTATAAAAATAAAATAGCATAAATTTATGACGAATTCCAGTACCAGGAGGAATTCATGGTGTCAGGATAACAATACTATAATTATATTTTATAGTTAATAATTTCTTCTCTTTTATTTGACTATTCTTCTCTACACTTTGCACCTGATTATAAGAAGAATATCCTTTATTATTTTGCATTCTGCCTTTAAAGACTTAAATGAGGAGAATGTCATTATTATCACAATTAAAATTAAATGTTCAAGCAGAGCTGTCTTCTTCCATGTCTCTGAGTAGAGCAGAGGAGTTCTATTTGCTTTAATTGAGCTAATGAATTCAGTCTTCAGTACCCCATGGAGATATTCTTTTACTTTAGCATCTGTATTAAAGGTTTTCTATTAAAAAATCACATTAAAATGGGAAATCTCTTTGTTTGCATGCTCTGAAATGTGCATGTGGATTTCTTCAGTTCTGGGTCTGACTTTTTATTACTCTATTTTATTTTCAGGAGCGTGCACAGAGCATTGAAAATCATAAGCATTTGTATTCTTTGGTTGGAGAAAGCAATGTTCTTGCAGTAAAGGAATTTATTTATTCTTTGCACTAAATTTTGGTGTAATTTGGGGTTTTTTTTGTATACTCTCCACCTGTGTGGCCTTGAACACTCACTGATGGAGATAACAGAATGGGCAGTCAGTGAGGGCAGACTCAGCTTCTAGGAAAGCTGACATGATTTGGACTGTGGCTGAGATAAGCTTTTTCTTTCACAGTTGGACATAACTCATTTTTTAGTTAGTCTTTCCCTTAAAGAAAGGTCTGATTCAACTACACACTGAAGTTTATCAGAAGGCAGACACTGTCTTCAGCTGAGTTGGACGGGGCCCTGAAGGGCACACTAAGTCTTTGCACCATGGGCAGCTGTATCTACAGGACTCCAACCTTCAGAAGAGGCAGCTAAGACTGACTTTCAATACTCCCACAGTAAAAACAAATGTCATTTTGTAAAAAATGGCAGAGAATTAGATTCTTATCCTTTTGTTAAAAAAATCTGATTTCATAAATAGAATTATTTCAACTTGTCTCTTTTTGTGATCTGAATTATTATTCTATGTGAATAAAATTGACATCTACCTGTAACATATTTTCTAGATAAAATGTCTACATAGATCCACGTCATATATAAAGGAGCTTTTTAAATTGATTAATTTGTAGAAGAAAAGAAATAGTGCAAGTCTTGACATGTTAAACATGTAAGTTAGTAACTTTTTTAAATGTTGGGAGTAAATGCCAATTATTTCAGAGGAAGGTAAATCCATTCCAGTGTAATGCATCCAGCTGATGCAATGTTACAGAGGGATTTTGTTCTCTTTTACTTTATTGTATTTTGTTTTATTTTATTTTATGTTCTGTATTTCCTGGAGGCTACAGATATAAACCCCATATTTTCCCAGGAACAATATAACAAATATAAGGAGCCATGAGGCAACAGAAAATCCTTGAACTAAGGATCTCCCAGAGTACAACGAGGGAACTTTTTGACTTTTTTTATTTGTGCAGTTAGCAAATTTCTTCTGTGATATATAGGAATTAAGTGCACCCAATTTACTGTAATTCACAATCTGAAAATAGCATTACAAAAGTGTCTTGCTGTATTTCTTCACCATTATGCAGATATACATCACTCCTCTCAGAGCTACCTAATTCCCTCCATGAATAGAGATGCATGCCCTATCTTGCTAAGCATGATATCATAAGGAGGTATTCTGAACTTGGTCATTAGTACCACACACACAGAAAACAGTCTTTATTAATTCAATGTGATTCACAATGTAACCTGTATCCATTAAAAAAATATATGTATGGAAGAACTGTGAAAGAAAAAATAATAAGCGTGTTAGAGCTCTAAGTAAATGCTCAAAATTTTAAAAATAAAAGTAAAAATTGAGTTATTTACTCATGTCTACTACAAAATGTATTCTATTTCCTAAACTAATTTTCCTCAGTCTGACTGAATATAGTTTATATTAGAACCTCTTCTAATTTTGTGATATGCAGACTTTTTAAACTACTTTTCTTAAGACAACATTACTCATTTTGTCCCATCTCTTCTATTTTCCTCCTCTAATCATATCTGTTTGATTCACTTAAAGGCTTGAATTTATTTTTACAAGGTTTTGTAAGATGAATAGAGTATTATCCCCATTACTCTAAGTAAGGTTTTCTGTTCTTGACTGGATTCAAGACTATCTAGAAAATTTAGGTGACCAGTTGAAGAAATGCAGGATCTGACTTTGGAGACAGTTTACATGACATTTTGTACATTCAAAGCACAGTCCCCATTGACTGCTCAACACTTCTATAAATCAGACTCTACAGTCTCAAGTCAGACACCTCAAAATGAGAAACACATAGTTAATACTCTGCCCTGAAGAAATGAGTTGTAAAGACTTTACTGCAATCAGAGAATTATATTCCCATTCAAGTACTCAACTGTCTGGGTTATCAAGTAATTGCTTTAACTAGAACTAGAAGGATTAATTCTTTTTTATGCAGTCTTTCAAAGGTGGAAAATTTAGATCTAATTTATGGATCACATCATATACAACCATTGGCACAGGTATTTACTTACAGGACAAGGCAATCTGTGCTATAAGATGGAATTAAGCAGATGTACAAGAAGTTTGTGCAAAAGAAATCATTTAAAAATTTGAGCAGAATTTCATAGGGACTTAAAGGGATTATAAATTTAAAATTTCTCAGTCAAAGCTTGTTTTGTTTGTAAAGTAAAATTAACAATTTTCTTTTCCGTATTAGTGCAATGATGCATTTGTTTCATGACCTTATTAATTAAAAGAGCTGTATTGCTTAGTCTCCTTTTGGGGAGGTGGGAGTTTTGTGGTTTTTTAATAGACTGAGAGAACACACATTGCAAAAGTAATACTATTTTTTGTTAAAGTAAACTTCTGGACACCTAAATTTCTGTTTCTGAATGATGAGGTAGTGTTAATGTGCCCCTGCCATGTTTGAGAGTTGACTGTCAGCATTAAATTGAGAGATGACAAGTGTCAGTGCTTAATTTTCAGGTCTCACAAGAGGCAGATTTCAGCTCATACTTAAAGTTATTAGGGACAGCAGGACTTCAGCTACAGGTGGCAGCTCACAAGGTTTCTGCTTCTGTCATTTCTATTTTTATTAGCTAGTATGTATGGAGATGAGAAAGAAGTCTCAAAGGCAATACAGTTCTCTCCTAATAGTTATAAGAAGATATAAGAGCAAACCTCAGGCAGTGGAATGAGGCCATATGCACATTGATTTTTATTTAGTTTGGATCTTACCTGTTCAAGTATCCAGTCAAAGGAATCAAATCTTAACCTGCAATCATTGTCAGGTTCAGGGGGAAAAATACTTTTGACAGAACTCTTCTTCATATTTCAATTAACAGTAGAAGTTGACAGCCCATCTGAGTGATTTCCAATCTACAAATAAAAAATGATGGAGATTCAGCCACTGAAAGCATCTAGGGAAATAATTTACCGCAGACTAAAAGCATGAGGGAACTCCTAGCTTTTGTTCAGATGAAGTGACATCAGGAAAAATAATATCATCATTTTATCTCTTATGTCTTCTGCTTTATTCCATCTCAGGTACTGCAAGCACAAATATTCTGCATTTCAGATACATTTTGTCAGGATGCAATGGTGTCCTAGAGTCCAATAAAACTATGCTGTCCTAGGACAGAAAATAATAAATAGAAATTTATTGTTAGTTGCTGCTCATTGCTACTTCATTGTTGGCACAAGGTCATCTTATTTGGAAAAGGGCACCAGCAACAGCCAATACCAAATGAATTCTCTGGGCTAGAAATTGCCTTTTATTTACTGTAATACCCTAAAATATTAGGATACTTAACTTGATTTAAGCTTTGTGATGCGATGTGATATAAACACTTCATAATAATAGCCATTGAAATGTAGTCTGGTGGAATGCTCCCTCTTCTGTGGCTTCTGGGAAGAATCAGGAAGTAGCTGTTTATGTCTAAAAAACAGAAGAAATGGAAGTATTGAAGGGGAGCTATAGAAAAATATTGCAAGAGTCTTTCATGAAACAGTTGTCCTTATTTGCCAACATCTTCACAATTAGACAGTTTTAATTTTAAAAGCTATCACCTTTCCAATAGTCTTGAACAGGAGAGTCATCTCTGCTCAATTGTTTGACTCTAATTGGATGCAGAACAAAACTCTTTTTCTTTCTGATGACACCTGTACTAAATTTCTTTTCTGGTTTAAAATGTGCTTTCAAGTGTAAATCAGAATATTAATGATGATTTTTTTTTACAGCCTTGTATAGTCTGATTTCTAAGAGCTCATAGTCATTCTCTCCGTTGTTAAGCTGTAAGGCTTCAACTAGACTGCACCTAAATACTTGTGTGTTCATAAAGCTAGAAATACCTATTATTAATTATCTATACAAACACACACTCATATATATTGTATCTCTGCTGTTAAAACAATAGCTACAACATCAAAGACATGAAAATATGGTAATACTGGGGAAAAAACCCCAAAAAAACTAACAAATACAAACCATAAATTAACTCCATTTCTGATGATGCAGCACCTTGCACTCAGGAGAGCAATGTAAGCCATTGTTTTAAGAGCTTTTATCCCACTGTAAGCTTCCATTTAGAGGCTTTGTTGATATAGTCACAGTGGCAACAAATTCTTTATTTGTACAGGTTTTAACTCTGAAATCTGACAAATTATGTGCAACTTCATGGTTCTGGTACTCACATTCTACTTGCTTCTCTGCTTCCTCTGTAGTTTATAAGCTGAACATCTTTTCTAGTCTCTCTACTTCATTCTATAATAGCATAGAGACATCTGAGTAAATTCAGACCTTATAAATAGACACTGTTTTATTTTGATGCAACATGTACATGGATTTCTGGAATTTACCCACCCAGAGTACTTGCTGGGGTAAAAGGTATCTCTGCAGGATCCAGTCAACTGACTTTTGCATAGATAACCTAATTACCCAAAGAGATATTAATATATCTCTGTAAACAAAATTTTCTGGAGAAATTCTCACTTTTGCTCTCTTTTAGTTACTATGAATCAGGAAGAGGCTTTCCCCTCTAAGTATTATCCTACATAATTCTCAATGCAGTCTCTTGAATGTCCTGCTCTGTTTCTGCTATAAAATCATAGAATCGTAGAATGGTTTGGGTTGGAAGGGACCTTAAAGATTATCTAGCCCAACCCCCCTGCTATGGGCAGGGACACCTCCCACTAAACCCGACTGCTCAATGCCTCATCCAGCCTGGCTTTAGATAGGCTAGAGGAACCAGAAAGAACACTGAATTTAGGTTAGGAGTTCCTTATGTTTTCTTTTTATTTCATCTGCCATTCAAAGAATGGCAAATGACTGTTGCTTTTACTTCTGGAGAATGAAAAGGGATGTTTTTGGAGATTTACTCAGAGTTATTATGTGCTCACTATTCATAAGACACCCCAGTGGTACACCAGGCTGTGAGAATGCTGGTGTGTACTGGCTCCAAAATGCTTGCAGAACACACAACTGCCCTGGCAGTGACCATCTGGTTCATTCACAGTAGTGGAAGATGCTTTGTGCGTGGTTCTGGAGATCAGCTCAGTATTAGAGGTAAAGGAGATGAATGAAGATGAGGAAGTTACCCTGGGTGAGAATGGACATCATGAATATGACTGAGATGATGTAGAAGTTGAAGTACAGGAAGAAAGTGGATTGCATGACTGATTACAAATAGCAATAAAGATTGGTACTAGCTATTAGGAAAAGCAGCCTCAGGGACAAAATGCTATCCATGAACTGGCTTACATGCCCCATTTGAATAACTCTATATTGTATCCAGGAAGAAAAGAGGACCAACATCCATCTACAAGCAGAGGAGGATCTAGGAAAAAGTGATTCCCTTCCCTGCCCTAAAGATATGTCCCAATGAAGGCTTTTCCTTCTATTCATTTTAAGGTTAAGGAGAGTTTGGCCACTAACAGTAAATGAAGTTGTGGTTCTTTCACTTCTCACTGATTCCATGCCTGCTTTTACTCACTTATTTTCACTTCAGTCTGTGAAAATATTGCAATTTTCATAACCTTAATATAGTATATGAAGCAAGTGCCCTTTTCAAACTGTTCTGATTAGTGTCAGTCTAAAAAGTTCCTAGGATCCAAAGTCTTCAGATCCTGCCAACAGATACACATGGTTTAATTTTTTTCAAATTTGTCTCAATTAGCAGCTTCCTTTTAACAGCAGAGTCTGCTTTTAGATATAATAATACTCCTACTTAACACAGAATCACTTGAGCAAGGAAGCACACAGTTAATGGAGCAAATGCACTGCTGGCAGAAATGGAATGGAGAGTGCTTTAGTTGAGACAGAAGTTTTCAAAATACTAACTGGCCTACATTTTTGCACAGAAAGCAATGAAAAGACTGCTCTGCTAATTTGACTAAGGGCTGTATAAGCCTAATTGGAAATATTTCATCCCACAGGGACAAAAAACTGTATCTGGAAACAGCTATTTACAGATTCATTTCTACCACTAAAAAGGGGAGGATGAACCATATCATTTGGTAGAAGCCTTCATACAGAGGGGAAAAAAAGATTATAATAAATTATTAATTATGGATCTGTGCTTACTTCACCATATTCTCCATAGCTAAACCGAGCCTCAAAATAAAGCACCAAATTCATGCTGAATTCTTACAGAGTTTAATTTAGTGAATTATATGTAACATAAGCAATTTATGAACAAAAATTGCTGCCACTTTAATTATTTTTGGTGTTGTTCTTCCTTCTGCATAATAGCAATGTAAAACTAGACTAACCATAAATTGATTTTATCTTAATGTAAATTATTTCTTATTTCTTTATTCAGTTTCTCTTTAGTGGTGCAAACTAAACAGAGGAACAGGAAGACAAAGTGTTTTCCTAATCATAGAATCATAG
>VZTY01001077.1:22763-45656 GCA_013400935.1 Turnix velox | reverse complement strand
CCCCTAACCCGCGCCATCCCGTGAGGGAACGGGAGACGGCCGCCGCTTTCCTTACGGTGGGGACGGGGACTCCAGTTCCCGCCGAACTCCGCCCCGTGTTCTCTCTCAGAGCCCCGGCCGCCTCCCCCCGCCGCTGCCCCGACGCTTGGCGCTGGGGACCGCCCGCCCGCGCCGCCCTCCATCCTCAGCCGCGCGGCGCCGGCCCGTCCTCCCTCCACCTCTCCCTGCCCCAGCGACGGGTGTCCGAGAGAGGAGGGGAACACACGCACATACACGACAAACGAGGGAGCTGAGGAGGACGGCGGGAGCGAGAAGTCCGCCCGGGCAGCGGGTGAGGGGGGCGGGGAGGAGAGGCTCCGCGGTGCGTCTCTCCGTGGGCCGCAGAAAGTTATGAGGGCCGGGGAGTGGCGTGGGAGGAGGCGGCGGCGGCCCCTGCCGCCTCCTTGCCTCCCTCCCTTCCCTATACCCCCCCTGGCCCCGGCACGGAGCTGCCGGTGCAGGGCGGCCAGTTTCTCTCCCGACTTGAACGTCTGCCCCGGTCCCTCCGCCCTGAGGTGGGGAGCGGGAGCAATGGCGACGTGACACACAGAGGGGGCCGCCGGGCGGGAAGCGGCGGGCGGCGGCCCCGTTCCCTCCTTGCCTCCGTGGCCCGGCGGGACTGAGAGTGGGACGGGGCGGCGGCTGTCGCTCCCCCCGCGTCTCGGCCACGGTCTCACGGGGAGACCCACTCTCACTCGGGTCCGCCTTCACCGTCCCCTCACGTCGTGTTCTCCCCACCCCCCTCCCCTTCTTGTTTTGCAGTGTTTTCTTGTGTGCGTGCCGGGAGGAGAAAGACTTTGAGCTGGAATCCCTCAAATAACCTTTAAAGATGAAGGTAGGCAGACTCCGGAGCCGAGGGAAGGGCTCGCTCGCTTTCCCCCCCGTCTGGCTGCTCTGCCCCTTTCGTTTTTACAAGGCTGGGCTGAGCAGCACTTGTGGGCTAAGGCTGGCCGGGGTTTCGCTGCCTCCGCTCAGGCTGAGCTTTTGTTTTGCCAGCCTCTCTCGGGGAGAGCTTCTGCCTGAAGTCATCTGAGAAGTCATAGTGCCTTTGAGTTGTTGTCCTTTGGGCTGCTGTCTGTCTTTAAATACTTCCTGTATCAGCAGCTGCTATTGCAAGTTTGCAAACCACAGCTTTTGTCCCGCCTTAGCTTTTGCTGGGTTTGTTTTGGGTTTTTTCTTTTTAGGCTTAACAATTGCAGTGTAACCCACAAGAGAGGAAAACTTTTGTTTTTGCCTTTAAAACCGGAGAAATAGTGACAGTTAAATTAAAATCCCTGGCGCCCGTAATAGAAAAGCAGTTGTTTAATATTCTGAGCTGATTTCCTGTCTTGATAGACGTTCTCAGCTTGGTGATTCTGTCCTTGTTTATCGTCTGCCCCGAGCCTAACAGAGTGGAATGTTGAGTAATAAAATCCAGGTTAACAGAAATGTGATGAAAAACAGTGCTTTTTCCTACAATGCATAAGCAGTTAAGCTTTCATAAAGGCATTTCAGGAAAGAAGAATACTGCTTAACAGCTGTTTAAAAGATTGCAGCAAATTTCTCCAGAGGTTTACTCCTAGTCAGCAGGAAGAAAAAAAATCCCTGTATAGAGAACGTTATAGACTTAATTGTAAGTGTTGGGGTAATGGCAATCTCCAGCTTGTTAAATAATCTCTAGCAGTTGATTGCTCGTGCCTGAAAGAAGCACAACTGTCTTTTTGCAGTTTGAGGTATCTTCTCTCTGTATATCTTGAATTAAGAGTCCCTCCTGTGTGTTGTTACACTTCTTGTAAGGGGATGTTGCGCTTACAAGTTCAATACCTTCAGAGATATTTGTGGGAGAGTAATTAGTCTGACAAAATTGGCTGGGAGAAGGGATGTTGTCATCGTTTTCAAAATCAAAGCTTCCTGTAACTTGTTGATTCCCCCCTGTCTTTAAAGGCCAGTCTGATCGTTGTTCTAGGTACAAATGTTGTTGCATGGCTTAAGAACCTAAAAGTTTAAATGTGATATTATCTATATAATGATGTAGCTGTAAAAAGAAATAAAAGCAACTAAACTTTCCTCTTATTTTTGCTTCTTAATAGGCAGCAGATGAGCCTGCCTACCTGACAGTGGGAACTGATGTCAGTGCCAAGTACCGTGGTGCCTTCTGTGAGGCAAAGATTAAGACAGTGAAAAGGCTTGTGAAAGTCAAGGTAACGTGCTGTGCTTGCTGCTGATTTTATTAAAGCATTGTCTTGTGAGGACTGTCAGAGGAGATTGTAGTCCTGAAGATTAGGAAATCTTCATCACTTTGCTGTTTGGGAATTTTAAAGAGCACTTGAATGTTGTTTTTTTGTATTTTGATGTGGGTTTTGCTTGTTTTTTTGTCTTGGAAGCATGCTGGAACAAGAATGAGCTTCCAAATTAGTTGTTCTTGCTACTTAATTCCTAATAATGGTCATCTTGTGTTTGTGAGTGCATCAGTTTCTGAGCACTGAGTTCTGATGTCACAAGGAGAGGATTATGGCTTTACATGAGTAATAAGGAGTAAAAGTAACCTCTTTAGGTGCAAAATTTCTGTTTCATTCCCGATGATGTCCCAGCTTTTGTAGCTCAGAATTTAAGAGGCAGTGCTGAAATAAATCAACATAAGAACAAAAAAGATAGCAATAGTTATTTTACTAGATTTTAGAAATATCCAGAATAACAGTTGTTAAGTCTTGAGCATCTTGCTGCTACTTCTGGCTGGAGCTGAGTTTCTACTTGTGCATAGTAGAGGCATATAACATCCATCCACGTTTACAGGCCTTGGGCCAAAAGGAACAAAAAAGCAAGTAATTATTTTGGTTTTGCAGTACTGTTGTTCACCCTAGCATGGGAAAACAGGATGAAAATGAGCTCACTGAAAGTGAAGAATTCAAAGTGTACATACATACAAATATGTGTTGTGACTTGGTGGAAATTCCTGCTGCCGTGTCTCAATTATATTACAACAATTGAAGTTTTAACAAGCTAAGCCTGATATTGTAATTAAGACCCCAGCACGCTTGCCAAGAGTGCAAAGAGTCCAAAAAGTCCCATAGTCTTTCCTGAGTAGCAGGACAATTTGTATTCATTTCAATGCCAATGTAAAATTTAAAGTAAAAATTGCATAAACTGCATTATTAACCTGAATGTGTGTTAATATCTGTTCTAGAGTAGCACTAGTGTGGTACAGACAAAGTGTAGGCAGTGGTATAATTGAATGATCTAGCAAACAGGACATCTTTACAGGTGGATAGGAGGCTCCTCAAACTTTAAATTCCAGAAAAAATTCCAGGAAAAAAAAGTTTTGCTTTTTTATATTAATGCATCGTAGAAGTTTTTGCTATAACAAATGCTAGTGAAACAGTTAATACAGTTAACATCTGGATACTTTTGTTTCTAATTGAGTCTCTGCAAACTCAAGTGTACACACACTTTGTCCCATCTCTGTGACCTCAAACATAGGATTTTAAAGGGAGAAGAATAGTTTTATTTGCGCTGTATCTGATGCTCATTGTTTTTGTTACCCTGGTAATGATTCACTTCCTTACTGTTAAACACTTTTTCTTGCTTAAGATAGCAGAAGTGGTGGTATTGTGTTCACTTTTTTTTTTTTCCTTTTTTTTGATCTGTATTTAATAAAGAGGTCTTTTAATTTTGGTTGTAGTTTAGTATTCATAAAAAGTTGGAAGTAGAGAGAAAGAAAACATCTGATTAAACTTCTGACCTAGAAGATCAGTTCTAGCTGTATCCTTCATTGCATCAATATCCAAACTCACAGCAAAACTTATTTCCTTTTCATTAGAATGACTGATGTTTGATTTTTCTCTGTATTGAACTAACAGAAGAAATACTAAATGTGATACCTGGGACTTCCATGAGTAAAAGCATCCATGCCAAGTGCTTAGTATCCACTTATGTTTGAAATCTGATTGATAAAGATCATATTTTCCAAACTAATATTAAACATATGATTTTTGAATGCTTTCTGTGTGTTAATAAAAATGAGATATATATATATGTATCTGAATTTCTTTCAGGTGGTCTTAAAAGGGGATAATTCAACTCAGTTGGTGCAAGATGACCAAGTCAAAGGACCTCTAAGAGTATGTATTCTTGCAATATCCAAACTTTCTCATATACAATGAAACTTTGAAAGCTTGATTATGAAGCTAATTTCAAGCCCAATAGACAGTAGTTGATACAACTGTGTTTTAAAAGAGTTGATTTATTTTCTATACCATGATGTAAGTCATGCTGAAATTAGATTTTCTGAGTTTCTTCCTGCTTTCCTTGCAATTTTGCCTTTGTACTTAAGAACTTTTCTTATCTGCTAAGTAACTGAACTTTACAAAGTAGCATGAAGATGGGTCTTTAATTCTTCTGGCAGTCTACATTATTTTTTTTTAATGCCTATATGTGTTTATCTCCATTATAATTCTGGGATTACACCTGCTCCTTCTGCAGGTTGGTGCAATGGTTGAAACCAAAATGCCTGATGGATCCTTTCAAGAAGCTGTTATCAGCAAGTTGACAGATGCTAGTTGGTATACTGTGGGTGAGTAGAACTTTCTTTTACAGTCTCTAATCTTTGAAGGCTGCTTTGAATAATAGATAATAGAAAAAATTATATTTTGCATTGTAAGATTCAAGAGAGATTTTTGTAGGGGTCTTTTTAAAGTCTTCCAGGTCTTATTTCCGTTTCTATTTAAAACAGGGTCTTTATTTGGTGTTCAGGAGGGCTGTTGCAAAGGTAATTGCAGGGCTGAGCAGTCAAGTTTTATTTGGCACATTGTCTATATACTGATGTTATTGTCACTCTCCACAATTCAGAATAATTTTTGCCAGTTTTAGGACATAAACCTTGTAATTGCTCTCCTAGCTGAAAACCTGTGGCATGTAATGAGTGACTGAAATACAAGCTTTTCTTTCCCTCTGTGTTCACAAGAAGAGCATGGGGAGCACCACTGTGTGTTCTGAAGTCATTCCTCTATTTGGTGCTAAGTTTAGGGAGAGTGTTTTTATGCAGAACAATAAATAGAGCTTTGCAAGCACCTGACCTTTTTTGCACAATATCCTTACAGCAGTGGAGCATTAGATTCAGCAAGAGAAGCGTGGGAGGGGACATGCTCCTCTTAATTGTCCTGTACAGGCTGCTCTTCGGTGTTTCTTTTGAGATTGGTACATCAGTACTCTTAAATTTAAACATACTGGCTGCCTTGTATGCCAGATGCATTCAGTTCTACTTCTTACTCTTTTGTGCTCTCTTGAGGAGTCCTCTTATCAGATGAAGTGTCCATTATTTTGATTCATGAATTCCCCTCTTAAGGTACAGGCAAGATATTTCCCTTAATCTAGCATGCTTATAATACAAACCAGTTGACAAAACTCACTCCTCTTTTTGTATTTTTCTTCAAGATTTTGACATCACTGTAAAATAGTAGTGGATTTGAGATCAGGGATGTAAGGCAGAATTATCTTGGAGTGCAGAAGTTTTAAAATGTGCTTGATGTAGTACTGTGATACAAGATACTCAGTGAAGAACACTGCTCCATCAACTCAGCTTTATGTACTGTGATTCACAGTTCTGATACAGAAGATACGATCAACCTAGTCTTGTACCAATAATTTAATGATTTATAAATTAACTCTTCAATTTTAAGACTCTTTTTGTTAGATTTGAAGTAGTGTTTTTAACTAGCACTGCTTGAATTTGAACCAGAAGATGCATATCAGTAAACCAGCCCTACTTATTACTGTTTCAGGGAATAAAAAAGGCTTTTGTCTTGTTTCTTGCTTAATCAGTGCACTTCTGTCAAAAATCTTCACTTGATGAGCAGGTTATTTGAATGCTGAGTACATTCTCTGCCCTGTGTTAGTAGCTTGTTGTTTAGATTTAACAAGTTGTTGAGTTCTTCTCTATTAATGGAAGAAAGAAATAATGCAGGCAATTATTTTTACTTCATGCACTTATTAAACTGCAGTTCTGCAGAAGTTTGAACCATTGAATTAATTTATTGTCATTTTCTTGCCCCTCAATTTTTTGACAGGTGCAGTCGGGAAAATAAACTCATGTTTGCCTTGTGCAAGCATATTAAGATGGCTGAGGTTTTGTGAAAATTTGCCTATTAACTAGTCTGCAGCCCTCAACTTAAGGACATTGAGCTGTTGGGGTGGGTCCAGAGGAGGGCCATGAAGATGATCAGAGCTGGAGCCTCCCCCCTTGTGAGGACAGGCTGAAGGAGTTGGGGTTGTTCAGCCTGGAGAAGAGAAGGCTCAGGGGGGACCTCAGAGTAGCTTCTCAATATCTGAAGGGGGCTACAGAAAGGCTGGAGGAAGACTTTTTAATAGGGTCCAGGATGGCAGAACTAGGACTAATGGATGCAAATTGAAAAAGGGGAGATTTAGGCTGGAGATAAGAAATAAGTTCTTTACTGTGAGGGTGGTGAGACACTGGAAGAGGTTGCCCAGAGAAGTTGTGGATGCCCCCTCCCTGGAGGTGTTTAAGGCCAGGCTGGATGAAGTATTGAACAGCCTGGTCTAGTGGGAGATGTCCCTGCTTGTGCCAGGGGTTAGGAACAAGATGATCTTTAAGGTCCCTTCCAACCCAAACTATTCTATGATTCTATAATTGATCTATTTTAACATTTTCTTCTGCAAATTAGTGGTGTTCATGTGCCCAGAATAAATAAGGATCTATTGTAAATCACTTTTCCACCCATTTCACATAATAAGGATGTTACCCTAGCCGTTTAGTTGTATTGAAATTTTCAGCTGTGATTTGGAAATACTTTTAAAACTACCTTTGAAATGAATCTTTTCAGTGTAAGTAGAGGAAATCAAAAGGCTGTTAGGTGTGCAAGTTCAACAGTGCCTGGAAAAATGGTCAGCCCTGTCATCTCTCAGTTGGATCTGAAATGGGATGACATTAGAGTAATAGTAGTTTAAGTTCTTTGGACAACAAGTAGCTCTGCTGGATGTTTTAGTCTTTGAAATGCAATTTTTTAAAACAAACTTACTTAATTTTGACATTTGAAAGTGCAGCATTGATGCTTTTGATGTACTGAATCTATTGCTAGGTGATAATTGCATAGCATTAGTACGGCCCATCAGATCTGCTTTCAGCTGAATTATGGCTTATTTAGTGTATCATCCACCTGATTCTCTGTTAATGTGTGAAATGTTTCATGTAAGTACTGAAAGAATGTCTGAAATGATGGGGGGAAGGAAAAAAAAAAAACAACCCCAAGCACAAAGAAGATTACACAGTACAAAGGGCACAGTTGTATTTTTTATTCTTTCACATTGTCTCTGGGATCTTAGAGCCGTTACCAGGATTTCTGCTTCCAGGAAAAGTCCTGTAAGGAAGCATTTTATATCCTTTCTGTACAGGACTAGAAGCAATGTCAGAAATAGTATCTCAATTGAGCAAACATCCAAAGAGTTCTTGTTAGAATGACCTTTTTTCCTGCCCCGTCAAAACAGAAGTGTTATCTCACTCAGGTCAGTAATCTCTGTGTTCTTAGATCTCTTTTAAGTGCATGTTATTTAACAGTGTGTACAACTTTAAACAAAAACCAGATGAATACATTGAGCCTTTTGCCTTTTATTTTGCTAAATAAACCCTTGGAGTGGTTTGTCTAAAGACAGAGAGATGAAGCATTTATTAACTTTTTTGCTCTGCAAGAACTAGGAAAGAAATCCAAACAGTGAGAGGCATTTGCAGTTTATAGCAAAACCTTGCTGTCAACAGAGGGACTTTATATATTGTTTAGAATAAAAAGGATTGTGAGCCCTTATTTAGAATTACAGATTTCAGGCTTCATCTAGTACTTTTATACAAGAGAAAAACACCTCTTTTATCCTTTTAAAAGTTATCACAAAATGGCAGAATATTTTTTAACGTAATAGTAAAGAATTTATTTTTCTCATTCTTTTCAACACTCCTTGAGTGTGCAAAGCCAGCAGTTCATCCTTTTTGCTTCTGGTATGGAGTAATACATCATTGTGACCCAACTTAGCCTGTGCTGTGAGCTCTGTGAGCCCCATATTTTGGTTTGTTTTGCTCTCTGGCACTGTGTGGTCTTAACTTCCTTGTCTCATGTAGACGCTGGGAATTTGCATAGAGTGCTGGGAGGAGGTAGATGTTGAGTGCTCATCCTTGTGCCACTGAGGTTTTGGTCAGTCAGTGTGAGCTGTTTTGGCAATGCAGGATAGTCACAGCCACAGTTTGCATCACATATGGGTACTGTGTTTAGAAGAGCAGGTGACAGAAATAAAAGATACTTGGTTCCAATTCTCTTTCACTTTACATAGATTTTGAAAATTACAGTTGAGAACCGAGAATATTGATCAGAAAATGAACCAACTCCTAAGGGATTTCATCAGGATTGCTGTTTATAGTCCTGTTTCCCTGCTTGCAAAAGATGTCTTACTCTTGTGATGCTGCATTGGAGATATCTGTGCTAACAGGAAAAATTGACTTGGTCCTGGCTTGGCTACAACATTGAGCTCATAACAAAACCTTTCCTGTACGAAGGATGACGAAAGCTACCCGTGCCACTGCAGCCAATTGATTTCATCCATGCCAGAGGCTTGGCAGCTTGTCTTTTTATAACTTAAACAGCACATGTTTTGTAGCAAGTGCAAGACACTAGTCATGTCTGTGTGGCTGGTTTGACAAGTTCTTTGCAGCATCCTGTTGAGTTCTACATCCCAGAAGCATCACTTCCTCTTCTGGCCGTGCGTGTGTCATTCAGGAATCCAGAACAAGTGTGGCAGGACCTCTGCCCAGTTGCCTTGCTTCACAGGGGCACTGTACCATCCTCACCCACCAGAGATTATATCTTTTTCCTTCCAAACATTGCTTGGGTGGATTTTGAGGAAACCCTGTATCTACAGGGATGTCTTCTGTGGGACATAAGTGTTATTGAAGTGCATCTGTAGCATGGCAATAGCTGTTAGTTGCCTACTGGAGAATCTATTAAAAAAATACCAGCACCAAACTTTGCCCTTAAATGTGTTTAGACAGCATGTAGGGTGCAGGGGGGCAGATGTGAGAGTGAAAAAATGTATCTATGAGACATTGTTGCAAATCACTTAAATAGATCCTTTGATTATAAAACCATCTTCAGTATCATAGAATGGTTTGGGTTGGAAGGGACTTTAAAGATCATCTAGTTCCAATCTCCCCCATACCACAGGCAGGGACTAGAACAGGTTGCTCAATGTCTCATCCATCCTGGCCTAAAATTCTTCCAGGGAGGTGGTATCCACAATCTGTTCCAGTGTCTCACCATCCTCACTGTAGGGAATTTCTTTCTTCTCTCCAGCCTAAATCTCCCCTCTTTCAATTTGCATCCATTACTCCTAGTCCTGACAGGTATTGATAATCTCCTATGAGATCCCCTCTGTGCCTTCTCTTCTCCAAGCTGAACAACCCAAAACTCTTTCAGCCTGTCCTGAGAGTTTAAAGAAATGCAAACAATTCTGTAGGGAAAGCTAAGGAGTAGATTTTTTTTTAAATGTAACTTCATATATAATGATAGTAGGATAACTGACATCTTGGAAAAAGCAGTTTCAGTAAGTAGTTTGTTTGTAAGATGATAATTGTTTTTGAGTAGACTTGGAGGTTACACTTCTGTGTTTTCACTGGCATTTCATATACTTTTATGAAGAGGAACTGAAGCTTTTTAAAAAGAATTTTACTTTTTTCATTAGAGTTTTGCTGCCTCTTCATTAGCACTGTACTCTGTAGTATCTTGCTTTTAAGCTCCCTTTCCAGTGATGACTTGGTAGTTAGTACACTTCTTATCTGTAAGGTCGTTCAACAAATATTGCACCGCTTTTGGTACTTGGTGTATTGTTTCCACAGATGAAAAACAAAACTCACCAAAACTTGCACACACTTGTCAAGGCATAAGTAGCATCTCACGTGCATGGTGACACTTGATGATCTTTTACTTATTTAATTGCCTTGGTAGATTTTGAAGTTTCTAAATGGGGTGGAAAATGAGGAAAAAAATACTTCCATGATACATAAGAGGGAATCCCTCCTTAGGGCAGCTTTGAGCATTGTTTTCCCTATTTACCTGTTAATGACAGGGCTGGTTAGCTCTATTAACACTCGTTGCTATATAAGTAATATTATGAGGATGTTATTGCTGCTTTCCTGCCATATTCATCTTTTTGTTTGTTGCTTCTTCTGTATTTTTTTATCTTAGTGACGTGTATAAGCAAGATGTAGTTAATCTGCAGTGTTTAGTGAGAAGCTTCTTTGCTCCTTTGGATTTGTCATCTTGTTAATGTTTCTGATGTGAATAAATGAGAACTGATGTTAAAAAAGGGTTAGTGCTATTTTTGTTGGTGGCACATACAGGCCTGCAACAGGCAGAATAGAAGATTCCTGTTTATCAGTAAATAGTGAGTTGAAGGTTATGCTGTTCAGTGCATTTTTGAGGAACTCAGCTTCCAGTTGAGGGGATTTTTTTCTAACTTTTAGGAGATATTATGTTGATTTGCACTGGGTGCTTTGTTTCTCTTTTTATAACGTGACTTTAGCTTGCCTGGACTCCCACAAACAGAAAAATAATCAGTTCAGTTGCTTTCCTGTTGCTGTCAACAACTCTGGAAGGTTTCCATTTTATTTTCACTGTTTAAGTATGTTGTTTGTGGAGCACTTCATTCCTGGGACTAGAAGAGAGCCTGTTCCTCCAGGTTCTGCAGCTCAGTCATTCTTTTTTCCCTTTGGTCAGTGTTTGTCATTAAGCAGCATATTCCTAAAGAAGGCCTCAGGGCAGAAGAGATGTTACTTTTCTTTCTGTCATTCCTAATTCCTAGATTGTTGGCTCATGTGTATCATCCTCTTTCCATAAGTATTTCCATAAGTAGTCAGCTGGTACACCCTATTTCCTCAACAAGTACGTGCCCACTTTTGGAATAAGCAATGGTAATAGAATCATAGAATGGGTTTTTTAAATTATTTTAAGTAGAAGTGTGCCAAAATTATTATACTGATACGCAGAACACTCTTGAAATATTTTTTTGGAAATTCATTACTGAAGAAAGCATGTTTAAAGAGATTTAAATATAGAAGAATAGCATTTTGCACTTTAGCCCATACAAATAATCTTTTACCTTACTGGAGTACCAGGCTGCAACCACCTGCTGTTTGAAAGGGGCCTGTTCACGTGACACAGAGGGTGGGATGTGGAGAAGTGTCTTTCCTTTCTTTCTCTTCATGGAAGTTTTCTAGAAAAGGTTTTATTTAGACTGACTAAAGAGTAGATATTTCTCAGGCAAAGTTGCNCTGGAGAATCTATTAAAAAAATACCAGCACCAAACTTTGCCCTTAAATGTGTTTTGACAGCATGTAGGGTGCAGGGGGGCAGATGTGAGAGTGAAAAAATGTATCTATGAGACATTGTTGCAAATCACT
The DNA here is from genome assembly GCA_013400935.1 of Turnix velox. NCBI lineage: Eukaryota > Metazoa > Chordata > Aves > Charadriiformes > Turnicidae > Turnix > Turnix velox. The sequence continues at coordinate 34,189 of VZTY01001077.1, read as the reverse complement.
TAAATAGATCCTTTGATTATAAAACCATCTTCAGTATCATAGAATGGTTTGGGTTGGAAGGGACTTTAAAGATCATCTAGTTCCAATCTCCCCCATACCACAGGCAGGGACTAGAACAGGTTGCTCAATGTCTCATCCATCCTGGCCTAAAATTCTTCCAGGGAGGGGACATCCACAATCTGTTCCAGTGTCTCACCATCCTCACTGTAGGGAATTTCTTTCTTCTCTCCAGCCTAAATCTCCCCTCTTTCAATTTGCATCCATTACTCCTAGTCCTGACAGGTATTGATAATCTCCTATGGGATCCCCTCTGTGCCTTCTCTTCTCCAAGCTGAACAACCCAAAACTCTTTCAGCCTGTCCTGAGAGTTTAAAGAAATGCAAACAATTCTGTAGGGAAAGCTAAGGAGTAGATTTTTTTTTAAATGTAACTTCATATATAATGATAGTAGGATAACTGACATCTTGGAAAAAGCAGTTTCAGTAAGTAGTTTGTTTGTAAGATGATAATTGTTTTTGAGTAGACTTGGAGGTTACACTTCTGTGTTTTCACTGGCATTTCATATACTTTTATGAAGAGGAACTGAAGCTTTTTAAAAAGAATTTTACTTTTTTCATTAGAGTTTTGCTGCCTCTTCATTAGCACTGTACTCTGTAGTATCTTGCTTTTAAGCTCCCTTTCCAGTGATGACTTGGTAGTTAGTACACTTCTTATCTGTAAGGTCGTTCAACAAATATTGCACCGCTTTTGGTACTTGGTGTATTGTTTCCACAGATGAAAAACAAAACTCACCAAAACTTGCACACACTTGTCAAGGCATAAGTAGCATCTCACGTGCATGGTGACACTTGATGATCTTTTACTTATTTAATTGCCTTGGTAGATTTTGAAGTTTCTAAATGGGGTGGAAAATGAGGAAAAAAATACTTCCATGATACATAAGAGGGAATCCCTCCTTAGGGCAGCTTTGAGCATTGTTTTCCCTATTTACCTGTTAATGACAGGGCTGGTTAGCTCTATTAACACTCGTTGCTATATAAGTAATATTATGAGGATGTTATTGCTGCTTTCCTGCCATATTCATCTTTTTGTTTGTTGCTTCTTCTGTATTTTTTTATCTTAGTGACGTGTATAAGCAAGATGTAGTTAATCTGCAGTGTTTAGTGAGAAGCTTCTTTGCTCCTTTGGATTTGTCATCTTGTTAATGTTTCTGATGTGAATAAATGAGAACTGATGTTAAAAAAGGGTTAGTGCTATTTTTGTTGGTGGCACATACAGGCCTGCAACAGGCAGAATAGAAGATTCCTGTTTATCAGTAAATAGTGAGTTGAAGGTTATGCTGTTCAGTGCATTTTTGAGGAACTCAGCTTCCAGTTGAGGGGATTTTTTTCTAACTTTTAGGAGGTATTATGTTGATTTGCACTGGGTGCTTTGTTTCTCTTTTTATATCGTGACTTTAGCTTGCCTGGACTCCCACAAACAGAAAAATAATCAGTTCAGTTGCTTTCCTGTTGCTGTCAACAACTCTGGAAGGTTTCCATTTTATTTTCACTCTTTAAGTATGTTGTTTGTGGAGCACTTCATTCCTGGGACTAGAACAGAGCCTGTTCCTCCAGGTTCTGCAGCTCAGTCATTCTTTTTTCCCTTTGGTCAGTGTTTGTCATTAAGCAGCATATTCCTAAAGAAGGCCTCAGGGCAGAAGAGATGTTACTTTTCTTTCTGTCATTCCTAATTCCTAGATTGTTGGCTCATGTTAAGGAGTAGATTTCCATAAGTATTTCCATAAGTAGTCAGCTGGTACACCCTATTTCCTCAACAAGTACGTGCCCACTTTTGGAATAAGCAATGGTAATAGAATCATAGAATGGGTTTTTTAAATTATTTTAAGTAGAAGTGTGCCAAAATTATTATACTGATACGCAGAACACTCTTGAAATATTTTTTTGGAAATTCATTACTGAAGAAAGCATGTTTAAAGAGATTTAAATATAGAAGAATAGCATTTTGCACTTTAGCCCATACAAATAATCTTTTACCTTACTGGAGTACCAGGCTGCAACCACCTGCTGTTTGAAAGGGGCCTGTTCACGTGACACAGAGGGTGGGATGTGGAGAAGTGTCTTTCCTTTCTTTCTCTTCATGGAAGTTTTCTAGAAAAGGTTTTATTTAGACTGACTAAAGAGTAGATATTTCTCAGGCAAAGGGACACAAGCCTCATAGCCTTCCAGTCTCCTGGAACTTTCCTTTTACGTATATAACAAACTTTTAAGATAATGTAATGTCTCCTAAATATTTTTTAATAAGTCAGTCAGACTTACAGTTGCAGATTTCAAGCACTCCCAGTCTGTTGGTAGTCACAGTATTGATACTGGGTCAGAAACTCCCAACACTCCCAGCCTGTTGGTAGCACAATATTCATACTGGAATCAAAACCAATTTCACTTGGAGTTTTTTCCATTCATCTTTTTTGTTCTGTGGTTATTAGAAGGTAACTTAAGTAAGGAATAAATAGAAGCTGTTAAAAAAAAGTCCAGAACCAAACAAAACTCTGAGATAATAGTAAGAGATATGCAGACAGTAGCTGTGGTTTAAAATGTGTATTGCATTGATAAGAAAGTTGTCTAAATGACACTGACACTGTTGCATCCTGAAGCCTTAAATTATATTGATTTGAATCTGCTTGTGAAAGTGTTATCTCTTTGTTGACTGGATCTTGAATGGCAGCCTTTAATTTGCTTGTGAATAAAAGAAATGTTTAAATGGAGACCTTGCTAGTCATGTTTTAGTGACTAAATTGTAAGATAAACAGTAGACTTGTGTTATCAGCTCAGGAGAGAGATATCTGATCTTGTTGTGCCAATGTGTTTTCTTCTGACTAGTTTTTGATGATGGTGATGAAAGGACCTTGAGACGAACTTCGTTATGCTTGAAGGGAGAAAGGCACTTTGCCAGAAGTGAGGTAAGACAATGTACTTAGCTTGTTTTGGTTGTTTTTGTTTTTTTTTTAATAGGAAGAAGAAATTGCAAACTGTTTTTGTCTCCTTTTTTTTTCCATGTAGACACTTGATCAGCTGCCACTAACCAATCCAGAGCACTTTGGAACTCCTGTTATTGGGAAGAAATCTAATAGAGGGAGAAGATCATCTCTTCCTGTGTGAGTTTTCATAGTGCTCTGTTGCTTTCCTTTTGTGCCTATTGAAGTTGTAATAGTCTAAATACTTTATAATCTAAGTTGTATGCACAGCTTATGGACTGAAATAATTCAGTTTGTGCAGACATTTTCATATGTTAGTATTATGAAATTAATGGGTTTCTTTCTGTGTAGTAGCCTCAAGAATGTTCATGATTCTTTCATATAAGATCTCTCATACCAGGAAATGGAGAGTTTTTAACCTTCTTTATATTGCATGAAGTAAAAAAAGGCACTTTTACATTTCTAAGTTAGAGACCATTTCTTTGTTTTGTGTCTGCACAATCAAATCCTGATTCATGCCTCCAATTCCAACATGATATTGTTGTAAAATATTGCTATCTACTGCTTGGAAAGAATTTCAACAAAATTCCTCTTACTAAATAAGTGAACGTAATACTAAATTGTATTTCAAGCCAATTCATTTCTTAAAATTCTAGTTTTGTTTTTGGAGATATGCAGACAAAGAAAGATTAATTGTCATTTTAATATTAACTTCAGACAGCAATGTTTAAAAGCTGTATATTGTAATAATTTAGTGCTGAAGATGAAAAGGAAGAAGAAAGTAGTGAAGAAGAGGATGAAGATAAAAAACGTCTCAACGATGAATTGCTTGGCAAGGTTGTGAGTGTGACTTGTAATTCTGAGAAGGCAGACTGGTACCCAGCTTTGGTAAGTTGTTGAAGATACTGACATCTCTATTACTAATATCCTTTTAGACAAAACTTATCTAATTTATTAAATTTAATATACAGTGGGTAGAATGGTTTGCCTACCTCAAAAATTTACAGCAAAGTTTTGAATGTCATTAGACTAAGCTTTGCTGCCCATATTTTCTAAAAATATAAATATTCTACAGTATCTATGAAAAGCAGGGGAGTGAAGATTAGTGTTTATATAGAGAGTTACACTCTTAAATCTTTTGAAACTGCCTGTAAAACTATCAGTATGTAATGGTATTTTTCTTTTCAAAACACTGAATGTTAGGCCTTGCACTAACAGGCAATTTACGAACAACTAGATGCATATATTTTAATAGCACTAGAATTTTTATCTTTTTGTACTCAATAATTGCCTCTTTCTTTATATTTTCAGTTTTATTTAGGACTAGTTTCTTTCACCCTCACATTTACATAAGTGGCCAGCTAAGCTCGTGGTAGAGATTAATGGTTACTTTAGTTTCACTGTGAATGTATGATGTTTATTGCCATTGCTGAAAATAAATATATATATTAAATAAATCCAAGTATAACTAGAATGGTAGTGTGAAGGAATAATGGATGCAAATTGGAAGAGGATAGATTCAGGCTGGATATAGAAAAGTTCTTTCCTGTGAGGGTGATGAGACACTGGAAGAGGTTGCCCAGAGAGTTTGTTGATGCTCTCTCCCTCGAGGTTGGATGAGGCACTGAGCAACCTGGTGTAGGAGATGTCCCTACCCAGGGTAGGGGGGTTAAGAACTAGATGATCTTTTAGGTCCCTTCCAACCCAAACCATTCTATGATTCTGTCTACATTGGATGTTTTTTTAATCTGTGTATGATAGAATCATAGAATAGTTTGGGTTGGAATGACCTTAAAGATCATCAGGTTCATCATGATGTAGAGCAAAATGTAAACTTGTTCTATTTCTGGCAATACAAATGCTGCAAATGCATTTTTATCACCTTTTTTAGACCTAGATGTGCTACCACACTGAAAGGATAGGCTGCATTCCACACCAGCTTGTATTAATCCACTTCACAGGAAAAAAAACCCTCTGCTTCTTACCTCTCAGTCTGAATGCCAAATGTCAAAAGCTGGTATAAAATAAGGGGATCTCTGGCTTTTTAAATAGATGCTTTAAAATAGGGGAAAAGAAAAGCAGAGGGAATAAACAGGATCCAGTGATGTCACCCCAGTAGATTAGTTTTGAGTTCACAAATGAAAGTGAAAACTCTTCTGGCTTGTACATAACAAGTGAAGTTAATAGTTTGAGCTAAATTGCTGTTTGAAGTTTGTCCTTGTTGGCTTCAGTAATGCAAATTGGAGTTGGCTTTTTTTCTCAGAACTGGAAATTACAGTAGAAAAAAACCCATTTTCTCTCTGTCCCATCTGTTTTACCTTTCAAGATCAGCTGCTTCTTCTTTTTTTTTTTTTTTCTTACCTTTATTAAAAATGTGTTTGATTTGAAACTTTAGGTTGTGTCTCCCAGCTGTAATGATGACATCACGGTGAAAAAGGACCAGTGTTTAGTTCGATCCTTTGCAGATTCCAAATTGTGAGTAGTACCCTGCTTTCATTAGATCTTTATGGGGAAAAAATGCAAAACTAAGTACACATTGCTTTCACAGACCTTATTTCTTCCAAAAAGAATGCTTATTTGTGCACATTTCTCATTCATAGTCCATGTGCAGCTGATTCCTTCTGTCCTTTTACTCTCCCACCTTTGTACAAGTTGATCTGATGAGTAAAGCTTCTGGTGTCTCTTCAGTAAAAAAAAAATTAAAAAAAAATCAGTAACTTAAAAATAACCTGAGTGTTTACAATTTAGATAAACTTATACTCTGAAGAATAGAATTTTGGTTCTAATTATATCCTTTTATTGTCTTAATTATTATGCCTGTTGTAATAGCTTGGATATCTGATTGACTCATTATCTCCCATGCTGTGATATCCATGGCTGTTTAAATAGAGAAGTTATGAAGTATTTAAGTCAGATTTTGGGGGTTTTTTTTCTAATAAAAAAGCAAATTTTAACTGTTTAATTAAAATTCTACCTAATTCATTTTTCTTCTCACTGANAGATTTTGGGGGTTTTTTTTCTAATAAAAAAGCAAATTTTAACTGTTTAATTGAAATTTTAACTGAATCCTATCCAAGATTCCTGGAAAAAAGCTTTAAAGCATCTTATTAGTCCATCAAAAGAGGGGGGGAGGAGAGGGGAAAAAAGGAAACAGAGATGTGTGTTTTACTTAATATATTCAGAAAAGTACAAACACAGTTTTATAAAGCTGTTTGTTCTTNATGACAGAAGAAATAAAATCTTATTAATAATAACAACTCACTTGTAAGGCTTTCCTTGCAGGCTGGTTAGCATTTCTATTGTAGTATAAAGCTGTTTGTTCTTAATTTTCTCTTCATTCTTAATTCTAATGCATCTGTCTCAGCATATCTTAACTAAAACTTCCTTGCCAAAGACCAGCTGTCATCTCTCTTTCCCCTCTTTCTTTCAAAGTGAACNACAACTTCCCTGTATTTTGTCATGAGAATTTTTTGTTTGTAACCTAAAAATAAAAATCAACTATTTATAAAGGCGGGTTTGTGAATTTTCCNCATCTCTCTTTCCCCTCTTTCTTTCAAAGTGAACAATTTGTAATTACTTTTTTTTTTAATAGCCATGATTTTGTGTAGGATGCAAGAACTTGATTAGTGGAATGTATTTCAAGTAACTGAAGGCTTAATTAATTTTGGCCTGTTACTGTAGTCATGTTTCATCTAGATAATATATGCTGAAGGTAGAATGTTACTGGGAAAGCTTGCTCTGTTTTACTTCCACCCCCCCTAGTATTATGCTTTAACTTTATAAAATGACAGTCTCCAGTTCTTGAGGTTTCACTCCTTTTTTTTTCTGAAATAATGACAGAAGAAATAAAATCTTATTAATAATAACAACTCACTTGTAAGGCTTTCCTTGCAGGCTGGTTAGCATTTCTATTGTAGTAATTCAGTAACTGAATATTCAGTATAACTTTAGAACAACTTCCCTGTATTTTGTCATGAGAATTTTTTGTTTGTANCAGAGCAACTTCCCTGTATTTTGTCATGAGAATTTTTTTTTTTGTAACTTAAAAATAAAAATCAACTATTTATAAAGGCGGGTTTGTGAATTTGCCTCCACTGTTGTTCGAGTAGAAATGCATTCTGAAAATAATGCTTCTTTCTTTCTTTCATCTTAGCTAAATTGCATTTGATTGGTGCCTGTATTTTCTTCTTAGAAAAGGTTTTTGCCTACATAGAATATTTCACCTTAGTGAATTTGTGCAGGTTAAACACATAAAATAAAGAAGTTTCCAGACCTTTCTTAATTACAAGGTTTCTTTTAGTGCCTGAATTTCAAAATTTTGCTCTGTATTTGAATTTTGTATTAGGACCAAAATAAAAAATGCCTTATGTTTTTATTTGTTAGAAAGGAAAGTGAATGATGAATCTTGAAAATTTAAAAAACTGGTTTTTTTAACTCAACTGCTTGGTTTTTGTGACTGAAAATTAACATCAGAACTTATTTCTTTTTCAGTTACTCGGTAGCAAGAAAAGACATTAAAGAATTAGATGTTCAGAACTTACCAAAATCTGAGTCCTCTCCAAAGAAAGGTAAATTAGAATAAATTCTAGGTATTTCAGAAAGTAATTTTGTGCAGTAGTACTTTTAACTTTTGCAGATGCATGGAGGCCTGCTGATTTATCATAATTGCCCTTCCTTGTTTTGTAATTGTTTTAAATTTGATAAAAGTCTTGGGGCATAGCTGCCTTATTATTAAAATGGTTCCTAGAAGTCTTGTTTATCTGATTAATTTAATTTATTTCCTTCTTCTGATTCATTCCAAATCCCATCTCAAGTGAACAGCATCTTTTTTGAGAGTAATGTATTTGAAATGTCATTGAAAAGTCATCTCTCCTCACACTAAAGCTTTGTGCTGTTGCTGAGACTATTTCATCTTTACACCAAAAATCCCCAGAGAGTAAGGGCTGCCTGTGACTGCTGTTGGGTTTAAAAGGGTGATTACACAACTTGATTTCTGAATGGATGGGTGATGTGACTGCAATAATCCATGTTTTTAGTAAGATTGTAGAAGGCTTGATTTTTACTACAATGAAAAGATTTCTGTGGTGTTTTTCCCTATCAGACTTCAAAACACAGTGTTTGGTAAGGAGAGAGATTTAAAATGTATTTATTAAAAATTTTTAAAAAAACCGAACCCACTCAACGAGAGCAGTTGCTTGCTTTTGGGTGAAGTCATGAAACTGCTCCTGAAGTAAAGATTTGAGAAGGTTTTGATGGGTTCTTCTCCAGTTCTTAATGATTTCTCTTACACTTCCTTCTTAAGAACTATTTCACAGTATAAGAAATTTAGAACAGGCAAAAGCATTCTCAGAGGCCAGGTTTGTGGTACATTGAAGAAAGTGATCTTTTTTTTTTCCTTGTGGTTGGGTTGTGGCATTCATTGGCATGAAGGATTATTGTGGGACTGAAGGTACTAGTGGGTTCAAAAGAAAGAGTTGAGACAATTTTATGGAGGTTATTCTATCATAAACACCTGTATAAAATCTGGAACTTCTCCAGCAACACTGTAATTAGCTCATTAGAGTATGTCCCTCTTCTGAGTGTTCTGATTCCTCATTGTTAAGGTGTCATGTTTGGGCATTATCTGGGTTTAATTTGCTCTATTTCTCTTTATTTCTTCTTTGGAGCACCTCTTCAAGGAATAGAAGAGAGATTTCTCCTTGTTCCATTTTTCCTATCTTCCAAACTTTAATTTAACAGCTCTTAAGGAGTACTCATAAACAAAACATTTACATTATTTTTTTTTCCAGTATAAGCTTTAAAACATTAAGATACTTAGAATGAAGTAGGTTTCAGTACTTCATCTAACTGTGATGGGATTTCTTTTTGAGTAGCTTTATTGCTATTTATCACTTCCATACAGAAGCAGAACAGTTCACAGTTGCACAGAGTAGATGTGGTTAAGTATAGGGGTTTATCTTTGATACTGTTCAAAAATCTTAGTTGTGTTCATGGAAACCTATTCCAAGAAAAGCAACAGCATGGTGTGTGTGAGATGGATATTCTTGACTCTAAACTCCCTTAGTTTAGATATTTCTGATACCTAGTTTTTAAAGTGTGTAAAGTCGAGAGTTTTATTACATGATTTCATTTTTGGCTTAAGTTGACATGGTGGTTTACAATAATGTGGAAAGGAAATTAAAAAAAGCTTTGTGACCCTGAATACTGCAGGTGAGATAAAACCAGATTCCTTTTTTTCTGTAGGGCTACAGGAGGCGAGCACATTTCTTGACACAAAGAGTGTTCCTCGGAGCTGGAAAATGGACATCAGTGAAATTCTGGAGTCCTCCAGCAGTGATGAGGAAGATGGAGCTCATGCAGAAACTGATGAAGAGGAAGAAAAGAGAGAGGAGAAAACAGATGAAGTAGTGGTAAGTCTGAGCAATTTCACTGAATCCTAGAATGGTTTGGGTTGGAAGAGACCTTAAAGATCATCCAGTTGCAACCCCCCTGCAATGGGCAGGGACACCTCCCACTAGACTCAGTGCCTCAGCCAACCTGGCCTTAAACACTTCCAAAAAGGGGGCATCCACAACTTCTCTGAGCAACCTGTTTCAGTGTCTAGCCATCCTCACTGTTAAGGAATTTCTTTCTTCTATTCAGTCTAAATCTCCCCTCTTCCAGTTTGCATCCATTACTCTTAGTTCTGCCATCCTGGACCCAATTGAAAAGTCCTACCCCAGCCTTTCTGCAGACCCCCTTCAGGTTACTGATAAGTCACTCTGTGATTCACAGAGTAGATGTGGGAATAACCCCAACTCCTTCAGCCTGTCCTCATAGAAGGGAGGTGCTCCAGCCCTCTCATCATCTTTGTGGCCCTCCCCTGGACCAGCTCCAACAGCTCAATGTCCTTTCTATGTGGGGTGTCCAGAACTAGACTCAGTCTTGAAAAATAATTGAGCAATTTGCATGCTTAAATATCCTACACTTTCCAGTGTGTTACTTTTAGATTTTGCTTGCTTATTTCAGTGTCTTTTCGGTCTGGTTCTTCTTCCTATTAGCCACAGGCATCTTTATTGGGATTTGTGGCCAGTGACAGATTGCCTCCTACTACCCAGAGCTGAAACAGGAGACAAATGTTAGAAGTCACAAATTCAAGGCAGATAGTGATAAAAAGAATGTAGGTCATAAGGGGAGACATAAGTGAAAATCAGATGCTGAGTTCCCAAGTAGTAATCCAGCCTTAAATAAAACTTTATCTTTTTCTTACTTCATTTATATTTAGGTTGTATGAAAAACAAATTGCTTCTGAAAGCAGTAGTTTAAGAAGACCAATTATTAAGGCAAAAACAATTGACTGAAAGCATGAGCTTATACACACTCCCCTTTAAAGCTGTTTAAAAGTAGTGCAGCTTTTAAATAGCATCTTTGTACATCTTATGGGTTTTTTTCTCTGCCTTTGTATGTTTTAGGGTTTTTTTTCTGAATATGAGTGGTATTAGAGGTTGTGAGTGTGCTGTCAGGGGTGGGCTTTCTGTCTAACAGTTAGGGCAGTAGGTTCTTAATAGAAACATAGAATGGTTTGGGTTGGAAAGGATCTTAAAGATGATCTAGTTCCAACCCCCTATCATGGGCAGGGACACCTCCCACTACACCAGGCTGCTCAGTGCCTCATCCAGCCTGGCCTTAAACACCTGCAGGGGCATCCACAACCTCTCTGGGCAACCTGTTTCAGTGTCTCATCACCTTCACAGTAAAGAACCTCTCTCTTATCTCCAGCCTAAATCTCCCCTCATTCAGTTTGCATCCATTCCTCCTAGTCCTGACATCCTGGACCCTATTAGAAAGCCCTACTCCTGCCATTCTTTAGGCCCCCTTCAGGTATTGAGAAGCTCCTATGAGGTCTCCCCTGAGCCTCCTCCAGGCTGAAAAAAGTGAAGAAGCAGTGCATGCTAGTGAGATCTTCCACTCTGTGAGGGATTTTAAGGAGGAATATGGCAGAATGGCTCCTCTTCCACTAAACCAGCCATAGAATGATACAGTTGCCTGGGGTGGAAGGGACCTTTCACAGCATGGAGTCTGACTAGCCATCACTCACTTATTATATCTCTACGTCCTATGTTTTCCCCAGCAGTTGGAACTTCCAGGGATGGTGCCTCAGATGGTTTGGGTTGGAAGGGACCTTCAACATCATCTAGTTCCAACCCCCCTGCTAGGGGAATTCTTACCAATAGACCATGTTGCTCAGTGCTTCATCCAGCCTGGCCTTAAACACCTCCAGGGACGGGACATCTTTCATCCTGATATCTAAATTGAAATTATTCTTATTTGTGACCTCAAACTGTATTTACCAAGGACCAGAAACAATGGATGTAAATTGGAAGGGGGTAGATTTAGACTTGATATAAGAAAGAAATTCTTTACAGTGAGGGTGGTGAAACACTGGAACAGGTTGCCCAGAGAGGCTGTCAAT
>VZTY01001077.1:5417-21646 GCA_013400935.1 Turnix velox | reverse complement strand
GTAAGACCCATTTTAACGTTTGAAAGAATGCAGCTCCTAGGTAAGGATAATTCCGTGTTTTCATCTGTGAATGTTAGCGTGCTCGTGGGTTTGAATGTGAATTTGTGGCTCGGGTTTCTCATCTGGGAACTGTCTGGTGGAACGTGCAGCCAGGGTTAAAAAAAAAATACAATAAGAACCTATTTTTAAGTGTTAATTTTATGCCTTGATTACAGTGTTCTGAAAAACAGGGTGGATGTCTGGAGGAGAATAATGCTATGATTAGATAAATATAAGGATGAATGTGTGCAGAGTATAAAAATCCTCTTTTTTTTTTTCCCCCATGTTTGCAGTGAAAAGGACTGTACAGGCCACATTTTGCAGGGTGTGAACTGTTGCAGACTGCACTGCTCTGTTTGTATGAACGTTGGTTGAAATTGCAGGCTATCAGTCAGTAAAAATCAAGGATTGCTGTGCTGGGTTTCCATTTTAATGCCTTTAATATTTTTTCATGGCTGTTGCAGAGCAGTGTTATATCTTTTAAACAAAGAAGGGGGAAGGAGGAGCTTGGTGGTTTTAAAAAAAAATGGCATTCCTATGAAATAGAGATAATTTTTAAGGGATACTCTAAATGGAGACTAGTGGAGTGGAGGATTGCAGGACAGGTAGATGTGCTGGTAGGAAGAGCTGTAGAATCCATTGTTTCCATGTGACAAGAAGGCTTGTAAAAATAAGTGGGCATCATGCTGAAGCTACATATCAGAGGATAGATATTAATCTTTTTAGATTATATCAGAGCAGAGCTGTCATTTCAGGCCATTGAATTAAATTCCTGATTCAACTGTGTACTACACATGTTACAATTAGAGAGCATTTAGGGAATTAATCATAATTTCTGTTTTCTTTTCTCATCAAAAGGCAGTAATACTGGTTTGCAGAGAGAATCGACAAGCGAGTGATGCTGCTTTGGGTATCTTTGACTAAAAATGTTGGATTACTCAATGCTTGCATTTAGGTTTTGTCTAGTTTCTCCTTTATCAATCAAGGTCAAAATAGTTTCTGTCCATCTTCTGCCAGAATATTCTTAGAGGACCTTTTGTTTTACTGCTGAAAGTTATGTTGCTGGAGATAGAAGGGAGATTAAAAAAATGATCTGCCCCCCACCTTTCTATCTTCTGAAGTGCACAGCAGCTTTGCTGTCAAGGCCTGGCCAGCTGCTGGTCAGCCCTGATGGGCCTTCATTAAGTTAATTTCATGATTCTATGTCCTTGCCTATGGCAGGGGGGTTTGAACTCGATGATCTTTAAGGTCCTTTCCAACCCAAACTATCTATGATTCTATGACATGGACCTAACGAGAACATAAAGTCATTGTGGGTGTGAAAAGGATCCTATTTTTCTGAAGTAGGATCTTTTATAATGATGATGAAGCAAAGGGATCTACTGTAGCTGGTGGTAAGTAGTTCTCCCATTTTTCCAGCAGCTGGATTAAAATCATAGAATGGGTTTGGTTGGAAAGGACCTTGAAGACAATCTAGTTCCACCTCCCCCTACACCAGGTTGCTCAGTGCCTCATCCAGCCTGGACTTAAACCCTTGCAGGGAGGAGGCATCTACAACCTTTCTGGACAAAAATCTTTTAACTTTATTTTGACAGGGACTGTCTCTCTGATTGTGCTGCTTAAAAATACAGTAAAATCAGTACAACTGGGTTTCCAAGCTTTATATGGTGGCTCTTTGGCTTTCATAAGAAAAGGAGTGGAAACCAATATGGTGGTGATGAATTGCTAATCCTCCTCATCCACGTTGACTCCATTGTGTGATCCACAGTTGATTATGAAGGAGAAGGATGTGAAAATGGCTTATCACAGGGATTGTGTTAGATTGAGCTGCTCAGCATGTTCAATCTGTTGCCTTTCTGGCTATAATTGCAATTTGTGGTGCAACTCAAGATTACTTTTCATTCTCAGTGTGACTCCTGAACAACGGATCACACGCTGCTTGTGTCACAAGAAGTGAAAAAGTCTTTATTAAATGAAAATCTAGAGAGTCATGCAATTGGTTTGAATCATTCTCCTAGGTTAGGCCCAGTTGTCCATCTCTGTATGACAGATGGTCCCCACTCCTCTCTCAAAAGAGAGGAGAGGAGGGAATAAAGTGATTATTTATGACTTTAAAATAATTCTAAACTATTTCAGTAGATAAATGAATGAAATAGAAAAAAAGATCAAAATTATACAATGTATACTCATCTGTATCAATCTCCCAGGATGAGGATCAGGTCCCCAGCAGACACAGGGAAGGTCCCAGGTCAGGAGCTGGATCTGGAGCCAAGAGAGTTCAGATTTGGAATAAAAGCAGATGGACAGACAGAGGATTTCCTGGGCATTGGCCAGCAACAGAAGAGAACTGACCCTTCTACCCCTCAGCTTTTATACTGAGCATGGGGCAGATGGGATGGAATTTTTCATTTCATAATACTCCTGCTGGTCAGTTTTTGGTCAGCAGCCCTGTCTGCTCCTCCTTGCAGGTGGGATCCCACCTATGTCTTTCAACTTCCAACCTCTGATATGGGGCAAATGATGAATTTTCTGACTTTGATTACCATAGTAATAATTGAAAATAGGTGCCTCTTGCATACAATTCCTTGGTATAACTTACCAGGCTGAGAGCAAACAGTTTTCTAAACAATATACTGTTAATTTCAGAGTTTCATGAGACAGAAGAGGCCCAGCTGAAAAGTCAAGTTACAAATCAGAAAATTTGCTCTATTTTACCTCAAAGCAGGACAATCATGTAGAAAAAAAATTGGATCTTACTTTTGGTTCTTACCCAGTTTTTGACATGTTGGAAATAAGAATCAATTGTGTTCTGAGGGTACATTTGACAGTGACAGAATGTGCTGCAGCTAAAAGGAGAGAGAAACTCTAAACTCCAGTATCTCCACATAGAAAATTTTTGTAACATTATTTGATTTTTTTTTATTAAAGATCAGATTATCTGTACTACCTCATTTGTTTGTATTTAGATGTTTCCATCAGGGAAGAAATTGTATTTTTTTCCCCATGTTTAAACAGTCAAATGTTCTCCATTTTACAAGGGAAGGTTTAGACATTTGCTTTTGCCTCTCAGTCTCCCTGCAGGATGTTCTGATTTTGAAAGAATCAAGATCTTAACATGCTGTTTTTTGAACTGTATTTGCAGTGTATGTTCTTAAGAGATATTTTCACATAAGATCAGCATGGAAGGAAGGAATTTGTTCTTTGGAGGCTGAACTTTGCAAATTTCAAAATTGTATCTTTTTATATTGCCAGGAGCTGGAAAAGGGGATTCATTATAACATTGTTTGAGAGATGCTTCCAACTTATCTGCGTCACTTTAACAGCAATTTCTTGTTCTTTCACTCTCCTCCTCCCACCCACGAATCAAACATGCAAAGAAATGTTCAGAAAGAGAAAATCTAGCTATCTGGTCTCCATGTTTCATTGCAGAAAAGGTTGTAGGGCCTCCAGCTATAGAGAAATTTTCTCCTACTCTTCATCTTGATGATCTCCTGAAGGATGTATCTGTAGTATGTTTAGTAGCATGCATTTCATTTAAAGTTTTTAGAGTTCTAAGAATCATACAATTGCCTAGATTGGAAAGAACCTTTTTGAGTCCAGCCATCAGCCTGGCAGGAACCATCACTAATCTAAGCTCTATCTCTAAGCTCTTTTATATACCTCTAGGGATGGTGCCTCACCCACTTTCCTGGGCAGCCTGTTCCAATGCTTGATAACCCCTTCAGTGTAAAAGGTTTTCCTCATACCCAGTCTGACCCTCCTCTGGGGCAATTGAGGCCATTTCTTCATGTCTTATCTTGCTTACTTGGGAGAAGAGACCAACCCCTACCTCTCTACAACGTCCTTTCAGGTACTTATAGAGAGCAATAAGGTATACCTTTAGCCTCTTTTCTCTCCAGGCTCAACAACCCCAGCTCCCTCATAAGCCTTATTTTCCAGATCCCTCACCAGCTTGGTTGCCCTTCTCTGGATCTTCTCCAGCACCTCAATGTCTGTCATTTTGGTGAGGAGCCCAGAACTGGACCCAGTACTCGAGGTGGGGCTTCACCACTGCCAAGTACAGGGGTGNGGCAATTGAGGCCATTTCTTCATGGCTTATCTTGGTTACTTGGGAGAAGAGACCTACCCCTACCTCTCTACAACGTCCTTTCAGGTACTTATAGAGAGCAATAAGGTATACCTTTAGCCTCTTTTCTCTCCAGGCTCAACAACCCCAGCTCCCTCATAAGCCTTATTTTCCAGATCCCTCACCAGCTTGGTTGCCCTTCTCTGGATCTTCTCCAGCACCTCAATGTCTGTCATTTTGGTGAGGAGCCCAGAACTGGACCCAGTACTCAAGGTGGGGCTTCACCACTGCCAAGTACAGGGGTGTGATCACTTCCCCAGTCCTACTCATCACACTGTTCCTGATACAGGCCAGGATGCTGTTGGCCTTCCTTGCCTACTGGCTCATATTCAGCCAACAATCCACCAAACCCCCAGGTTCTTTCTTGTCAAGACAGCTCTTCAGCCACGATTCCCCAAGCTTTTGGCACTGCATGGGCTTCCTGTGGCCCAACTGCAAGACTCAGCACTTCACCTTTGTTGAACCCAGCCTGTTCAGATCCTTCTGCAAAGCCTTTCTACCCTCAAGCAAGTCAGCATTCCCATCTAACATGCTGTCATCTGCAGACAAAAATGCACAGGGCTTCATGGTTATCCTTCCTCTATTACTTTCAGTATTCATAGTCATCTAGGTTGGAAGGGACCTTTCAGATCATCTAGTCCAACTCTGACAAGCCTCATACCTGGATGGGGACTCGATCATGAAGATAAGAGGTTAAAAAAATCAGTGTAGCAATCACAGTTTCACTTGGAACTTTTCCTTCTTTTTGAGTTTATTAGGCCAGGATGCTGTTGTCTTTGGTCATGTGGGTGCTCATATTAATGCAGCTGTGGACCAACACCCCTGGGTCCTTTCCTGGAAGGTAGCTCCTCAGCCACTCTTCCTTAGGCTTGTGTCACTGCATGGGGTTAAAGATGTTAAAGAGGATTGTCTCCAGTACTGAGCCCTGGGGAAGAGCACTTGTGACTGGCTGCCAACTGGATTCAGCTGCCTTCACCACCACTCTCTGTGCCTTACCCTCCAGCCACAGGCAGTCAGCTTCTCCTGGAGGATGTTGGGGGAAACTGTATCAAAGCCTTTGATAAGTCCAGGCAAAGGACATCCACAGCCCTCGTGGTACCAAGCAGGTCACCTTGGCCTTAGAAGGATATGCTGCATCACAGCAGCAGCAGCAAGAAACACTGGTCAGAGTTGTTTTACATGATTGAACAGGGAAAATGCCAGAAGCATTTTTTCCACTTTCTATTCTGAAAATAAGGAAGCCTTTAAATTCTCATTATAAGTCATTACTGTATATTTTATGAGCACTGAATTCATAAAGGAGTGAAGAGTATGAAATCCACGTATGTGCCTTAGGGGAGGCTTGAGATTCCTACAAGTGATCAGTTCTCATCCATTAACATGTTTCCATTTTGCTTCAAAGCAGTTCTTGTTTCCCATGTTGTCTTTTCTCTAAGTGGCTGGGAGAGACCACATAAAATAATACTTGACCTGTACATTGTTTTTGCAACCTATGTCTATTTTTGGATAATTTGAGAAAGATTACTCTAAAAATCAAGTACCTCAGTGCAGTAATTTCAAAGTTAATGGAGCACAGTATCCAGATACAAGTGGTTTATCTACATACATTAAAAAGAAATAAAAGTAAGCATCTGTGGTGTGTAGTATCCAGAATATCCTTTGAAAATTATGTATCCTTAGAAAATTATGTATCTATTAAGCTCATCCTTCTCATGCTTGCATCTGTTAGTAGCATTTTTGACTACTGTGAAGTATGTCCTACGTCATTGTCCTGGTTTGAGGTAAAATAGGGTAAATTTTCTAGTTTGTAACTTCACTTTTCAGCCAGGCCTCTTCTGTCTGACTAAACTCTGAAATTAACTGCACATTGCTCAGACACTGTTCGCTCCCAGACTGATAAGACCAGGGAATGGGATGCAAGAAGCTCTTATTTTCATTATTCACTGTGGTGATCAAGGTCAAAGTTTGTCAACCACCCTACCGGGGGGCTGGAAACAGAAAGACATAGAGAAGTCCCACCTGCAAGGACGAGCGGAAAAGGCAGGTGACCCAAAACTGACCAACAGGAGTATTCCATCCCATCTGCCCCATGCTCAGTAGAAAAGCTGAGGGATCCAAGGGTCAGGCCCCTTTTTTTTCCTTTTCCTCTTCTTTGCTCTTTCTCTGATGGCCAACATCTAGGAAAGACTCTGCCTTTGAGCCCGATCCCAGCACTCCTGAATCCAGATCCGGCATCCAGCTCCTGACTGAACTGGCCCCAGCCTGGGACTCTCTCTGTGTCGTGATCATCATCCTGGGAGCTTGATACACTTTTGTAAACATTGTATACCTTTTTAGCTTTTCCTTTTAATTTTATCTATTCTTTCATTATCTATTAAAGTAGTTTGGAATTCTTCTAAACTCACAAATCTCATTCCTTCCTCTCCTCTCTTCTGAGAGAGGAGGGGGGTCCTTTTGAGCGTAAACCAGGACAATCATACTCTTTACAAAGATTTTCTTGCTGAGGGTTTGATGCTGGCAGAGGTTCTTGGTATGTGCCTCAAAGTTGCAAACTGAGGCCCAGACTGAGAGTGTGAGTCATTGTTGAGGGTGGTAGAATTCCTGGATCTTGTTGGTACAAATTAACATTTCAAGACCACTTTGGTCTCCACATGGTGTAAAGCTGTTAACTGGTTGCAATGAGTTCATTTTAAAAAATTTCCTTAATTAGTGTTCAAGCTTGGCATCAGAAAGCAAATGGGAGAGTGATGGAAGCACATTTAAGTACTTTGAAGCAGCAGAATTACGTTGACTTTCGTTCTGGCAGCTTGTCTTGAATAAATAGTCTTCTAAATTCCAAATGCTGTACACTTTGTTCTTCCTTGTGTTTATTTCACAGAAGTGTTTTTGCTATTGTAAGTCTATTAGTAGCATAAAAGAAAGACTGCCCCTGATATCTTAGCCTCAGATTTGAGTATATGGTGTACATGCTTGTAGGTAAAGATTCATTCTTTGTACAACAAGCTGTTTAATCCTTTGTGCTCCCCTTCAGCTCTATAGGTTGTCATCCATAGAATGACATCTTCCTTTGCAGTAAATGATGTGTCAGAATAACAGCTATATTCCTTTCTAAATTCATGCTAAAACCAGGAAAAACTCACAGTGAATAAAAGTAGCTTTAAGCCAGCTGAAGCAAAGTCGGCTGCTAATTTTCTACAGCTTTCTCTGGGTCTGATGTTGTGCTTATTTGCTGCTTGTTACACTCAAAATGATTTTACAAAGTGTTTGAACGCTTAGTATTGCTTGGAAAGCAACAAGAAATTGAGCTGGGAAAGGAGTATGTCCCTTACACAGAGACCTCCTGTTCATTCTGTTCATTCTTGATTTCATTGTTACATAGAGAATACATCAGTATTCTCTAACTCAGGTTGCCTGCTACTCAGAAAGGAGGAAATCTCAAACCCCAAAAAATTCAGCTTTTGAATTACAAGCAGAAAAGGACATCTTGGAGGGTTGTTTTTTGTTTTTTTTTTTTAAATTTAATTCAGCCTCTCACCCTGAGACAAAAAAAAATAGCCCAATTTTCTCATGTTGCTATTAGTTATGGGTACTGTATGAACAGTGGACAGGTCTGAATTTTGAACTCCTACCACTTAAAATTTTAATATTATTTTACCTATCACTTGGACTTTGGCTCCAGCCTCCTTGGTTTTTTGGTTTTTTTTTTAATAAAACACCTGTATAAGAAAGAAATTAAATGGAGAGGCAGATCTCACTGAAGAAAACTGATTTGGAGGAGTGGACTTATTTATCTCCAGTCTAAAATAAGTGTGTGAATAGGAGAAGTGAGATTTGGAGGGCAGCAAGGTTGTCCTNACCCTGAGACAAAAAAAAATAGCCCAATTTTCTCATGTTGCTATTAGTTATGGGTACTGTATGAACAGTGGACAGGTCTGAATTTTGAACTCCTACCACTTAAAATTTTAATATTATTTTACCTATCACTTGGACTTTGGCTCCAGCCTCCTTGGTTTTTTTTAATAAAACACCTGTATAAGAAAGAAATTAAATGGAGAGGCAGATCTCACTGAAGAAAACTGATTTGGAGGAGTGGACTTATTTATCCCCAGTCTAAAATAAGTGTCTGAATAGGAGAAGTGAGGTTTGGAGGGCAGCAAGGTTGCCCTGGTTCCTGAAGAGAAGAAATGCTGGGCATTTCTATCTCCCCAGTGATGGTGGTGGCAGGTTGTGACAACATCATTTCTTGGATATTTTGTTTACTTTAGTTGCTTTTATGGCAGGGTTGGGGGGTGGGTGATGTATTTAAAATAAAACTCAGCTGTGACTCAGAACAGCAGACACTCCTGCAAAATAATTTCCAGTTACAAGGAGTTTATCTTGATGCAAAATGACCTTTTACAAAAATCTGTGGATCTTAATGTTGCAAAAAGCATATATCCAGGAAGGATTAGTCTTTCCCATTTTGGCCAGTAGGAAAAAACAACACCATTACTTTCAAATATTTNTTTGCTTTTCTTCAGCTCAAAATAGGTGGTTAATGTTCTGTGGTTTTTTGGTTGTTTCTGACCTGCTGTTCTGACCTATAGATTAGGTATTATGGCCATGCTAAAAAAAAAAAAAAAATCAGTTATTTAGAAATATTTACTGATGATTATATATATATATGTGGCTTGCCTGGTTTGTGCTGTCTTGCTTTTAATCAGTAGCTGGTGGAAATTTCTCGATCTTGTAGTTAGTTCACAGCCTAGATGGAGAGAGAAAAGCTGTGGTTTCTATAGCAATAATTCCTTAACCTGGAAGGACATCATGATTCTCTGGGTAACCATTTCTCTGTAACAAGCAATATAGGCAAGTGGTAACTGATGCAGTACAGTATTGTGATTATTCATTTGATTTCCTCCAGTTATTTCCTAATTAAAAAAAGAAAACAAGCACACTGTCTCTGCCTGATTGTAGGTGATCCCTGTTGAGCTTTGTAGCTCAGAATTCACTGAAGCAAGGAATGCTGAAATTCATTCTGATGCTGGTTAACAAGTCAGTAACATATACATTCACATCTCACTGCCTATCTTCCTGCTGGGAAGCTTCAAGTTTACAGAGCACAGAGACAATTGAAATTGCTGTTCTGCTTTCCTTCTGGAACTGGCTGTGACTTTTCTCTTATTTTTAATAGTGTAATGATAAGCTTTTTTGACATCTACTGTAGATATGCTTTTCCTTCAAAACATCTGCAGTCTTGTACAAACTGCCTTACCAGCAATCCCTGTGATTGGCAGGAGGAAAGGAGCATGTGTGAAGCATTGCAGGGAAAAAAATAAGTTTTTACTTTTATTTTTGTCTGCTTAAATCTCAGAATTCCATTAAATATGTGTAGACACAGTTTCCTCTCAGTATTATGGTATTTTCATTGTTTATACCTAAATAAATGAAAAGACTTAATTTCATGCTGTGGGCTGCTTACCATAAAATTCCTAAGTGTTTGTCTCTTTGAGGCTTGGAGTTGTAAAGATAAACTAAAGAGTATATAATAATAAATTGTGGAAATAGGTGTTTGTGGAATCACAGAAGTGACTCTAAAAGTGTTTCCAAATACAAGCATTGGGTCCTAATTACAAAATTAATGTGATCTGGAATATCAGGAATAGTTGGAGGAAAAAAATGTTCTGTGAGTTCAGCTGTAGTTGGGGTAAGAAAGGATTAGTAAAAAAAATCCCAGGCAAACAAAAACCAAATCAAATAACCTTAAGTTTCCTGTGAATTGCTTTAGTCTTGTAAATAACAGAGCTTTTCTGTATGGGAACAGTGTTCAATATATTAGTGTTTTTATTCTGAGGGTCACACTTTCATTCTTTTTCTCATGCATTGAGGGTTTCTCTTAAGTTCTTTTTCTTTTTCTTCTCCTGAGGTGTGTAGTTCTGTCTCCTGAAGAATCTTTGTTTTCTGTGTATTTCACCATTCTGTTGGTGCAGGGCCAAATGGGAAGTGGTTTGGGTTTAGCTCTTACTGTTAGACTTCTGTTACAAATAAATTGTTCCTTTGTGTATTTGATGTTTTCATTGTGACTCCATTTCTTTTCGCAGCCTGAGGAAGAGCTTAATCCTGAAGAGAGGGACAACTTCCTCCAACAGCTTTACAAGTTTATGGAAGACAGAGGTAACGCTGAATTGAATTTTTTTCTCTTTATAACTTCTATTTACTCTCTAACCTGCTTTAATGGCTTCTAAAAATAGCTTTGAAATACATGGATGTTATCACGAGCGTGTTCTCACATGAGTGAAAAAGGATAACAGCTGGTTTCTGGTGCAAGCAAAGACACTTCTACCCATTTTCCCATGTGGCAGGTCAGCTTCCAGCACTCCATTAGCTGAGGTGCTCTTTTTTTGTTTTGCTTTCATCAAACCTTTCCTGTGTTTACAATCTCTTGTGAATTAGCTTTTGGTTGTTTCCTTGTTGTGACAGCCATTGCTGGGAGCTCTGCTGCCCTCAGTCTCAGGCTGGACCCTCAGGAGGTTGTTCAGGAATGGTGAAATTCAACCAGCAGAGAGTAGGAGATGAAGCATCTTCAAGTCTCCCTGCAGAACTCTTGGCAGCAGTGACAATTGAAGGGAGAGCTTAAAGATTCTACTTTGGTAGCTAAGACAAGAAAATGGCAGGTTTTAAATGTCTATTTTACAGAATTAGTTGAGACTTAAAAATTGGAATAATTAAACTCCTAGGATATGTACTGTGTACATAGAGCAGGATGTACTGGCTGACTTGGAGGAATTGCTGTTTCATAAATCATTTACATTTGTGATGAGAATGACACTAAAATGGAAGGTTATCTGTTCCTTTACTGCCTACCCTTCTTTTTTTCCCTTTCCCTGTTAAGTTTATATAAGTATTATCTTTGAGTATATTGGTTTTTTCTAATTTTGCTCATGAACTCACTATTTCAATTTGAATATAACCTGAAATAATTTTGTGGGGATAGAAGTGCAGGTACTGCCTTTTTTCCCCTCTTTTTTCCTTGACAAATGTAACCTGAATGATATTTCTCCAGCAGCAAATTGAATTTGAGATAACTAGAGCTAAGAATCAATTGTAAGATGCGTGTAGTTTCCAAATACTCATTCTTTTTCCCTGGATTTTAAAATTGGGGGAGCAAAGGAGGGAAATCAAGTTAGCTCTGTAAAAGAGGCTCTGCATCCCTGTTAACTAAGTATGTTCTAGACCACCAAATCTTAAAATGAATAGTTCCAGATCTCTCAGTTATTACTAGTTCTTACTGCAGGGTGAAGCATTGCATGTGTATTATGTAGAAATACTGAAGTTCACCCAATGTAGTTTTGAGGCCTCCTGTGTATAACCATCATTTCACTGGTATAGAAGGCTATGTTGGGGAAGAAAGAAATCCCTGTTGTGCTGGACTGACCCACAGTTTTCTTTTAGTTGTCAGAATCTTCTCTCTCTTTTCCTCCTTCCTTGCTTCCTTCCTTAAGGACTCTTAGACTAAAACTTAGTAGAGATCATGTCAGGAACTTATACTTTCTTCTTTTACCTCTACACGTACACTGAATTTGAAGACTCAGTTTAGAAACTCTTCTTCAAGGCATTGTGTCTGCCTTAAGAGGAACTTTTCTGCATCCTTCCCCTTGCCTGTCTACATTTTTGATTGTTTTTCTCCCCTCTTTCCTGGTGGATAGACTTCTGTTCCCACCAGATTTGTTCCACATTCTGTTCCCTCAGTAGGAATGTTTTGTTTCATGTAATCATGACAGTATTCTGAAGTCCTATAAAATTATTTTAATGATTTCAAATGCAACTACGTGAAGATGAAAGCAGATTAAAAGCAGCAGGGAAGAGGTTTGATGTTCTTCCTTGCTGGGAGGAATACTGTCTACTTACACAACCACTTGCCCCAGATTGCTTCTGCTTTCTCCTTTTGCAGTTAATTATTGTGCTTTGTATTGTTGCCACGCATCTGATCTGGGTTCTTTCTTGTGTCCTGTGAGGGCTTTGTGCTTTTTAACTTCTTAGAAGTTGCAGTTGTGCTTCTTCCCCATTCCTTTCACAGTGTTTTGAGTTAATCTCTTTGCACTTTGCTATTTTCCTGCATTCATCAGGTTCTCTGTAGTGCTCACTGCAATTCTGTCTTCCCCCCCTCCCCAAAAAAGGGCAGCCAATTGGATGATGCTTATTGCTCATTGAAATGGAGGCTGAGAAATCCCAATTATCAAGCAGTTGATGCCAGTCTGCTGATAAATCATCCATAAATATCTGATGCATTTAAAATAGGGTAAAACCTAAACTGCTTACTTTTGATTTACCTTAGAACTATTAAATACAGATTTTTCAAGGAATTTTTAAAGGAATGGAAGAACCAATGAATTGTTCTGTGTGATAACTTTTTGTTTTTGTTTTATTTAGGTACTCCTATCAATAAACCACCAGTTCTGGGCTACAAGGACCTTAATCTCTTCAAACTTTTTAGGCTGGTTTATCAGCAGGGTGGGTGTGACAACGTAAGTGTCAAATGTTTCCTGAACAAAATATGTCTGTTCATTGGTACAGGCTGTGACTTGTGGCTGTGTTTGATGTCATTGTTTAATGTTCTTTGTTCAGAATTTTAAAACTTCTGTTCTTTTTTTCCCCAAAGATTGAGAGTGGTGCTGTATGGAAGCAAATTTATATGGACCTTGGCATTCCAATTTTGAACTCGGCTGCTTCCTACAATGTGAAAACTGCTTATAGAAAGTAAGTTCTCATATTGTATAGTGGTGAAAACAGTTAATTTTCCTTATTTTTAAGTAGCATGTGCAACATTCAAGCAATTTTCAATAGTGAAAAGGTAGTTCTTCATCTAACAAGCAGCTGTGAGTATTTTCCAGTAGCAAGGAGTGAAACACTGGAGCAAAGGAGAGAGTACTCAGGACTGCATAAGTTCCCATTGCTCTAATAATTAGAATTCCACTCATTTTCTTGTCAAGAAAGATTGATTTTCAGCATGCAGTGATGGGTAGCAGCATGCACTTGGGGGTAGAATGATGAAACATGTAAAAAAAAAAACTTTGGAAAATTCAGCCTTGCAATTTATGGTGTTTAACAAAAATGAACTCTGTCCACAGTCTGCTACATGCAGTGAGGAAAATTTCATACCATTTCCTTTAACTTCCTGAAAAATATTGATAGAGATATATTTCAAATGGCATATTTAAATGCCAAATCTGTAGAACAATAGCTTTAGGGCATAACTTTGTACTTAAGTAGTAAAATCACTGCTTGTAATTTAAAAAAAACCCATAAATCTCTTTATTTTGACACCTATTGTTTGGTTGAGTTTTTACTTTTGAGATGGAAACCTCTTAGGAATGTTACTTTTCCAGATCATTCTCTGAGTAAAATTATTTTTATTATTTATCCTCCTGGAAGTTTGACGAGAAACAAATGTGGGCTTTTGGGAGTGAAAGGGAAGAATGAGTTTCTCTTGACTTGAACCTAAGGAAATTTGATAGAATAGTGATGACTAATGACTCAGTGTTGGTGTTGAAGATAAGTCTTCAGACTAACTTCAGTGGGATTTGTGCTGGGCTCGTATTTAAGGTCTGTATTTTAACAGAGAAGAGTGTTTATGGTAAAAAAGAGTAATTGGTAAATATGTACTAAGCTCCTGCTACAGTGGAAATAATTCTGTCACATAGAGTGTGTTTTAACTTATTTATTCTAAGAGGAATAAGCTGGCTCATGCTTCTCTCACCTGTAACTGGAGTAGAGTGTGAATACAGGCAGCTGATGGGTGGCAGCTTCTTGTTGTGTGGTGACTTATTGCATGCTCCTCTTCTAACACTGTGCTGATTTGAGTTGTCATTGTATGTTTACAAACATGTTCTTAGGCTTTACTGTCATGATTTCTTAATTGAATGGGAATGAAGTTAAAAATTGTGGGCAGTGCCTATATTCATTCTTTCTCACCCTTTGTGTGCATAATGGTTTCATTTCAAAACATTTTCTTTGTTTGTTTGAGTTTGTCAGTTGGTTTGCTTGGTTTTTTTTTGTTCTAAACTGGCTGCTTCTCTTGCTTTTTTCTATGAGCAGGAAGGTTTTATGCATTTCAATAAATAGACAATAAAATATGAAATAAAACTTTTATTTGCACCTGTAGGTATCTTTATGGTTTTGAGGAGTACTGCCGTTCTGCAAACATTCAGTTTAGGACCATCCATCACAATGAGCCAAAAGTGGTAGAAGAAACACAGAAACAAGTGGAACCAATGGAGGAAAGCGTGAAGGAGGAACCAAAAATGCCCCCAACAGAAGTTAAAAAAGAAGCAGAAGAAAATGATTCCAGCAGTGAAAGTGAAAAAGAAGAAATAGAGCTAAGATCCCCAAGGGTAAGTGGTTTGAACTGCTGGCTATTTAGTACTTAACAACACCCCTTTGTATAGTGAAGGAAAGGTTTACAGAAGGAGTTTTCCCTTGTGGTGTGACTGTTAGAATTAGCTGCTTGTACAAGCCTAGGACAGCATTCTGTGAATCTGGGTTGGTGTTAACTGTTAATTATGTTCTACCTGTGAGTGGAATCAAATTTTATAATTACTTTGTATTCTGAACCATCCGTGGGGTTGTTTTTCAGACTGTTGTTGCATGTCAGACACGTTTTGATTTAGGGCTATAGCTTGACATCAGAGCAGTGAAACTCAGCAGGTTGTGGATGGAGCATTGTGTCAAGAACTAGGAATGTTAAAGAGCTGCTACACTTACAAGAATGAAAGGAAGATGCATTTCTCTGAGTTGATTTTTATCACTGTGTCATTTTATGAATGAAATGCTGCAATTTTTTTTAGTGCATAGCCAGAAGTAGAGAGAGGAACAGTTTGGTTTTGGCTTCCTTTGAATGTTGTAGAGCTGAGGGTTGGAGTAGTAGTCACCAGTGACCCATGAACTGAAATGTGATGGGGAATACAAGAAATCTTTCATGGTATTTGTGTATGAGACTGAAGCACTCCTGCTGATTTTCTGGAAGCAACATTTTATGTTCAATGCTACACCATGATCACTGAAGGATGAGGAGTTGCTACTTGTTGAATTGTTAAAATCTTAAGGATTTTGTTCAACTAAAATGCATTTATATAGAATTACTTCTTCCAAACCAGCTTTTCAAGCAAGTGCATGACCTTTTAACTCATAATTGATGTAGTGTAAACATAAGTTGAGGTTCTTGTACACATCACATGTCTTTCTGCTTGCAGGTGGTTTTTCCAAGCTGTGTCAGCCTTCATGGGCATTGGCTTCATTGTTTGTTTGTTTGGAGAAAACTGGTGAAAGGATAAATAGAAGATTTTAAAAATCTTTCTTATCATTGGCTGTCTATGTTAATTTGCTTATGATTAGTATTATTTGGTCACATATTTTATTACTTTTTTAATTCCTTCACCAGCATTCTGTGAATGATTGTTTCCAAAGGATTTACTATTATAGTAGTGTGTATTTTAATTATTATGTTACCTTCATTACTGTACTATTTGGATGGCTCCCAGTAATCAATGCTGCATTCACAATTTATTTTAAATGTTCTGATTAAAAAGCAGTGACCCTGTCAAGAGAATTTTAATAGTAAAATGATGAAGTTGTACTAGATTCCCAAGAACCAGTTGCAGGTAATCCCAGGTGGCAATTGTCTGTCTACTTGAAGTACCACAAGCATGTGATACTTAACTATTTTTCTAAAGATACCCTAATTTCTGTTCTGTGAAATCAAGAGATGGCTATTAATATTGAAGATGCTGAAAGGAAGGTGCCTTTTTTCAGTGGTCCTGTACAAATGCTTGAATTATTTTAATTGCTGTACTCAAACAAGGCCCTTTCAATCAGCCAACAGACCTTTATATGTCCTGAAATCCTCCCAGGGTTCATTGGAAGTACAGGGAACTGCTTGAGAGTCACAGAGAAGGTGAAGGGATTGGAGCATCTCCCTTGTGAGGAAAGGCTGAGGGAGCTGGGTCTCTTGACTTTGGAGAGGAGGAGACTGGGGGGTGACCTCATTAATGTCTATAAATATGGAAAGGGTGAGTGTCAGGAGGCTCTT
>VZTY01001076.1:8857-40346 GCA_013400935.1 Turnix velox | reverse complement strand
GGCACGGGAACCCTGAGGGGGACTGGAGGGTGCGCGGTGGAGGCGGAGGCGCTGCCCCGCCGTGCCCGCGGCCTCAGGTACCGGCGCCGGGGCGGTGGGGATGGGAGGAGGAAGGAGGGGCGGCCGGTGCGAGGGGAGGCGGGGCCTTGCCGGCACCGCCCTGTGACCCGAACCCGTCAGCTTGTCCCGGCAACCGCGGAGCGCAAAGCGGGGCAAACGGGGCCATCTCTTCGGGGGGAAAGCGTCGCTGCGGAGCCACTGGTGACATCCAGAGAGGGCGAAGGGAGCCGCACGGCTCGGGAGGGAGCTCGCGGCTGAGAAGCCACCGGGCAGCCGCGTGTGGAAACGGCTTCCAGGTGGGACGGACTTCAAAGAGGGGCGACCAGAGCGTTTGATGCTGTTAAAATTAGTTTTATCTGCTTTGGCCAGGGCTGTGTTAGCTGGAAGCTGTGGCTCAGATGATTATTTCGGAGTCGCGCTGCTCCTGCGCTGGTCCTTTAGGAGGTTCGTTGCGTTGCGTGCGAGTGTTTGCGGAGCACCGAAATACTTGATTTTCCTCCAAAATCTTACAGCAAAATGAAGATTCTAGGCGTCTTTAACCCTCTCGAGTTAAAGAACGCGTTTTAAAGGAGACCTTGATATTAGCCAGCATATGTTTTAGGAGGTTCTGTTCGTTTATTTCAGTATATGAGTTATTTCCTATTTCTATGTAAGATGAAGGGGACTTATTTTTATACTTGGGACAGGAAGAGACTTTTTGTTTCCTCGAGAAGTCTATTTTGAAGCTAATTACGCTCTGACGTGTTGGGGAGGCATCTGTTTTAAGTTGTAATTGTTTATAGCAAATAGTTACTGCGTAGTTGAATTTTAAGTCGTGGTGGTTATGTTTGTGAATCTAGAATCTCTAGCATCTGGCAAGAGATTTTTTAAAGATGCTGTTTGAAGCAAATGCCCACGTTTAGATAAGGACTTAGGTTGTTCGGTTGCCACACTTATCTGCATCCTGTGGATCTTGCTATCCGCTGGTCCAACAGACTCCTTTTCTGCTTCGTGCTGCAGGAGTGAAGGATACAAACCCCTTTATACAGTGGGACTGTAGTTGTGGTATTAGAGATTCACTGCCCTAAGAGGGGGGAAAAAGCCCTACATTTTCATACTTACCTGTGTAGTAAGAGAAAGGAGGGGCAGCCATGGATTAAATTTGAGGCAGGAGAGCTTGTGAGTAGCCTGGCATATTTAATGGGTATTGAAAGTTCCTATTTTCCATCTTCTCCAGTCACTAAACATGTAGGGAGGGTAAGTAGCCCTGTGTATGGACAGAATAAAAGCATGAAGAGAGTTTATGGGAGAGTAACTGGAAGATAGTAAATTTAAAGAGTGGAAACTGCAGCTTGGGAGCTGACATCAGTACTTCTAAGATTTGTGAAGCTTTTGCATCAGCGCATCTATGTAATTTTTTCAGTATTGTTTGTTGAAAAAGCAGGAGGTTTGAGGTTAAATTACTTTTTGAGCGCTTTACTGAGGAAATACCTGAGAAGTAAATGGTTTCCATGCAATATCATACTAGACAATAAAAAATAGATGCAATTAGGAAGACAAGTTACTACTTCTGGGCTACTATTGGATTGAAAATTAATTTGTAGTCTTCTTGTGTTTCAAAGCTGTTGCACATGTTGGCCCATGGAATCTGCATGGGCTAAACTGCTAGTTTCTAATGA
This sequence comes from Turnix velox, assembly GCA_013400935.1. Lineage (NCBI taxonomy): Eukaryota > Metazoa > Chordata > Aves > Charadriiformes > Turnicidae > Turnix > Turnix velox. The sequence goes on along the minus strand of VZTY01001076.1, from coordinate 38,628 downwards.
GAATATGTACAAAGTAAGGTTTAGACTTCTAAAGATTTTTGCACTTTGTGGCTTCATCCTCCTCACTCTCCCACCCACAGTGATTTGAAAATTAGGAATAAGGGTACAGGTAGGATATGAAATTTCTTTTTTCCTGTTTTTTTTTTAGACAGAGTTGCTTTGACTGTGGAGAACTGTTTCTCAGAACTTCAGTGAGGATGCAGGTTTGAATTAACCAGCTCATGCTGAAACAGAGCTCGTTCTTCCTTTTTCTTTGTAAGCAGCTATATCAGTTTAAATAATCTCATATAGTTAAGTTCTCGTGTGGGAAAAGCTTTTGAAATTCTCTCATCTAATAGAATGGTTTTCAAAGTTTTTTACTCTTTAGTTTCACTTGGGAATGTGCTTGGTTCCTTTTTTAGCAGCTTGAGAGATCAAGGATGCTTCCTTTACTTTTTGGTACACTGTACTCCTTTCTGTTTGACAGAACATTGAAAGCTCGTGCTCTTTTGTCTTTAATAGCATTAAAATGCTATCATCATCAGTTGTTTAAAAATTAAGGGGAAAGAAAAAAAAAAAAAGAAAGCTCTCTGGAATTGCTACCTGCCCAGTTTGGATTTGTGGTTCCTCATTGGTAGAAATGTTCCTCACTGGTAGAAAACTAGTTATGCAGCATATCTTAATTATGGGCATTCCAGCTGTAAAAAGACTGTTGTCTGCTTTTCCCCCTCTCAGATAAACCATGGAATCATANACACAGAAGGGCTGCTCAGCACTTCCTGTGTCCCCTGCTGATAGTTTGTCTTTTTCTGCCCTGCCTTTTCTTTTTACATCTGTAAATGTTCCTGTTGCTGTTTCATGTATTTTTTCTACCCGAGTTGACCCAGTTTCCATTCTCTCTGCTTACCACTGAGCAAACCCTCTGCATTCTATGGCTTTAATTATTGGAATTCCAGCTGTAAAAAGACTGTCTGCTTTTCCCCCTCTCAGATAAACCATGGAATCATAGAGTAGTTTGGGTTGGAAGGGACCTTAAAGATCATCGAGTTCACCCCCCGTGCCACCTCCCACTACATCAGGCTGCTCAGTGCCTTGTCCAGCCTGGAAATCAAGATTCTCTTAATGTCCACAATCCCAATTTCTCAATAAACACACTTCAGATCTGCTGTCCTAGAACTTTTTACCATCTGGTTCACTTGCAATTGGAATTGCTTTTTGTATTTCTCACTACAACCTCACATAGTAGAAAAGCCTGTGAGCATGGGCATTTATGCTCTATTTTACGTGTTTTCTGTTTAAGTAGCCCCTTTATCGTGTTGGACTTGTGGTTTTGTTCCTACCCCTGAATTGTGAACACCTCTTTCCTAGTCAGTCTCAGTAACTGCGTGAGGCACTTCGCAGAGCCTCTTATCTTCGTATTGTTTTCTGTCGTTGCCAGCTGACAGAGCTGGCCAAATTTTTCTTTCACATTGCAGTAAATCACCGTGGGAGGCGAGAGCTGTCATGACATAGGTTATAGTGCTGCTGACCAGATGCTCTGTAAGACTACATGAAAGCTTTAGGAGATGATTTTCTCTCTAAATAATTTTCTTTTTTCCCCTTGTTCAGGTTATTTCTGATATTCTCTATCTTTGCTTTCAATATATGAATGTTTATGTACATCCCTAGATGAAAAGTGACTTATCAGGGGATAGCTGTGATGTTGACTTTGTTGAGTGTTGTGCAGAGCTTGAGGCTGCATAGAAGTAAGCATCTCGATTTCTTGCATGCTTTAAATTCTTGTGTCTTTTCTCCTTAGTAAAGGGATGAGGTTTGAGAAGTCACCAAACTATGCTTATTTGAGTGCATTAGGGGCATTGAGGCTGGAATTACATATCATGCAATTTGTTTGGGTTTTTTTGAGCAAAAATGAGGCTGACTTTACATGAGAATAATCCCATTTTCTAAAGTAAATGTGAAGATAATAATAGTAGTAAGTAATAAGTGTTCTTTTGAAGCTGAGAACCTGTGTTTGCTCTTCTTTCTCTTTCAGGTTAGCTTAGCTGAAAATACAAATTCTGCCTCCTTTTTGCTCTTCCCCACAATTTGTCACTTAGGTTTAGAGAACTGAGTTCTTTTCCTGTTATAACCCATTATAAGGATTGTACACATATCTAGATAACAGCCTCCCTATATGTATATGTATATTTTGTAGGAACAGAGGAACAAGCTGATAACTGCAGCAGAGAATACATTCACAGGGCCCATGGTGAGTCTGACAGATGTAAAAAATTAAGTTCATCAGATTTCTGTGTCCAAATTAAAATTAATGGTGAACAACAGTTTATAAAAGCTGTTAGTAAAAATGGCTTGAGTAGATTTAAAGCATAGTCTAAATGTGATGAGTTTTAATAAGAATCATTAAGTCATTTATGTTGTGATAACAGTTGTGGTCACCAAATCCACCCCTAAGTCATGTCCCTAAAAGCCACATCTACACATCTTATAAATACTTCCAGTGATGGTGACTTCCCTGGGCAGCCTGTCTCAGTGCCATACTTCCAAATTTAGCAGTAAGGCTTGGTATCCATGAAATCTGCAACTTTTGCCATGTGTGACTCAATTTATTGCACATACTTGCTTCTTTTTAGTAGCTCTTTTCCAGATGTATTTGGAGCTAGAGTTTTAAGAGCGTGTTTTAAGGAAATGTCGAGCATTATGTATAAATCCCAAGAGCTCTTCAACTGTCAGCTTCCAAATTAGTAAGATGAAGATTTTTTTTCTCTTTCTGCTTCTTTTTTGCCACTGTTATGCAAAAAGTATATGTGGAGTGGGAGCCCAGCAACACCAGTGCTGATCATTTGGGGACCCAACACCGTGGGGCCTTACTTGGGAGTGAAGCTGAAGGGAAAGCACCACCAGGGTGGATAATAAAGCACGTGTTAGTTAACATATCATACACATGCAATGTCCTGGTTTTTTTTCCTTGCTAGCAAACTCATTGTTGTGATGAATCACTGTTATGAATTCTGAGATTGGCAGCTGGCTGTCATTGTTAGTGCCTGGGCAAAAAGTAGGTGCAGATGAAGGGACAAACTAATTATCCTGGTTTACTGTAGTAGCAAGATAATATGTGCTTAGAACACCACGTACTTGGATGGAGGAGGTGAACTGGTTTGTTCTTCAGTAACAAAGTGTTCTCTCACCTTGTATAATCCTTTTAGTAAGAAGAGCAATGGAGGCAGTAACAAAGACCAAACTCCATCAATCACTGATTTATGAAGTTCTGTGGAATATGATAGTGTTTATTTCAGTGAGATTATCTAATTGAAGATCTTGGCAAGTGGAATGGCCTGTTTTGAGGGGATACAGAGCCATCTTCACTGATTCTTTGGTAGGCTTCTTCTAACCCTCTAAAATTAACAGCATATTGTGCCAAAAGCTGTTTGTTCTCAGAGTTAGGACAAGTGCTTATAGTTAGTGCTATGGAAAGGTACACAGAGGCTCTTCCTTATTCTCATTGCTGTAACTGCCAAGGTCAGTTAATTTTGCTATTTGCGAAAAGAGATAAGTGCAGAGGGGTCCCACCTGCAGGAAGGAGTGGACAAGACAGGTGGCATCTGTTCATTAGCCTTTGATCCTGATCATTGTGTTCCTGATTCAAGCTCTGGAATCCATTCCCCAGATGTCACTAAATCCAGTCTCAGATTGTTTTTTGGAGTGGACAGAAGAAACAAAATGCTCTTTGAATGTGCGTTTAAGGGAACTGATAGTTTTGTCATTAATCAGGCTGATGGCTTACCTCTGGAAATCACATGATAGGCAGAGTTTCTGTGAAAGTTTTCTAATCAAAATCTGCATGAAGATCTAGATAACTTTTTTAAACGGTTGACAGACTGAGGAAAATAGATCTAAAGTAATGACTCTCTCAAGGAGTCTATTTTGTCTTTGATACACAGCAACACAGAGGGAAAGATTCTCTAATTAATGCTTCAGCTATTGTGACCTGACTTGTCCTTCATTTGCTGTCATATTCAACCTTTTCACATTAAAAGTGAAAAAGGTAAGAAAAGTTTTCTAATAAGAACCTTGGTCACATGCACACAGAAGCTGATAGATAAAATGCTGTTTCCTTGTTCATAATAATTAGTTATGTTGTCATCAATGTAAAAATTGGTAAGTAGAGAGTATTGTGACAGTTTTATGCTTCTCTTGTGGGCTTCAGAATGTAGGAAGACTTTGTAGATTTATAAAGCAAAACTCTGCTTGCTTTGAAAGTTACAGTTCTTTTTTAATACTACCGAGGTATAATACCAGTGTCCTAGTATTGATTTTTTTTTTTTTAAATCACTTTTTTTCTTGAAGTGGTGCATGTCTTACTCATGCTGGTTTTATGCATGTGCTAATTTTCATCTTCTAAAATAATTACTTTATTAGAAAGCCTACTTCCTCAAAAAATTTCCACCTTTACTAGTACCAACTTTATAATATTGTGACCATCATTATGTATTTATTTTTCTCAGGGCAGATATAGGTAATTGATAAAAACAGTTCATTGTATCACTCTACATGTACCTGTGTTGTCATGTTTCAAGCCTCTTGTTGGAGTGTATAGATCCTTTGCATTTAAGGTATAAAGGATGCTCAGTTTACTAGCCCTTGATATATCTATAGTTAAATTAGAAAATGCTTATAAAATTCCACTTTTTACTGGTTAATACCATGGGAAGAATGATTGCCTCCTCAGTATGCATTCACGAGGAGGAAATCTGCAGCTGCAGATTTGCAGCCAGCCTGGTATACCCATGAGATGGTGCTTACTGTGTAAAACCTAATGAAAATGCTGTACTTGAAAATACTCTTGAAATACTGGTTTACTTTTCAAATATATGCCTTTATGGACTGTGAGACAGGTGTAATTTATTCCTTATTATTACTCAGACTGGAGATGTGGAATAGATTTGTACCTCCCAAGACCATTAAATCAGAATATGCAGAAGGCTGGAGATGAGAGTGACTTTCAGATATTGAGAGCAGCTCTTTTGGTATTGTGTGTATAATACCTTTATAATTTAGCTGGAAGAGAAGAACAGAGAAGGAACACCTCAAAAGATGTTTTGGTGAAAATATCTAGTTTTTCCCAAATGTAATGGAACAGCATTTAAATAAAACACATCACAAGAAACTTTTAGAAGTATAATAAAGAACTTTAATTTTTTTTTTTAGTATGTTTCCTTTGCAGTATATTTTTAAAATGGGCATATTCTTTAACAACCTCGTTAACATAACACTGAGAATTTATAGGGAAAACAGATGAGAATGGGGCATATGCATAAAGGTAATATATGTGAAATGCTGACTTTTAAGGATAAGACTAGATTTTGGTGTACTCACATTTGTTGCTTCTTTTACTAGCAGCAATCTGATACTCATGTCCTTACATTGTTAAATATGAAGTGATGTATATTTCACTTCATTGCTCTCTTTTCGTTGAATTTATAAAATAAGGTGGTGCTTTTACCTTATTATTTAGAATACACTGTTCTTGATAGCTGCCAAGCATTCTATTCTTGTAGCCTGTTTGTTACTAGAAAAATACACAGCATGATGTTTGTGAAAAGCAGCAGTAGGCCCAGAGAATATTTTAAATTGTAGGAGTATGTAAACTGACAGACACTTTTGTTGCTAAAACTGTCATATTCCACAAATAGACTGTTGAGCTTCATGACCAGGAATAATGTTGATAGCAAAATTTATTTGCCATAGTGAGTATTCCACATGCTTATTGAAAATGACATGAAACCAAAAATTATATGGGATATGTGTATGTCATTAGCACTCTGTATTTTCCTATAGATTAGTATTACCTTGCTACTATCATGACATGAAAATTGGCTTCTTAATAAAAACTATGACAAAATGGCTTGTGGGGGCAGGGGGTAATTTTGACATCTTTTTGTGAATGAGTTTGGCTTATCTTCATGTTACTCTTTCAGTACATAAAAAGACAGGATTATATTTTAAATGCATATTTAACTGTAGTTCCACAGATTATTTGATTATTTTCTTTCTAATAGGAAAACACTGCTGCTAGTGCAGAGGACAATTAGCATTTATTATGGAGTTGGAAATGCCTATGTGAATTAGTAATTTGGACTGATGAAAGTGGCTAGCTACTTAGCATACCTGCTGTCTTCAGTGGAAGTGATGAAGTCCACATACAAAATAATTTAAGATTTTTGTTCCTTTCTCATTCAGAAAAAGTAATGGAACTGTTTTTCCAGAGCAGGCTGCTTACGACAGTGCAGTCTAACAGCAAGGGAAATATTTATATTGTCATCTTTTCTGCTACAGTTCAGGTGTTAAAATTTTAATGCTGCTAAAATTTACTAGTCTTAATTCTTTTAGAGATTATGGAGCCATCAGAAATTGTGTAACAAAGTCTCCAGCAAGTCATCCCAATGATAATTGCAGCAATAAGTCATCCCAGTGTTGCAGTTAGCATTGGGTTGACTTATTGAAGTATGGAATGCATTTCACTCATCTGGAGGTGGGTTTTGTTTTTGTTTGATTTTTTTCATGGGAATAGAGTGAAGACAGTCCCAGTCCCAAGCGACAACGCCTTTCCCATTCAGTTTTTGACTACACACCAGTGTCACCCGCCCCATCACCACCAATGCGACCATGGGAGATGACATCAAATAGACAGCCACCTTTGGCTCGGGCCAACCAACACCATTTCTCAGGGGAACGATACAACACACCTGCAAGAAGCAGGAGGAGGTAAGCAACCTGTATAGAGTGAGAAGCAATTTTTTATTTTTCATGATTTTTTATGCTTTGCAATACCTACAGAAAAGCTGGGGTGGGACTTTTGAATAGGGAGCAAGATGGCAGGACTAGGAGTAAGGGATGCAAATTGGAAAAGGGGGGATTTAGGCTGGAGAGAAGAAAGAGGTTCTTTCCTGTGAGGGTGGTGAGACACTGGAGAGAGGGAGGACTAGAAATAACGGATGTAAATTGGAAGGGGGTAGATTCAGGCTAGATATAAGAAAGAAATTCTTTACAGAGAGGGTAGAGAAACACTGGAACAGGTTGCCCAGAGGGGTTGTGGATTTCCCCTCTCTGGAGATAAGTTTAAGGCCAGGCTGTACAAGGCACTGAGCAACCTGGTGTAGTGGGAGGTGTTCCTGCTTATGGCAGGTAGTTGGAACTAGATGATCTTGAAGGTCCCTTCCAACCCAAACCATTCTATGATTCTATTTCAGCCCAAGGGTATTTCAGGCAATACAGACTAGATCACACATGGTAAATGTGTTAACACATCCTTTGAGCTTTAAGTTACTACAGTTGTAACTGTAAAGTTACTGGAAGGGGTTCAGTAATTCATCATCCCATAGTTTGTGTAAATCATACAATCATAGAATGGTTTGGGTTGGAAGGGACCTTCAAGCTCACGCAGTTCTAACCCCCTGCCTTAGGCAGGGACACCTCCCACTACAGCAGGTTGTAATTAGTCAACTTGAGGGAAGGAGTATTCATCAACATTTTTAATTTAGGCTAATTCTCTTTCACTGTACACTGGAGCAACGAGATTTTATGAAAAGATGAAGAAAAATGTTTCTCAAGAAGCTACTTATGAAGATGTTACTTGTTCTTGATTTAGTACTATAATTTTCACTGCCATCACAATTATTTTCATACATAAAAATCAGAAAGATTAGTGAGTGATACTGTATGATGACAGTGAAGAAGTTAACATAGTTCCAAATGGCTGCTGAGGTGAATGATTCACATGTAACAGAAGTTAGATTTCTATGCCTAATTACTCTTTAAAAGCCAAGATGTTGCAAGAAGTTAAAATAGTCATGGAAGAATAGAGTAAGTAGAGTGCTTAACAAGCTAAATACCACAGGGCTGAAGGTAGGCTGTTTGGATTTACAATTCCCAGTAATTCAGAAAGCAAGTAAAGCTGTTTATTTGGATGCTAAGAATTTTGCTGATAGAAAATTTGGGGTTTTTTTTGGTAAATCTGCACAGGAAAAAAAAAATCCAGTTGTGCTTTTTCCAGAGTATAATACTCATTTTAAAAAGCTCTCCAGATGTTTTGCTGGCTTTGCTTCCTCATAATTTTTGTTTCATTGAAAAATAAAGCTAGACCTTGAAAGAGAGAGATGGGTAAGAACAGTTTTACGAGGAGCTACCTTGTTTAGTGCTAGTGGCAGAGAAATTCTATTCTTCCAAAGCATTGGAGATGTCATTTATAAATCCTTTTGAATTCCTGCAGCTTTTTCAAACAAAAAGTCCTTATGTAGACATTCTGTTTAAACTATTTAGAGCCTTTTCTGTTACATAGCAGGAAATAGCAACTGGAAAATAATCTCAGTACTCAAAAAAATAGTCTTTTATGAATAGGTCTGTAGTTAGAAGTCATGTATACAAGCTTTATGTAATGGCAATGTGACATAAAGGTAATACAGAGATACAGAGTGTAATGAAACCTCTGGAAAAGTAGACTGGAATTAAGACACATGCTAGTAAGAATGTAGATTTAATTTTTCAGTACTTAAAATAAAACACAGGTTGTGGTGTTCTGACATGGTGATTTGTAAAGATAACAAGGCTGTGTATTTTCTGTTTGTTCCTGCATGATTTTGTTTAAAGAATACTGTGTTACAACCTGGCATTATCCCATCTGCCTGACCTGTTGTGAATTAGCATTTGCTTCAGTTCTAGGAAAGGCAATAATGGTGTAACATCTCTGAGAAGTAGGAGAGAAAAGCATCTCAATGGTTGGTAGTATGTTCACAACTGGCCCAGAGCCAGTCAGTTTTCATGCAGAATAAAAGTTGGGCTCTGAAGAATTTGGCAACAGATTTCAGATTTATTTGATATTTATTTGTTAATGCCAATGGAAATAGAGTGACAGATCTTAAGGTGTGTTCCCCATACTACTGGGAGAGAACAGCAGTTCTCTCTCTTCTCTGCAGTTTGATTCTTTCAAATGCAGGAGGAGTGGGAAACACTCTGGGACCTGTAATTTGTGTATTGTGAAGATTGAAAGGCATGTATTGAAAGCACTGGAGGATGGGTTTGTGTTTTCAGTTCATTCTCTTACCTAGTAAGTGAGAAATTACTTGATCAAAACCTCTTATAGTGAGTTTGTTACTTGTGTGTGCTTTATTTTCTGAGTTTTGAGCATGAACCTCTGATGTGATTTACAAGTCCTTATTCAAGATCGTAGGACATCTGCTCAGAAAATGCACACAGTTACAGAAGAATACAAAATCAAATTTGATCAGTTGCTCAAAAAAGTGAATGCTGTCTTCAAAACCAATTTATACAACAGTTATGCACATAATGATCTGGAGAGAATTCTGTGGGGCACTCAGTTGTGTAGTAAATGTGCTGTCACTAAATTAGTAACATTCTGTAATGTGGTTAGAGCAAGGACACTGGGGAGATCTGTGATCATGCAGTTTAAGATCATTATCTAGAATAAATGCTAGGAAATCTCTTGAAGTTTGCTGTCTTGACTTTTGAGCACTTGCCAGTCCAAGTGCCTTTTTTTTTTTATTTTTACCATGTTAATATCTACATAACTGTTGTTTTCCCATAGGTTCCTTTACAGTATCAAGCTGTGCTCTGTGTTGCACTTTTGTGCTGAAAAAGGTGTGATTTCTAAAGCTTTTAGTAGCTTTGTCACTAAGAAGTTTTATTCCTGTCTTATAAAGGTGTCCTGAGAAAGTTTTTCCAGTGTAAAAAGTTTTCTAGATACTCGATTCTCATGGGGTTTTAATTAGTAAGGAAGGATTTGTGTCATTTATATAATCTCTTAACTTTCTTAATACATTTCCAGTCCTCCTGTCCGACGTCAGAGAGGAAGGAGAGATCGTTTGTCTCGACATAATTCAGTTAGCCAGGATGAAAACTACCACCATCTCTCCTATGGACAGCAGCAAGCAATAGAAGAGCCCCGAGCCTTTCACCCTCCGAATGTATCGCCTCGTATTTTGCACCCAGCTCCTCACCCACCACAGCAGAACACGGTGATGGTTGACATTCATGATCAGGTAAGACTTTGAGAGTTCAAACAGAAGGATTTTTGTTGTTGTTTTATTCATGAATCTCCAGGATCCCTTTTTCAGTCATGTTAGCAATAGATTGTATTTGCTCTTGCAGAGCATTTGGACATGTTGAGTGTTTTTGTATGGAGCACTGCAGTAGGCTGTGAAAAAACAGGAACCAAAAATTTTTAAGAAAATGTTTTTATTTAATAATTTGTTGCTGTGTGTATTGGCATAGCTCTGTGGGCCTCTTGCTTAAAGATTTTAAATACTTCTGATGTAAAGGCAATGAAGATGTAGTAATTATGAATGTATTCTCTTTCCTTCTCCTTAGAACCATAGAATAGTTTGGGTTGGAAGGGACCTTCAAGATCATCTAGTTCCAACCCCCCTGCCATGGGCAGGGACACCTCCCACCACACCAGGTTGCTCCTTAGCTTAAAACTATTTAAGTAGCTAAAGTACATTATTTAGAAGTAAAATTGACAGTGCCTATAAGTGTTTGCATATGTGATAGTATAAATCATATTATTATTGCATAATGAAATTAACCATCTGTGCCTAATCAACATGAAAATAACATGAAATAGAAATAACATGAAAAAATACAGATGTGTGGTCAGTCCAGAAAGCAAGTAATTCCTTTTAGTGACAGCAGTTGATATAGAATTCGTTAACTGAAGACCTGTAAAAGAGGTTGTCCTTTTGAAACAACTTTTGCTTGTTAAATTATCAGGTTGTAGCACAACTATGTTAGTTGCTACATATCACGAGTTGGAAAATATAATCAGTTATCCAGATGTCTTCTTAAACTGCACATGCATAGAATGCAACTCTAACATCCTTGCTTAAAACCTTCAGTGTCTTGTATTGTGGGTGCAGAGCAGTTCTCAACAGGGAGACCAAATGCAAGGCTGGAAGCTAATTGAGTTCTACCCATCTCACATCCTTGCATTTTAAGGGAGAGTTTTAGTGCTGCAGTGTCTGAAGAATTCAAATCATGCTCTTGCTTTCTGCTGCAAGATTATATCATTATAAGCCTGGGTAAGTTGTTCCCACTGCTTCTAATGTCCAAGCACCATCTGTGAGTACGAGTTAGTATTTCCAGAAAATCTGAGTTCTCTGATGAAAGTGTTACATACTTTTGAGACATAACCATTTTCAGAGGTTGTTTTTAATTTTGAGCCAGAGCCAGGTCAAATTCTGTGTCTTTCCTGTAGGTGGTTCTGGTTGAGATTTTAAGTTATATTCAGTGATGTGTGTTCATTTTGACCTCTGTGTTTGATTGTACACTGCCGTATCAGTAGTTTTAGCTGTTGTTACTCATTCTTGCCTTCCTAATGGGCTGGTTCTTTTGTTCCATTTTAAGCAAGCAGGTTCCATCTTGGCAGATCATGAAAGAAGAGGGAGTCGTCTTGAAATAATTACTTCTAATTTATCCATGGACTCAGCACAGGGAGCAGTTTTATTAGAGCATCAGAGATTCCCTGTTTTGTGTTTTTAAAAACAAAATTTGCAGTTCCAGAATACCGCTGAATCTTAGTTGGAGGATTAAATTCTAGAGAATATTGCTAAAATTATTTAAGTGTTTCTGTTTATTAACATAAATATTGATACTTAGGATCTGGTAGCTCATAGTTAAATTTACTTTCTCAATTCAGCTTTCAGGTAAGCTCTTCTGTTACATACGAGATTTAGCTTGAGTGGTGGTCTGAGAGTGAATCAGGAGACTTTGGAACAAAGGAAAATTGGCATAATTTTTTGGTTCTTTAAATATGCAAGTGTCTGATTTATCAGTGAGTCAGTTCTTTCATAATTGAGAGGCTTCTTTAGCTATGTGTAGAATTAGCTGCAGATCAGCTTTTTTGTTACTGCCTTCTTTTTTTGTAAGGACTAACTGTAGCATGTAGACAAGCAGGCTTAGTAGACTGGGGTACTTCTGAATGACTCTAAGGTGCCTTTGAAATTTTAATATCTTAAGGAGTGAGATCCCTCTTGGCCTTTCTGAAAAATTACTGGTAAGTAATATTCCATTGAGAAGAATATTTTCATTGAAAGGAATTGCATGTGCCTCTTTTTACAACTGCATTGTGAATGTTCTTTCCCTGACATGTAGACGTTTTCTTGCTTAGTTGTACCATACAATGATGTTAAGAGCTCACAGTAAGTTATTTGGTTTTTCTTTTTTTTTTTTCTCTGTTTTTTTCTTTTTTTCCTTTTTGTATAGATCCATCAGGGTGCAGTTCCTGTCTCGTACACAGTGACAACAGTGGCTCCTCATGGGATACCACTCTGCACAGGCCAGCACATCCCAGCCTGCAGCACCCAGCAGGTCTCAGGGTGCTCTGTGGTTTTCAGTGGACAGCATCTTCCAATTTGCAGTGTGCCACCCCCAGTGAGTGAGTCTCTGTAATTACACCAGTGTCAGTCTTAGAAATGATGCCTTGCAGCTGCATCATCTCTGTGGCTTTAGGTTTTTGTGAAATAGTCTTTTTTTTTTCCCTAAGGTAAATTGCAGCAACATAACGCTGCATGTCTTAAAGCTAGTAAACATATGATACTTGCCTAATAGAGAGCGACTGTTTATAGAATCTTTATGTTTTATAATTCAAACTAGATGCTAATTTGCGAACTGCATTCTTAACAACAACTATTTTGAATATTATCACATAGGAAGAGGAAGACTTCTTATGGTTTTATTAGGCTTCTTACCTTGGAAAAAAAATCTTGTTTTATAGAGTCATAGAATGGCTTGGATTGGAAGGGACCTTAAAGATCATCTAGTTCCAACCTCCCTGCCATGGACACCTCTCTCTACACCAGGTTGCTCAATGCCTCATTCAGCCTGGCCTTAAACACTTGCAGTCAGAGAGGGGGCATCCACAACCTCTCTGGGCGGCCTGTTCCAGTGTCTTTCTTATATCCAGCCTGAATCTCTCCTCTTTCAATTTACATCCATTATTCTTTGTCCTGCCATATCCTATTAAAAAGTCCTTGCCTTTCAGTCCTTCTTCAGATACTGATAAGTCACTATGAGATCCTCCCTTTTCTTCTCCAGGCTGAACAACCCCAACTCCTTCAGCCTGTCCTCATAAGGGAGGTGCTCGAGTCTTCTCTTCATCTTCGTGGCCCTCCTCTGGACCTGTTCCAACAGTTCAATGTCCTTCTTATGTTGGGAGCTCCAGAACTGGACACACTGTTCCAGGTGGGACGTCACCAGAGCCAAGTAGAGGGGCTTGTTAAAGGAGAACGTGTTAAGGGATTGGTTATATGCAAAAATATCTGATATTCTGAAGTTAGTTTACATCGGAGAAGTAATGAGATCCTGAAAGATCACTGAAAGCTGAGACACACTCTACTGTCTCAGAATGCTCTAATGAGATGATTAAAAGAACTTTCTAATAATGATGTGTCTCTGACTTTCTGGGATTAAAATAAAATGCCTTGGCTGACTAATTTACTGGCCTTAAATTTAAAAAGAATTTGAACTGATTTCTCAGTAATTATGTATAAGCTTTTAGGTACCACTTTCCAGGTCATAACATTCTGCAAATTAAGCATTGGCTGGTAGCAGGCACCAAAGATGAAGTGTACCCCTGAAGTTTCAGCAGTACAAATGAAAGTTGCAGAAACTGCTGGAAGAGTCACACCTTTTTTTTTTAATAGAATAAATCTGAAATATCATAGATAAATATTATTTACATTTCATGATTTGTATAAATGTTGGTTTCTGCCAGCAGTTCATTTGCTAGCAATGTGTAACAACTTTTCCTGTTGCCTTTCCTATTCCCTGAGGGCAAAACTGAAACAATGGTACATGAAAGATGGTGCTGAAACAATCTGCTTGATCTGACCACCTATTTCTTTGAAGAGTGAGAGTAATTTGAGTAAATTGAGTCTTGTCCAGGTGCCATTTTTCCGCATGAGAGGCAACAAAGCATGCTGCTGGCCAGTGTGGAATATTTCCCTTTACCTTTCTCTCTGATGAGCATACCTGAGGCAGGATGAGAGAGAGCTTTATTTCTTTTATTTAGTGATCCTGTTAGCAAAAGAAGGCAATCATAGACTGGATATGCAGAGGTTGGAACAATACTTGCATAATAAATGTGCTCTAAGAAACAACAGAAGAGGACCTAAAACTGTACTGGGGCTCAAGGAGAGCTGAGAAATATAGAGTAATAATCTTACCCTCTGATTTTAACAGGTATATCTTCTGTGCAATTCATAATGTTTTATAGTTTGATGGTGCAGATAGAATGATTAGAATGGTTGGAAGGGACCTTAAAGATCATCAAGTTCCAACCCTCCTGCCTTAGGCAGGGACACCTCCCATTATATTAGGCTGCTCAGTGCCTCATCCAACCTGGCCTTAAACACCGCCAGGGGTTGAGGGGGTGTCCACAACCTCTGTGGGCAACTTGTTCCAGTGTTTTACTACCCTTACTGTAAAGAATTTTTCTGATATCTAGCCTGAATCTCCCCTCTTCCAATTTGCATCCATTATTCCTAGTCCTTCCATCACATATCCTATTAAAATCCCTTCCCCTCCTTTCTGTTAGCCCCCTTCAGGTATTGAGAAGCTACTATGAGGTCCCCCTTAAGCCTTCTCCAAGCTGAACAACCCCAACGCTTTCATCCTTTTTTCATAAGGCAGTTGCCCCAGGCCTTTTATCATCTTCCTGGCCCTCCTCTGGACCCACTCCAGCAGCTCAATGTCCTTCTTATGTTGAGGGCATCAGAACTGGACACAGTATGCCAGATGGGGCCTCACCAGAGCTGAGTAGAGGGGCAAAGTCACCTTTAAATATAAATGGGAGTAAAGTTCTAACCAGATTGTTTGAACTGAATGCAGAGCAGTTAATCATGCGTGTTCAGGGATTGAATGCAGTACAAGTGAATATAAATAATTCAGGTTGAGTTTATGTAACATTAGCAGGCAGGCTTTATGCTTGCTTGCATTATGTCATTTAATTGAGGAATAATGTAAATTATGAGTGGGCTCTGGAGGTCTGGTGGTCACCTTCTGTAAGCTGTATTGAGATTTCACACCTCCTCCAAGCCTCTGCTCCAGTGTATGACTACCCTTAATGATGAAGAATTTCTTCAGTGTGTCTGATCTGTAACTTGGTCACATCAGTCCTTGTTCTTTCACACTGCTCCTTGAGGAGGAATCGGGTTCTACCTGTTTGTTCTCATGAAGTAGCTAAAAGCAGTAGTAAGGTCACTGCTTACTTTTCTATTTTTAAGGCAGAAGAAATCAAGTCCCACAGCATCTCTTATGCAGTGTGCTCCAAGCTCCTGGTCATCATGCTGTGTTCTAGTGGACTGATTTCAGTATGCTGTTGTCTTTCATTGACACTGCACAGTCCAAAATTGGACACAAGGCTTCGGATCAAGTTTCACAACTTCTAAATAACAGGGGCAGAATCACTTCACTGTACCCCCACTAGTTACATTCTTAGCAATTCAGCCCAACATACAGGATGCCTTTTTCACTCCAGGCATACACTGTCTCTTTTGTGTATTCCTGTTTTACACATCCACCAAAACCCAACTTTTTTTCTGCTTATCTGCCCACCAATCTGTCAGTCAGTCTCCAGATGCTGCACACCATGAAGTTATTATCTTCCAGTGCTACCTTCACATTTGCCTTTGTTGAGCTTCACATGATTCCTATCAGAGACAAATTCTCCAACCTATGAAAAAATATCTCAAAGATGTACTCCTTCAGAGTATGGAGCTCCCCTCGAAGTGCAGAACTGAACAGAGTTTATTAATTATTCTTAATGTAAGAGGGAGCAGGTTTTAAGGCACAGTCTGAGAGCTGGGAGTCCCTCAGCTCCATTTAGAGCTTGGAATGGTCTTGCTTTGCAATGCTGTTTTGAAGACACCACCTGTGAAAAATGAAAACAACTACAACAGGTACATCTGCTTATCACTTGGGAGTCTGTCTAATGCTTTATTATTGTAAACTTTTAACTCCTCCTGTTCTCAGGGGAAATGAGAGCTACTTTGCTCCTTGCAGATGTCACACTGTGGTACTTCTAGGGCCACTTGCATCCTAATCACCTTTCCTTGTATATTTGAATGAGTTACTCCTCAGGTGCATGTGTGGGGGAGGTTTTTCCAAGGAGGAAAAATAGTTTGTTTTAATGATATCTTTCCATAATAAATTTAGAATGTTTTTAAGGGAAATTTTGTGCTAAGAGACAAAAATAATGTTGTTTTTCATTTTTATTTCAGATGCTTCAGGCATGCTCAGTGCAGCACCTTCCAGTACCATATGCAGCATTTCCACCTCTCATTTCCAGTGACCCATTCCTTTTGCACCCTCCTCATATATCTCCTCATCACCCTCCTCACTTGCCTCCTCCAGGACAATTTGTTCCTTTCCAAGCACAGCAGTCACGGTCGGTAAGTAATGCTTCTTACTCCCCTCTCCATAGAATTGGTGGAGCTGAATGGGAAAATAGTGCTGATATAATAGAGAAAGCCAAACAATTTTGTTTAAAATAATAGGTTTTTGCACTCATGCTTCCTTAGTAAACTATAGTAAACACTATTTTGAAGTTCATCGTATATCTCTTCAGATTTCATCAGCTGTTTCTCTTTACTTCTGGCAAAAAGATGTGTATTTGCTTGAACAAGTATTCAGGTATTTCTTTGCCAGGAAGCAGAAAACAATCCAGCAGAGGTTGTGCAGTGCAGTAGTGACCTCAGGAAAGTTTAAAAGAGAGAGAAGAAAGCACATAATGATGCTTCCATACATAATTCTCAGTTAATTAACTTCTCAGTAAATTTTTAAGTGACCACTGCTTTTCCTTAAATAGTGACCTCGTGTTGTCTAGACATACTCAGGAGCTTTCAGTCTCCCTTTTTCCTTTCTGTTTTTTTATCTTACAAAAGTTATTTAATGCCTTCTGCTTAAGCAGACTTGACTAATTGACAGGAACTTTGCAAACATGGGAAAATGTGAGCCTGTTCTGGATTTCTGGGACAAATTAGTTTTTCATTTCTGTCCTAGACCTCTTACTGTGGGGTTATCTTTGTAGTCATGTTCATTTGTTTTCCCCTCTGGGTGGATATGCCAGTATTTCACTAATGGAGAAAAAAAGAGCAGCTTCCTTACAAATACACCTAAGACTTCTCCATGCCATGTCTGAGGTGTGGATGGGGTTGCAATTACTCTACTATGGTGATGATCCTTGCAAAAAACCCCTTTTTTTTTAAGAATATGTATCATTAGATTATGTATGTATTTACTTAGATTATTGATTAGGCTTGTCTGTCAGCTTCCATCTCAAGCCAAAAATTTACATGTTACCATTTTGTGAATTCCTTGTGTTTAAATTTGGCTCTGCAAAACAAGGAAACAAGATATTCCTTTGGTTTCTCAAGGTGCTTGCTTGGCTGAATTTCTAGAAATGGTGGAATTCAGTGTAACCACATGAATCAAACAATGCTAATTCCTAGGTGTTTCTTTAGCATTTTTGGGCCTGACTGATGTACTACAGTTGACTAGGTTACAATACTGAACTGGAATAACATGCTTCTGAAACTTCTGGACTGCTTGTTCATGTTGGGACTGCTTGCATGACCTCTCCTAGGAATCACTGACTGTCATTATTCGTTTCAATCCACCGGAGTTGCCGTGTTTCCTCTCCACTTCTGAGATTTTTCTGGCACAGTTTCAATTCTTGTCTATGGTTGTTTATTTTTTTCTCTCGCATAGTTGTACAGTGAGAACAGCCTGGCAAGAAGGAGAGCAAATATTTGTCCTGAAAAATGCAAGACACAGGAAATTACAACCACTCCTATATTTGCTAGATCGCATAAATGCCTGTCTATAAGCATGGCTAGCTGGAAAAGGTGAATTTACATCAAAATGCGTAGTGTTGTCTTTGTTTTTTTGACAGCATTAATGACTCAGGAATTGTTCACAGATTCACTGTGTGTGACTGAGTAAAATTATGCCAGTCATTTTTTTTTACCATATCAAATTGACCACATCTGCTCAGAAACTACAGCTTTTATATTGGGGGAAAAATGACATCTCTCTTACTTTAACAAAGCCTATCTTCTTTTATTTTTTTTTTTGTTTTTTATAGCCACTTCAAAGGATAGATAATGAAGTAGAACTTCTTGGAGAGCATCTTGGAGGTTTTACATACGCCACTTCAGCCCATCCACCAGCACTTCCTCCCGCAGCTCCTCTCCAATTCCTAACCCATGACCCATTACACCAGGAGGTGTCATTTGGTGTAGTAAGTACTGGTTTTTGTCATACATTCTCATTTATGCTGCATTAACATTCTTGATCCTTATTCTCTGGTACATTTTATTGACAAGTGGCATTTCTTGCAGATGTATTCCATTATTGACTATAGCTACGTTTTCTATAACTTAGTTTTAATCAGCACAGGATTTTCTATTACCTAGTTTTAATCAACTTTAACTCAATGAAACCAACTAGTGGTTTTTGTTAACATTATCTGCAGAGTGCTGTAGCAGTTACCTAGAAAACATTCCATATTACCACACAGCTCAGAACTTCTTCTGCAGAAACTAATCAGTGCAGTTTAGAGAAGTTATTGTCACTTTTAGTTAATTCTTCATCATTTACTGAGTTTCCACAGGTCAGGAAAGTGATAGTTGCTTTCCTGGGTATTTACAGTTTCATATAATCATATATTGAATGGTTTGGGTTGGAAGGGACCTTAAAGATCATCTAGTTCCAACCCCCCTGCTGTGGGCAGGGACACCTCTCACTAGTCCAGTTTGCTCAGTGCCTTGTCCAGCCTGGCCTTAAACACCTCCAGGAATTGAGGGGGCATCCACAACCTCACTGGGCAACTTGTTCCATTGTCTCACCACCCTCACCAAAAAGAATTTCTTTCTTATATCTAACCTAAATCTCCCCTCTTCCAATTTATATCCATTATTACTAGTCCTTCCATCACATATCCTATTAAAAAGTCCTACCCCAATCACTTGTACACAGTGTTTCCCTCTTCTGCACCATGTTATAAAGACAACCAAGCTTGTTTTATCCCAACTTTCTGGGGATCTACAGGCAGATCAACTGCAGCAGTACAAGAAAAATTAAACATGATCCACAGTAAAGCCTGTGCTGACTTTTCTCCTTCTGTGGTGTATCCATACTATCTCTAGGATTGCTGTAGTGTGTTTCAATCTGCAGTTATGTTCAGAGGTTTTATTGTGGTTTTGTGGAGGTTGGTTTGTTTGGGGTTTTTTTTCTTTGTTTGGAAAACCTCTTGCCAGTGTAATGCTTGAAAGAAATAACTAGGAGTCAAGTACAAAGTCTGAATTTTTAGGTGCTTGACCTGCACATCAAATCGACAGAAGTTTTTAAGAGTCACATCATTATCTTAAATTCTAAACAAGAATGAAATTTTAGGCCTTGTTACTGCAGAATATACAGGAACTTCTCTTTAATTAGTCTCCTTCAAATCACGTGATCCAGTGAAATGCTTACTACAGTTTTTGTAAGATTCAAATAAGTCTCCAGCATTCTAGAGAAGTAAAATTCACCTCATTGTTAAAATATTGGTGTACAGGTTTTCAGTGAAGTTTTTGGTCATGATGAATCACTCTGGAGACAAGATGATTAAAAAACTACCATAAACTTCTTGTGTTTTATTCAATATGCCTGTTAAGTGTCCAGTCAGGAATGTGGTATTTGGGATGAGGCTTTCTTGATTTCTAAGGTCAGTCTTTAAAGAAGATAAGGAACAAAATAACATTTCTTGCAAATTATTTAGCATTTGTCCTGTCTGATCAATTCTGGGCTGTATATTGCTGAGGAGTATGACAGAGATGTGTTATACGTAGTAATTTGATCTGTTGTAAAGCAATCCTAAGTCTTAAAAAAATTCTATTAAAATTAAGTTAGAGTAACTGCATTTCTGATTCTCTTTTCATTCAATGAACTGAATACACAAATATTTCTAATTATATTTTTGGATTGCAGAATTCACAAAGCAGTCAAACTAATATTTGCTGTGTCTAGTTTGAGATCTCTCTTTTATGAAAAAGACCCTGGCTATTTTACATTGTGCTTCTATTCCTGTGTAATTTTTTTGTATTATAATTGCTATTTAATGAGTTTAGGGAGTGTTAGGTTAGTCAGAGGTGCATATGGCTTTTGCATTTTCTTCATGCAAGCATGAAGGAAGGAAAGCATGTTAAAGTCTTTGTTTAAGGAAAAAATTCTGATTGTGAACTCAATAGCAGTACCTGAAATTCAGTTTTTAAAATTGCTAAAAAATTTCAATACTGTGAATATTTATGGAAAAATATAGTTTGCACTTTAGTGGGAATTTATTATGTATGTTCCCATTGTACTAGATTATTGCAAAGAGCTTTGAACAATTATAATGAAAACTTAAATGTACAGGTTAAGATTTTTACATGCAAATACAAAAAATTATGATAAAAAAGCCCTTATCTATGTAAACAATACAACTTCTAGGCTTTACTGTCTGTTTAGGCAGCTACAGAAATTGTGCTGATTAAACTTTCCACATGCACTTAATAGACTACTATCTTCTTTAAAATGAATGTAAATATACACTACAGATTAAAAATGTTTTTTTAAAAAAGGGGCATTTAAAAAATTTTCATTAAGATGTTTTTAAAAGGCCACTCAACCACTTGTGTGAAAAGCCCACATAATAGCATTGTGCCTAAAGCCTAGGCTTTTATATTTACAAAAAAAGTCAGAAATTTAAATCCCTTTTCCCCAAACAGCCTGCATGTTCACCCAACAACTTTCAAGAATTTCTTTTGTATTTTACTGTTGTTTTCACATGGAATAGTATGATTTTGTGTTACCAATGGTAATTGGTTCAAATTGAGATAGCAGTTCTTTTTGGATTTGAATAGTGGATTTTCAGAAATGCTTTATTGAAAGTGGATTTCACTGCTGAGATTTCATTTCATGATAAAACAAGATGCTGAACCACAAACTTATTACACTGGATAAGGCTGGAAGGGAGGTGATGTGGTCCAACCCCCCTGCTCAAGCAGGGCTACCTAAAGCTTGTTGCCTTGGACCATATCCAGTCAGCTTTTGAGTATCTCCAATGAGCAAGACTCCAGCACTTCTGTGAGGAGCAGCCTGTACCAGTGCTCAGTCACCCTCACAGTACAGAAGTGCTTCCTGATGTACAGATGGAGCCTCCTGTGTTTCAGTTTGTGCCCGTTGCCTCTGGTCCTCTCACTGGGCAGCACTGAAAAGAGCCTGGCTCTGTCTTCTTTGCACCCTCCCTTCAGATACTCATGTACATTTATAAGATGCCCCTGAGACTTCTTTTCTCCAGGCTGAAACAGTCTCAGCTCTCTCGGCCTTTCCTCGTATGGGAGATGCACCAGTCCCATCTTAGTGGCCCTTTGTTGGATTCTCTCCAGTATGCCTGTGACTGTCTCATGCTGGGCAGCCCAGAACTGGACAAGAGTTCCAGTTCCACCAGTTGCAGTTGAAGCTGACTTTGTTCTTTCTTGCAGCCTTACGCACCTTTCATGCCTCGGAGACTCACAGGGCGCAGCAGATACCGCTCACAGCAGCCAATGCCACCACACACTTACCACCCCAGCCTATTACCTTATGTGCTGTAAGTTCAAACTACATTTGATTTTTCATGTAAGGCTATTCAGAAATCATATGTCTTGTGAGAAGAATCTTGCGACTTTTTGTTATTTGACTGTACCAGAGAGTAGGCACGGTTTACCAGTCCCAGAGAGGAGGAAAATTTCTATTCTGTGTAACATTTTCAACCTGTTTTGAATAACATAATTCTTTGAGCAAGGGAAAATAATACATGAACAGTTTTGTCCAGTGTAGTTTTGTAGGTTTTTATGAGGCAAAGTAGCCTCTTGTTTCTGAATTTTTTCTTAAAGTCTTCAAAAAATTCTAAAATTGTTCATATAGAGGCATGGGTACACTGTAGAGTAAAGTCCTAGGAGTCTTCATTTATGAAATAAATAAGTTTTATTTGGTTCTTAATTATGAAATATAAGAGTGAGGCTTTCTGTGATGTCTACTCTTTGTTGGCTGAGCTGCTAAACTATTAAGAGCTGTTGAATTTCTGTTCTGCCTCTAATTTGCTGTTCCAGGAAAAGATGTGGCTCAGTTAATGTTTAGGAGTTATCTGCAGTGTGTTGTGGTAGATTCTGTGGGGCACTTTGACATGAAACTTACTGCTCCTCTCTGTACTAATTTGGAAATAAGTCTGAAATCTTTTGAAAACAGAGATTATTTTGGGATGAAAGGTTACTTTGTCAGGGAAATAATCAAACATTGGCACCAGATCTGTAGCTTTTGTCCATGTGTATATAGTTTCAGAGTTGGCATAAAAATGACCTGAGAGCTCTGATAAAGTGAAGTTGTTCAGCTTTGTGTTTTACAGCAGGAGAGAAATATCATAGTTTCTTGTTTGTCCATTGAGAATACAATGCCACAGTGGTTCCTGATGATTTCAGTGAGATTCTAGAATATTTTACTGCTGTAAATTTAAGTTTCTATGTCTGTGTGTTAAGTTTTGTCCCATTGTATTGTCTTGGGGGGAAAAAACACTTGTTGGCTACGAAATTAGAGACATATCCCTCTGGCCTTTTTGTCTGAAGAGACTGTGCTTTAACCAGCTTCACAGTATGTGATGAAGTGAGTTTGTGCTTACATTCAGTATGGAGGTGGTTGAGTAACACATCTTCATTGTATGTTTTAGGCTTACAAAATTTCAGGGGTTTGTACAGGAGAGTGAACTTTAGGTTCATTTTCTTTGTTGATGCTAATTTTTTTCACTCAAAGAATTAAAACATATTTCAAACCAGAATGTAGATTCATTGCCAGTTTTAACTCTCCATAATCCATGATGATCAAGAGATTAGCTTCCATAATAATGCTGAGTCTTGCTGGAAATATCAGTTGAGTTATGCATGCAGTTAAAAAAGCAGCACTCCTGGTAATAAAAAGTGGCCAAATTAGCTTTCTCCCTTGACTCTTTCACTTTCAAAGTCTGCTCTAGACTTTGAACTTAAGATTTTTACCAGTTCTGAGAATGTGCTGATTTGAGAGGGATCAATAAGGTAACTTTACCTCTGCCAGATGTTTCTCTGCTTTGCTTCAGCAAGATGCTGAACCTTATCATTGTTTGCTCTCATGGTAGATCAATGCTTCCAGTGCCACCTGCAGTTGGACCAGCTTTCAGCTATGAGTTGGATGTGGACGATGGCGAGGTAGAAAACTATGAGGTTGGTGTGCAAACTACAACTGCCTTTAAAGAACAGAAGTTAGCTCAAGCAATACTTAAGATTTTACTGTATTTTGCTTTTAATCCTGCTTTTGCTATTCAAGTAAATGTTATGACTGTGGAGACAATACAGAAACCATTCCTTCAGAATTTTTGCAGTACTCAATGTTGTACTTTCAGCTTAGCCTTACTTTTAGTCTATTGCTCTTTAGCAGAATCCACCCTTCCAATCTAATAATAATTAAAGTGTTCAGCTTTTCTGTTCTTCTGCATTTGAATTATAGTTAATTTTAAATATCAAACAGAAGTGAAGCACTTTCAAAGGTTTAGCTAGTGATTTTACTTCCATAACTTTGCAGAGTAGTACTGATACAGAATAGAATAATAGAATAATTTGGGTTGGGAGGAACCTTAAAATCATCTAATCTAGTATTAGTGCTATAGGATTGATACAATATTTAATTAATCTAAATGTACTGCCTTACTACCTTTTCTTGGCTTCAGGGGGTTACAGTAAATCACATCTATAGATGTAGACTCCTCCCTAATATACACTTGTTAATTACCAGGTAGTCCTAGTTGTTGTCACTTTGATGGTTCTAAGTCTGTCTCACTCCATTTGTTTTCTCTTCACTTGTCACCAGTGCTTACGCCTGCATCTGAGTGTGGTCCCATAAGAGCTCTATGTAGTGTCATGTTTCCAGTTTTACAGTGAGCTCTTCTGTAATGACTTCTGTGCTAGTTCAGAAAAGTATCATCATATTTCTCATTTAATTTGGGCTCCAAATCTGCCAATATTAGAAATGTTTTTGTAATTGGTACTGTTCTTGGCTTTCACTAAGTCTTTTAGGTTTGCTTCAGTTCTTCTGTCACATCTATAGTGAGATTTTTTTTCCTACCATTCCCTGTGAAGGAATGCAAGTTATGTATGTGACAAGAGTGCAAATTATTTACCTGTGAGGGTTTTAGTTGCAATGCTTGGTTTATAGAAAATTAATATTAAATTGCAGCAAAAATAAACGTGCTTTAAGCTTGAAGATATAGAATCATAGATTTGGAAAGGATCTTCGAAGTTCATCTAGTTTAACCCCCCCACAGTTATCAGGGATATCTGGTGCTAAATCAGGTTGCTAAGAAGAGTCTTATCAAGCCTGGTCTTGAATACCTCCAGGGATGGAGCCTTCACCAGTTGTCTGGGCATCCTCTTCTAGGGCCTCATGACTCTCATGGTAAAGACCTTCCTAATGGTGTTAAATCTGAACCTGCCCTGCTCTATTTTAAAGCCATTGTCTTTCATCCTATTGCTACAGGTTCAGTCCCTCCCCAGGTTTCCTGGGACAGGGACAAAAAGTAGATTTTCCTGGAGCTTTTTCTCAAGACTGAACCAGCCCCAGCTCTCTCAGCCTGTCATTATAGGAATGGTGCTTCAGCCCTCAAGTTATCCTCATGGCCCTCCTCTGGACCATCTCCCAACAGATCCTTCTTGTGCTAAGGGCTCCAGAGGTGGACACAGTAACTCCAGATGGGTTCTCATGAGAGCAGAGTGGAAGGGGCAGAATCACCTTTGTTGACCTGCTGGCCATAGTTTTGCTGATGCAGCACAGGATACAGTTTGCTTTCTGGTCTGTTGAGTGCATGCTGTTGGCTCATGTTCAGCTTTTCATCCACCAGAACTCTTAAGTCCTTTTCCACAGACCTCTTTTGTTTTGTTTTCCATATGAATTTTTTTTTTCCTAGATTCATAATGCAGTGTTTTCTAGATTAATAATGAAATCTCAGCTAAGACCAGGGTGTGGAGTGGGAATCACTACATGTCCCATTAAATTCCTGTTTTCTCTCACAAGACCAGACTCTCACATGTTACTAGCAGTACTATTAATTTCATAGCAGGGTGAAGTGATCTTTTAGAAGCAAAATGTGACAAACTTCCTATGTAGCCACAGGATTAATTGGAAGCTGGTGGGTCCTGGAGGTTTTGAAATCCAAAAGAGAGTGTCTTACATAATCAGAAAGATGGTTAAATTCAGAAGAGGCTTTCCAAGGGGCTTCTTGATAGAAGGATGTTTTGTGGTGCCTGCTGGATCAGTAAAGTGTAATGGCAGCCTCACTTTTGGTGGAACTAGAATCTGTTTGAGTGCTTAATTTTTTTAATGTTCCTGTTACTGTGTTTTACAGGCACTGCTGAATTTGGCAGAACGTCTGGGGGAGGCAAAACCACGAGGACTGACAAAGGCTGACATTGAACAGCTTCCATCTTACAGATTCAATCCAAACAACCACCAGTCAGAACAGACATTGTAAGTACATTGGTCTATTTTGCAGAGGTCCATAGTTTAGGTGGCTGTATTTTCATTTCCTTACCTTGCAACCTTACCTAGGCCAGGATGGCTTTTAAAGGCCATCAATCATTAAAAGTCATGTCAAGGAAGAATTTAATTGTTACCTTAGACTGCTTTCTGGCTCAAATATTATATTTTTTAAATGCTGTCTACTCTCACAGCATTTCACTGTGTTTCAGTCTGGTTCCTCAGAAAGAGGAAGAGAAAGAACAGTATTCTAGGTTCTGTTCACCTTATAGACATTGAAGTGAGATTGTCGACTTGAAATTTAACCTTTGTTAAAAGAGCTTCAAGTGCTCCTGATGGAGCTTGTGGTTTCAGGCTGCATCTTCTCATTTTTAAAACCCATTGACTTACTGTGTTTTGAAAGATTTGCATCACCAAGTGGAAAGGACGGTGCAGATATGAAGGCAGTTAAAGTGACTTAGTACCAAATGTTTGACCTTGAGTGTAGGGATTTTTCTTTGATATTCCAGTGTCAGTGACCCTTAGCATCACTCACTGTTATCACTAGGGAGTGAACTTACAGATCATTATCTCCACCATTTTAAATTTTGATTGAACACCTGATGTATTGATTGGGGTCTCTGAACTCCTGTGAGGAAGAGCACTTGCTTTTTTTGTTTGAAAGTGTAGGAGAAGTACCCATCAAACCATTTCTCAGTTTTTCATGCTACACAACAACCACAGATATAGGTAACTGTGGCTACTCAAGGAGTGAACAATTATGTTGCAGTCATACCTGTTAAGTTTTGTATGGGATATGTATTTATTGTTCTTACAGAGTAGATACATATGAACTTTGTCTCTTTTAGGTGTGTGGTGTGCATGTGTGATTTTGAGTCAAGGCAGCTACTTAGAGTCTTGCCCTGTAACCACGAGTTCCATGCCAAGTGTGTCGATAAATGGCTGAAGGTAATAAAAAATTATGTTTATGTGTATAAATACATATATATATACTTACATTCATGCCTAATTTATTGAGAATTCATTATGTAGTCTGGAAGAGTGGGATTATTTTGCTGTTTCACTTGACTTTGTCTTGCTTTAGTTTTTAAATGCCAGCAGAGTGCAAACACTGCCTACTTAGGATGCTTTTCTAAAAGTTAATAAAGGTAAATGAATATGAAGTGGGCAGTGTTTGCATTAACAGATGTTATTGTGTTTGATATTAGCACTAAACAATGGCTGTGAATTGAAGTAACATGAGACATTAAAGAAGACATCAAAAAAATAAGTAGGAATTATGAATAAGAGTTTTACTTTTAGCCTATTGCTGATGGCTTGAACTGTTTTATAGATCCTGCATAGCAAGAATTAAGTACTAATATGTTCCTCCCCCACTTTGCTTTTATTGTTAGGCTCTGGGGCAAATAAAATATGTGATGTGCATATGTGTAAAAACACAATGTATGCAAATGAAAATTATAATTTTATGAAATTATGATATATGCTTCCAAGAGAATGGGAGCAGAAAAGGTATCTAGAATAAAGGGAGACCAGTAAGAGGACAGAAAAAATAGCAGCAGGACTGAAGATGTACAGTAAGGTAAGTAGATATGCAGACATCTCTCCGAGGTGCATTAGCTGGATATAGTGAGGTAGATCTTTCCTTTTTTGTTATTTTTTTCTTTTCAGCTTTAAGTCTGTGTGTAGTCTGTCGTGTAGAACATTTGAAACTGCAGGATACAGTCCCTAGAAAATTACAGTGTTTTTTGTTCTGGAACAAGAAAATAAGCCTTTATGGCTTCAGAGAAGCAAGAAAATAAGTATTTTAGGCATTACCTAAAATATTCAGTGCATAGAATGAAGAAAAAAAATCTAGTTAATATTGGCAGTATTCTTTCAGCAAAGAAGATAGCAAGATTGATTATGGAAGAAAGGCTACAGTATCCATGGCTGTTGAAGTCTAGGTCTTCCACAAATCTAAAGCCAGCATAAATCTCCTCACAGCAATGTTCATTATTTTCAGCAGAACTGCTGCTCTTCACTATGTACCTCCACGTATATACATGGTAATCAGGAAGAGGAATGTAAACACATTTTTTTGTCAGATTAACAGACACACACATACCTTCATAGTAGTATAAATATATCATTGCTATACATATGGTGTTTCATTCAGTAACTGCAAGTTAAAAGGGTAGATTATGTTTATTCATTTAGTATTCTCCACTGTCCCCTTCCTTTTGAGGGGCTTTCACACCATATCTGAAGTTTTCAGATTGTTTGAAATTATATTAATTATATGTGATATGGACAGAATATTCAAGGATGGTATTCACTCCATTTTATGGAAAAAGAACTAAGATCGTTTGACATCCTGTGAGATAGCAGTTGATATAGATTAAGTTGATTATATAGATTTTTTTTTTCTTAAAGGCAGCTCTTCCCAGGCTATTAATGCAAAAAAATATAACTCTGATGCATAGAACCCTGCTCTGCAGATTGCTGGAAGTTAGAAGAACATGTCAGGGAAGTATCAGGCATGCTTGCCCTTTTCTTAGGTGCTTTTTTTATCTGACAGTGATTTCAGGAGTCAGATAAGTGGTTGAATTAAGTTCTTTTGGGACTCTGTGGCAGGACTAAAATTTAGTGCTTTCAACTGGTAATGAACTCACAATCAAATTCAGAACGACTAAGTGAAAAGAGACTTAGTTCAGATTTTGCTTTCAGAATTATGCATGTACTGTAGTAGTGGTAAACTAGCTTTTTTTGTTTTTCTGACTTTCTTGTACCAGCCCAGAAATTAAATGTTTTGGAACAGATCTTCCAGTGTGGTATTTTTGAAAGGTTACCTTATTGTACCCTAGGAGTATCAGCTGTCTGAGGGCATGAGGTGGATGATATTCAATCTAAATCTAAAGGGGGAAGAGCTGCAAGCAGCTAAAATAGTTTGTTTATTCTAGAGCTAGATGCAAAATAAGCTAGACAAAGTTAAAGCATTACAGCTTACGATTGCAAAAGCAATGTATAATTTTTTTTTAAAAAATATATCTTTATTCTACTACCTCTTGTTGATGGTGGGGGAAAAAAAAAAGGTTTCTTAAAAAGGCTATGTTGCTTACCTACGCATAAAAGCTGTATAATGTGATGTACAGTACTACTTTTTTAGATATTGTGAGCAAGTGAAAGGAACTTGTTTTAAAAGTGTTAGATTTCCCACTCTATATGTCCCTGGTTAAGGTTGAAGAATTGCAAGAGAAAATGTAACATGGTAAAAAAAAAAAAGGAATTACCAAGAGGGAAGCTATCCTTTTCCTTTTCATAGTATTGATAACTCTCCTATTTCACATTATTTAGTTATTTCTTAATTTGCTGAGTCCTTCAATAAAATATGAATTCATGAGTAATCTGATCCTTTGTGAGTTAAGAGTTAGGCACCATTCCATGGTGAAAACATGATCTGTGTTCACCTTAAAGACTTAGAACCAGATAATGAGGACAGCCTCCTCTATATTAAATGTTCTGATAGGAAATGCTGCATTATATATAAGTCAAAATAAGTCCCATATAACTTGGGTCTGATGGACTCTAGTAGCCCTACACATTCATGATTATAAATGCAGTTCACTTTAGCTGTATATCTATAAAAAAAAATGAATCAATAATTGTGGAGCTCTCAGTACTTAGAGGGTGAAGGTCATTACTTCAACATTATGTCCACCTTATGCTTCTTTTTGCACCAGAGAATCATGTTTAATGCCAAAAAAGGGGGATGAATTTCATGAAAGCCACAAGGATGCAAGGGAATTTAAAACAGATGTTCATGTGGGAGTTTGAAGAGTTACTTGGAAAGCAGTGCTGCAATGTCATTTTGCCCTGGCACAATGGGTTTATTTCTGTGATCCTATCAGGAAATTACTCCCACTGAATGCTGTAGTTGATGCTGCAAATGGTAGATAGTGCATTATTTATCTAAGGGAGTAACTCTTGATTCGTAAATCTGTTGAAGAATGTGCCTTTTTAAATCTTAACTATTAGATTAGATGTATTAAATCTAGAAAAATTCAAATATAAAGTAATGGTCAGGTAGTGGCATTGTCCTCAAGGAGTTTCAAAACTGCTACGGGAGGAGCAAGAAATAAATTCTGAATTGATTCTGAATTTTGCTTCACAAAAGCTACAAAGCAGCA